>BLKR01000862.1:0-389807 GCA_011170035.1 Teleogryllus occipitalis | reverse complement strand
GCCCCACCCTGCCCCACCTCGCTCACCCCGCCTCACCCCGCCTCACCCCGCCTCACCCCGCACCGCTCTACTCCGTTCTGTTCCGCTCCGGCCTGCAACACCCACTCCGTCGTTAGCTTTCCATTCCCCTCGTAGGTATGCTAACTAATCCCGAACACCCTGTTTCACCTTTCTGCTGGTTCCTTCCCCTTCGCCCCGCTTTTCATCCCCTCTGTCCAGCATTCCGTGTTCATCCTATTCAATTGCCGCGCCCAATCCCTGCCAGACTCGCCTTCATCATTTGCCTCGCTCTCTTCTTCCCGGACGACGAATTCCGTCCTCGCCAACTTTCCTACTCGCCGAGCTGCATGCTGTCGCCTTCGCTTCCAATCGTATACTCCCTTGTGTATTTGTACTCCGTCCTCTGCTCTCAGCACGTCCCTTTCTGTAACTCTCCCCCACACACACTGTTCTCCACTGCTTCCGTCGCCTTTGCAATCTTTGCTGTCCTCGATGCCTCATCTCACAATTTCATCTGCTCCCCCTCACCCTCTCGGCCACGCTCTAGTCCGCTTGTCACTACCAGTCTCCTTTTCCACCCCGTCCGGCCTCTCCTGTTCCAACCCTCCCCGTCTCGCATGACCTGTCCCGCCCCACTGCTCTTCGTTTCACTCTCGCGGCCCAACTCCGCCTCTTCCCACCCTCCTCCTCGCCCCAAGCTGCACAACACCCCGCTCCGCCCCCGCCCCGCCCCGCCCCCGCTCCTCTCCGCCCCGCCCCGCTCCGCTCCTCTCCGGCCCGCTCCGGCCCGCCCCATTCCGCCCTGAACCGCCCCGCCCCGCCCCGCCCCGCCCCGCCCCGCCCCGCCCCGCCCCGCCCCGCCCCGCTCCTCTCCGGTCCGCTCCGTCCCACTCCTCTCCGCCCCGTCCCGCCCCGCCCCCGCCCGCTCCGCCCCGCCCCTCCGCGCCCCGTCGCGTCGCGCAGTCGGGCGAATCCTTACATGACGCGCGAGGGCGACGCTGCGGGCGTCCGCGGTGGTGCCGTAGGCGGAGGCGCGGGCGAGGGCGAGGGCGTGGCATCGCGGGTGACGGTGGCGCTGTCGGAATCTTGTTACCCTTAAACCCGTCTGCGTGCTGTCAGTTAGCAGCGCGGCGCCGCGCGGGGCGGGGCGGGGCGGGCCGGGCGGCCGGGTGGGTGGATACGCGCCGGGGGACAGAATGAGGTTAAACGCGCCAGCGTATTCAAGCGGGCGTCCTGGGGAATGAGGTGAGGGGGAGGGTGCGGACGCGACGGAGGACGCGGCCCGCGTGAGGGGCCGCGCTTGTTGGGCTGTCGCGCCGACGCCGCGCCGTCTCCCGGCGAGGACGGAGCTGCGAGGTCGGGCGGGTGACCGCCGGCCGGGAGGGATGCGCTGACGGTGGTGTTCTGCTGAGCTCAGGGTTTGGTGGGAGAAATTGTTGAGAATCTCATGGTGAAGAAGCGAAACTGGGAAGAGTAAATCAGTGTGTTGGAATGTGGTCAGAAAATGTAGGGGTGGTCACTTTTTAAAATTTAAAGTTCTTCACAAGAAGACACAAAAAAGGTTAAGCTAAATTAAAAAAAATAATGATACAGGAAAGTGATTTTTTGACATTCTTTGAAGAATTTAAAACACGTAAGTGTGATTGCAGGGAAGTTTGCCTTACGTTTTCATTTAATCCAATGTAGCTAAAATGAACATTTGAAATTCGAAGTAAATCCGAGTTGTTCAATTCGTTGATAAATAAGTTGACTAAGTGAAAACTATTTAAATCTTAATATTACCAAACAACATGTTTAAAATGAACTTATAAAATCATGTTTCATTTAGAACGCGTAGTGCGTAGTTGGTTTTCTTTGTTGCTTTTTTGTTGTTGCTGTTCTTTATTTTATCGAATTGATAGTAAATAATTCTGTGACGAAAATTGGCTCAACATGTTATTATAGATTTCTAGTCGTGTCATTCTTTTCTTTTTCAAGTCATAAGGGATTTCCAGTAATTAGAGTCAGAAAATGATTTCAGAATAAAAGATTGGACAGACAGAAACGAAATTGACCGAAATATTATTCAAGAGAGACGTTGAGTGCTAAGACAAATAAAAAGAACGAAAATCGAACGTTAAAAAAGCAGAACTAAAACGCGAACGTTGTCACCTATTAGCCAATGCAAAAGCGAAACAAAAATACATTCGGAACGAAACTCAACCCTGGCGCCAGGCTGCCTCGCTCAGGTTCGAACTTGTCGCTCCCGAAGCGACAGCAGCAGCAGCAGCAGCATTTCAGCGAGGGACGGTGACCGCGGACGGGGCGGGGCGGGGCGGGGAGGGGCGGGGCGGGGACGGGCACAGGGTGGGGTCGGGCCCTAAAGTCGATACCGTCGATCGAGAGGAGCAGGTCGGGTGGGCGGCTGCGGCCAGCGCTTCGGGCCTTCCAGTAATTGAATTGACCGCGTGACAACCGCCGAGCAGTAAGTGTCAAGCGCTGTACCCCGGTCAGGCATCGATTGAAGGAGAATGCGGTCTGCTGCTGGGGTGGGGGTGGGGGGTTGACTTCCCGTCGTTGCCCAGTGTCCACGTGCCGCTTGGGTCGCCGCCGACGCTGCCGTCACCGCCAACGTTTTCGCCGTTCGCCGCTGCGAGGGGCGCTGTTGGTAGCATTTCTGCCTCGTCACTTCTGTTGCCGGCGTGTGTGTGTTTGCTGGCTTGTTCTGTTATCGTGTTGTTCGGTTTGCGTTTTCGCTCCGGTTGCTACGGTTTCGTAGTACTTGGCGTTTTAGCAGTTTTCCACATATCTGAAGAACTCTAATATATAATCCATACCGTGTGTCTCTCAACTTAAACGATACAAACTTCTAGGGAATGTAGAGGAGTCGAAAATGATTACTTTTTGTCAAAGATCATGTAATGAAAAATTTCATATGATGGCTTAATGCACGTTATTTACCCCTGATTGTTCGGAAACTGTCTACACGCTGGCCTACAGCAGGTACACAAAATCATCGTGACTGCGTCAAAACGAGACATATTGGACAATGTGCGTAATGCGTTTTCTAAACGTCAGGGGCAAATTGTACATGTGTCTCTCCATTATATGAAATTTCCTACTACATTTTCATTGGTTAGAGAAAATTTCGATGCCTACCCTAAAGTTTTTAACACTTATTCTGAGACGCTGCATTATCGAATATTTTTGTTATAATTTCTGGCCCTCTTATCTGAATTGTAACAAATGTATTTTGTTTACTCGGCGATTTTTTAATGCGTACGTTTTATATTTTCATACTTAATTCTTCCTTTTTAATTACTAGTGCGTAGGTTTTTCATAGTGCTTTGTATTCAGTGCATTTTCAGGCTACCTTGCGCGGATTAGTTCCTATAACCTTTGCATAATTACGTCCTAGAGTGGCTACGACCATCATTCCAGCCATACTCGCATTTCATTATTATCTCCTAAATCTTCATCATTGAGTATTCAACTTCGTTACGACGGCATCATTACTTCACAATCTCTCTTTCTCGTATCAGTAATCCCGAGTACGATATGAATGCCTTCTCGTGACGACTTATTCTCGTTTTGTTTAACTTTGTCTTGGTTTAAGTTTCTTCTGTTTCGTACTCTTCATGCGATTCGTATGATGTGCTCTTTACTTTCACTTCTGGATTGAAAATACCATTTCATTTAATGGAGAACCCCCGTACTGCCATCGCATTCAAATCTAATATTTCGTTCACATTTTCCCATTTTCCCCATTATCCCACCTATACATCTCACCGGTAGCTTCTTCCCACAATCGTGTTCCGGTTCTGCGGAGTGTCATCTCTTTGCAGTCAGAGCCAGGCCCATTTCCCGGAACCAGGCGAGCCGACTCTAAGTAGATTTCCGATTGTGATTGGACGTAATTTCCTCCGCCTCATTTTTATCTCCGCCTCCGCCCGCCCTTCCTTGCCCACGTCGCCGCCTATCACGTGCGGACGGCGCCCCCCTAGTTGGCGGAATTGATAGTCTCGTAAATGCCAATTTATTTTCTTTTATGCCGGAACGGGACGTTGCGAAAGAAGGATTCAAGGGGCACAGAGTGTGGAGAAGTGGAGTTTTAAAAGGTTTAAGAGGGATGAGTTGGAAACGCGAACAATGCTCCGCTTACAGACACCAACACGTTAGCTCATTGCTTCTCGTAATATTTGTTCGGCATCCGATACGCTATTGATCAGCCTTTTCTTTCCCTAAAGGGCCGTTTCGTGTTCTTTCGCCTCCTTTTGTCCTTTATCGAGTCGCTTAGGGACGTGAAATCGCGATCTCTCGGCACTACCGATGGATGCAGTAAGTAGGAGCAGCATAGGATCTCAGAGAGGAGGGTAAAGAGGGGGTGATCGCATTGTAATGCCATTTCCTGCCATGAAATAAACAAGTAATAGTAAGTGGATTGCATTGCCGCAGCGTTGTTTCATGAAATAAACACGTATTCGTTACCGGGCGTGTACCTACTTTGATCAGCGAGTTCAGAGCTGCTTTATGTAGATCTTGTCGGACTAATAGCGTCAAAGAAGCTCTCGCGTAGGAGCTATCACGAGGCTTTTAGGCGGCACCCACGTCGGCGTACGGCGCTAGCGAAGTCGCACCCCCACGCGCTGGACCTGCACTTGCGAGGGTGGCTGAGGCCCGGGGACGCTGGTGGGGGTGAGAGGTGGTGAGTGGCGGGGGCGGGAGGGAGGGAATTCTGCACTGCGGTCGCGCGTCCCTCTCTCCTCAGTCCTCAGTCCCCGTCCTCACCCTCTGTCCTCATCCCCGTCCTCGCCGCTCCCCCTTCCCTCGTTGCCGCTGCCGTCGTCCTGCACGCATCCCTCGCATTAAAATTTAATGGTGCAGACACTGTTAATTTCCTTTAAGGGAAGGGGACGACTTGTCTGCAGCTCCGTGCTCCACTTGAAACAATATTGCGTTTCCATTTTTACATGCCGGGCATTTTCTTTTCCGCGAGGCGGAAAAAAATATACATTGAATTTTTTTCTGTATAATTTGCTTTCCGCGCATAAACTCCGCCGAAAATTCGCGCGCGAGGACGTTTTTGGAAGAACGCGCCAACACGGCTTATAGTGTTAATGAAGATGTAGAAAATTAAAGTTTTAATTAATATATTCTTAATTGCCTTTTAAAACTTTTGCGGTGGATTACAGAACACGCTTTTTTACGATGCGATAAGTAATTTTTAAGTGCGTTCCATTCATATTTTGCGCTCTGGAGATTACCAAGGAATTTGGGAGCGCTATCTGGGAGAACGTCCCAGTTACTTCAACGCGTTTTGTGCCGCTTGCCCCCGCCGCTGTGCCCTCGTTGTAGGCGCCTTGGATATTTTTTATCTCGTAATTAACATCGATCTTTCGCACTCGGGAATGAATTTAATGGAAGGAATCTTCTTGCTAAGATGCCGACTTAGCGGATTTGAATATTCGAAGCGTGTCTTTGCAGCATTTTCTCTATTACGAAATTTTTTTATGGTGTCGTTTTCTCGTAATGGAAGATGGGCATAAAAACTTATTTAAGAATGTATGTTACTGTTTAAAGTTTGTCATTTATTTAAAAAGTGACCAGTCTTTATTTTGAATTCTAACTTGACATTCTAATAGCTAATATAATAATAATAATAATTATAACTAATGATAATGAAAATTAGAAACTGATAATACATACACGTAGTTTATTTTAAATATACAACTTTATGACCGCACATGTACTGACCGCAGTCTTTTATTTTTTCTAATATTCGTGTATTCCAATTGTTCCGATGTGCTTATTTCTGCTCTATTCCGTAATCGTTTACTCCAAGTGTCGACACTTTCCTGTCCTGTATTGTGAGGACCTAAGAAAAACGTATCAGATCGTTTAATTTCTCATTTCGACGTAATTTTATAGTTTTCCCCTAACTGCAAATAGTGCGAACAATACCGACACTACGTTTGTGCGCCACATTCCAACCCGGTCTTCCCACCCCACCTCCAGTGCCAACGAGGCCCAAATTCCCTGCGAGAGTCCCACATCGTTCGCGCCACTTTCCCTCTCATCCCGCACAACGCGTCGTTTGGCGGGCGCGCGTGTTACAAAAGAGCGCTACGCTGTTTACGGGACGACTCGTCATAAATTCGCCAAGTCCTTGTGTGCGCCGTAAAACAAAAACAAAACAAAAAAAAAATAATAATAAACTGGCGGACCGTAAAAAGCTTTTCTAGTCCACGCGGTGTGCGGTTGATCTATTCCATACGCGCGCTCGCTCTCTGGTTTATCCGCGCGGAACTCTTGTGTGTGAAAATATCATTCGGATGCGAACTGCCACCGCTTCCCGTGGTTGAGCTTTTTTTTTCACGCTATTTTTTTGGAGGGGGCGGATTTTTTTCGCGCGTGTTTGTAGGCAGTGATGCCGACCGGAGCTTAATTTATGGTTGTCGTCATGAATTATTATTATCGCGCTCCGATATCGGTGCCGGATATGTTTTAACGCGGCGTAGCTGTTCGCTGTCCGATTGGAGCCCGCAGAGGCGTGTGTTTCATTTGCGAATGTGCTGTGCCTCTGACCGGGATGTCCGAGGGTTTGAGTCCCGAGAGTGGCAGTATTTTCGAAACTAGCTTCATAGTTAGGTCGAATTCAGCCGCTGTCTGGAGGAGAATTCTAGCGGCCGGCTGCTCTGATCAGTGATTTGCCGTTTGGTTTTCCGATCAACACCAGGCGAATTCCGAAGCAGTATCCTAACAAACGGGCCACGGACCGCGCGTGATATTTCCTTCCTCTTCCTTGTTCTATCCTCACCTCTTACTTACACACTTACATTGACATGTACTACATTACCACACATGTCGGGAGACCAGTCGTGAGTTCAGAGCTTGTCCCGACTGGGCGGTTACCCGGTGGTGGGTGATACATGGCTGGGGAAAACCCCTCTCGCCGACGTGAGGTCGGCGGTGGATCTTACTATCCAGCGGGGGAAGATCACTGCCACCTCACGCGATTAAAACATGCACTATGCTTACGGGACTAATGACCTTAGATCTTAACGAGGCCGGGACCACTAATCAATCAATAATTTGCGAATGTGCTTCGGGGCTACGGGTGATGCGAATGGTGTGAAGGTGTATAGGAAAGGGACCGGTTGGAACGATTCGTGCTATGGATGAGTTGCTGTTGAAGAATGTGTTTCAATGTGTGCGACTCGTTAAGTTTGTATACATTCCCATATCCTGTGAGTTTCGTGTCTGGTACGCATCTTCGAGATTTTCACCTTCTCGCTTTTCATTGCTCTTCGAGAATTCGGCCTGGCAGTTCCCACATCTCTCAAAATTCAGTGACAGTCGATTGAGAAAGAAGGTTCCTTTCGAAATTTCTTTCTCATGTTCCTGCTTTCGTGGTTTCCTCTCATATTTTTCTTTTCTTTTCTTAGGAGGGCTTTATCAACCAAACTTTCTTATAAATTATAAGAACTGGGTTCCTAAGCCCGAGCTTAGGGGTGAATGAACACATTATTCTAAGAACTGAATTACTCATTTCGCGCGCGTGGGAGTACCTTGACGTGCTTACGTCGCAAACTACGATGGAGCTCTTGGAACGCAAGTACCGCTCCATCAGATGCCAAGAAGTGCCACTTCGGTGGGACAACTTAGTCTCTAAACTCTGCTCCATATTCTTCATTGTCTCTTACCACATCCTGGATGGCTTCGACGCTAGGTAGCGGGAAGTGCAGGTATTAGAAGACGCCAGAGGACGCAGACAATGGATGTTGGAAGAGAACTGAAAGTTTTGGTAAAGGATCCAGGGCAAATAAAAGTGTAAAGGATTGGACGGGGAAAGGTAGTGGGGAAGGAATATGGATGATGCTGAAAGGGCGATGAGGAAATCTACACTGGAGGCTAAAAGATATTAGGGTCACAGGGGTAGCTGTACATTGTAATATGTACAGAAAAGTGAACGAGATGTAGAAGAAATGCAGAAAATTGTGTTTTACGAGGTTTGCAGAGTAAAAAATCCTTACGCAGTAGATGCTGTATGACTACGAATAACATTTAAGTCGAAAGTAAAGGAAGAGCTCATAGTCACCGAATATTTAAGAGCTAGCGGTATTCACTTTTCTCGCGTTTTCAATAAAACCCGCAGAGTATAAACTTTCATTTAAAAAACAATTTATATAAATGATATTTTATTAACATGAATGAAAAGAAATTTACAAAAATTGTAATTTATTATTGCATGTTATTAGCACGCAGTGTATAAGTTTTCATTCAAAAAAACAATTCATGTAAATTATATTTTATTATTGCGAGTTATTAACCCGCCGTGTATAAATATTTATTCACAAAAATTCATGTAAATGATATTTTATTATTGTGAATGACTAGAGATTTTTAATTTAAAAAAATAACTAAATTTGTAATTTATTATTGCGTGTTTTGGACTGTCAAAGAGTGTTTGTTAATTTTTTAATTTCATTTTTTTAATGAATGGGATCTTGATCTTCATTCCACCGACAAGTCGTCAGTACATATTCAGATACCGACCCCGCTGGGAGTCTGTTCTCCTTGCTTAGGAAGGAAGACGGAGAGGGGCCCGCGCGCCTGCCGGGATCCGCGACCCGCTCGTCCGAAGATCAAATTAAGGCCTCGCCTCGCCTCGTCGAGTTAGCCACCTCATCCCTCAGCCGCACCTGCGGCGCAATTACGACCTCGAGGGAGGAGGGGGATGAGCTCCATTAGTTCTATTTGATTTGTGCAGGAAATAATCCGCTCGCTCGGCTGGGTCGTCGATCCGCCGCCCTATGCGGGCTTCCGAGCGGGAGGGAATACAGCAGCTGCGATGGGCGGGATGTTTGTGAGGGACTGGAAGAGTTGAGTGGGACTCGGAATGTTGGAGCCTTGCAATCCGTTCTTGTTTTCCTTCTTTTTATCTCTTTCTTTTACTTCTCATTCTCGTTTTACGTTTTCCTTCAGTTTACACTCTACTTTGGAACACAGGATTTCTCGTTCCCTAAGGTCTGTATTTTAATGTTCGGTTTGGTATCTGGCATCCGGCATTTATGCGACACATGTGGTGTGGTTTAGTCGATCGTTTCATTTCGTAGATCTGCGCTGCTTAATCGAGATTCTTCGGTCTCATTTCATCACATCACCCACCTCCAAATCACTGATCTTAATATCAGTATATCAACAACTCGTTCGGACGTCTGTTTAAAACTATAACCGTCCACGTAACGTACGTAATATTTTTTCCTCTCTCATATAGTTTTGAAACATACGAAAATCGGTTATTCGTTAGGTGCATCAGTGACTTCTCGTAATTTTCCCCGGACCCTCGTCCCTTGCACGTGTTCATCTTCACTACATCCACTCGTAACACCAAGAAACTTTTTCTCTCTCTCTCCTACAAGGAAGCAATCCCTCTGGAGCCTTGGCGATGACTGTTGACATTCTTGCTATTAACGAGATTTCCGAATAGCGCCGTAAGAAGCATATTGCAGAGTCTCTGGTGCGGACGTACGTGGAACACCCTCGTAATCCGCGGAGACCGGACATAAACTCGCACGTAACTCGTAAATCACGCCGGTGTTGCAAAGGCGCGACATCAGCCGTAACAACAGGTGCATCGCGGAAAAGCACGTTCGCCAATCGCGTGCGTCGACCGCGTGTGCACTTGGCGCGGCACGATGACGACGATGACGACGGCGGTCGTTTGCGAAGGAGCAGCTGCCGGGCTGTCGTCGTTAAGCGGAGGTTGCGGGCGACGACAGAGCGACGCTGGTGGTCGGATGGAACGCGCGAGTCGACGGGCACCTGCTTTGCCCACCCGCTGTGAAAGAATGACACTCGACTGCGCCAAGTCGCCGACGTGGGCTGCAATTATCGATCTTGGAGGAAATGAGAATTCGTTGCCTTGCCGACCGCTTCGTCATGGTTCGGTGAAAGGTATATCAATAAAACGTTTAAAAGTGTGCCAGGGAGCCTCTCATGACAGCAATATTTTTATAAAAAATAATTTTTCAAATATGATCTTGATAAGTAGTGCAGAAATGGTTAATAACGAATTTATAGTGCACCACGCATTTATTTTATTAATCAAATAATGCGAAAACATTACCCAATGTTCAATCAACTAGTCTATTGTACGTATGTCTATTGCGTTATGACATATTCATGTTTGCATTTAGACATGTTCATAGCCCACAGAAATTATAGTTCTGCTATTAACCTCATGTGATTTCCTAGCGAATTCGACAGGGGTATCATTCTGTTTGCGGGCAGTAATTAAACCGAGCCTTGGCGATTGCCTTGTGCGGAACCACAGCGTCGGGCGGGGTGTGGCGTGGGCGGGGCGCCCCGGCCTAGTGTCAGCGACGGCCGCCTCTCGGCCGCTCCTCGCCGCCGCCGCCGCAGGCGTGCGCGTGGCGTGGAGGTCACGCCGCCGCCCACGCGAGGTCACGGCGTCGCGTGCGCGGGGTCGGGTTCGAGGACGAAGATCGCGCCGCGCCGCGGGGCGGGGCGCGGTCGCTCTAAGCAGGGCGCGACGGCGGAGGTTAGTGTGACACAAACGAGCCGGCCGCCTGGTTCCGATAGCAGGCGGCCGGCAAGCAAGGGAATGATTGGGGCGCTGCGAGCGAGAGGTGGGATCGGAAAGAACGTTCGAGAGAAGGGACCTATAATACATTCATGGAAAAAAGAAAATGGTGGTAGGAAGTGGTGAGGTACTTGATGTTTTTGTCAACTGAACATGACGTGCTCTCGTCGTCATAATGCGTAGATTACAGATTCCAGCCAAAGTTTTTTTTTTCTCCGCATCCAAGCCACCACACGCGCGATGTCAACGAGATTAGTTAGTTAGTTAGTTAATGCCTTATTTCCTAGATTCAAAAATGGATTTGCTGTAATATATTGACATTATGATGGAACTATGTTTTCTTCAACTCTTTTACTAAAGCAAGTGACGTAATAATATAGTAAGCCTTCAATAGCAACATTGCATCTCCTTACGAGATACTCCTTTCTGAGAGTACCAGAATTTGGCACTTCGCGACAGTAACGTTGAGTAATAAATGGTAAATGATTTTAATAAGTATAAAAGTCTTTTGAATGTAATGTGTTTTTGTGTTTATAATTAGACGAATGCTTAATAATCTCATGGAATAGATTATTGGTGCACAAAAATCTATCAGTCGAATGACACCTATCTTCAGTGCGAATATATGTGGCATTTCCCTTCTTCGCATGATAGTAGTATCCATTATGCTACTCGAAATTAGAATTCGCAACTGTTGGTTCCGCGAATTCATTTGCTGTATCAGAAGTATACATGTCTGGGGTGGCAACATATTCACATTTCTGCAATTTCAATTGTTATTTGCAAACAAAATACATTATTGTTTGCTTGCTTTCTGTGCGACTACGTTTATTGGACCCTTCTGAGAAATGTTTGTGATGAAAATATTTTTGTCATTTCCCCCAGAAATATTTATTTGAAATAACTGAAAACTCATCATTCATGCGATAGTTATTTATATCTTTCCCCTCAACGGTAACCATGTGAAAGCGGGAATATTTTATATTTAACGATATTCAATTGAGCTCTTGCCTTTGCGGTTTAACCAGCTAGAGGGGAGTCTTAATAACTAACTAAAATTAAATTAATCTAATTACGCAGTGCACTTTGGTTCTTTGGCAATAGTTTTAGACAGAAGATTTTCAGTCGTGAGTAAAAATACGGAGTTTTTGTTAACGTTTCATTTTTATTGTCCTCTTCATGATCATTTGAAATTTCCACATCATAACTCTCAACCGATTGTGATTTGATTTTAGAATGCATCATGTAAAATTAGCTGTAATGTTTGATATGACCAATATGAAATATTTGATTTTATCCTCGTATGAAAATAAATCGATTTAGTCTGGTGGTTTAGTCCATTTGAGCTTCCAATTAAAAACTGAGTAATAGTATTTTTGCAATTAGGTGTCGTATGCATAACCCACAGATCACCGAGTTAATTGATTATTGTAGTCCTGATATTTACCCGATCGTTGTTTTTAAATTTTCCTGAACATCCACCGCATGCTTATTTATTTGTTGGGATAACGAGTGGGAAGTCGACTTTTAGTGCAGTGATCGTCGACTCCCAACTGTCGTGTTTGACGCAATACTCCACCAATGCTACAAACGTGAATTGACTGGTGCGTAAGAAACTACGCATCACGAATGCATGGACCACATAGTACTGTGATGAGAAACCAACTCTTTGAAAGACCTCCGAAATTAATTTTTTTGAACGTCATTGGACTAGGAGGGCTCTCGAACACTAGTGTCTAGAACCAGACATTTTTCAGCGTTGGGATTTGGCGCAAAAAAACTCCCTCCAAACTTTTTAGTGCCGATTTCAGTGTGTGATTCAAATATTTTTCACTTCACCCGGCCGCGATTCCCCAGTGCCTTCAAACTATTAATCACAAGTTATTTAATCGGATGTAAACATATTTGGTACGATGAGTCCTACATTACGAGCGTCATTCAAACCCTATTTTGCCTCCTTTAACTTCTACGACTATCTAGCAGTTCACCACCGTGATGATTTTCCTTTGCCTCCCGCTCTATGGATGATATTAGGTTGTCAAGAGGGTGGATGATAATGAGATGAATGATTCAGGTGGTACAATGCTGTAAGCGGACACGAGACCGGGCAAACCGTCACGTGTGACATTACGCAACATCACCCCCGCCACCTTTTTGTCTCCCCATTCCCAACGCGTCCTTCAGGTATGCCTGCTTCACCCGCTCACTCGCGCGTGCTCGCGTTCGCCTGCTCACACGCTCGTCACCAAACGCGCAAAAAAAGAAAAAGAAAAGCGAAAGAGAAAAATCGGGAACCAGTTTTGATTTCGAGCACGCAGGCGCCGCAGGCAGCGGGGGCGGGGCCCGTCGGAGGCGAAGGCAGCCGCCTTCGCCAACGCCTCGGTCCCCGCCCCCGCCAACCTTCCCCTGCTGCTTTCGCTTTGCCTCGTGCCAACGCCGCCCCGCACCGCGTCGCGCCGCCCTGGTCTGCCGAGCCTACCTGCTGTTCATTACGCGCGCCGTTGGCGGGTTGGAGATGAAAAAATTCTCCTGCGGGCGAGGACGAGGAAATCGTTAGGGATTAGAGTGGCAAATTGGTATCTAATAACAAAATGTAGTTTATGTGTTGTTCCCCGATTGCCCATTTGGGGAACATTTCATTAATGTAAATTAAGAGCTGAGAGAGATGCGATCTAGGCATATCGCTGAATTCTTCCTGATAATTCACTAGCTAATTGTTCCTACAACTTCAAAAATTTTTCCATTTAAACCTCGTCATTTCGGATAAGCGTCATTCTACTTCATTGTTTCCAACGTTATCGCTTCACCTTCATCGTCCCTGTCTTCCTAAACATTGCAGATCCACTTCTTTTGTCCGTACATGTATAATCACTGGCTCCTTCAATCATTTCGAGCGTCTGGCTTACCAATCTCAATGTATGTGTGTGTATTATATTCCTTCTCAGGTATCACCGTCTCTTTCATTTCCGATCTACTCACACTCTCGTCCTCGGATTTTCCCCTCTTGCCTTCACCTGAGCCGCCGCCAACTCCGCCTCTGCCGCCGCCGCCGTTGCCTTCACACGTCCAATTTGCGGGTGCCCGCGGGCAGGTGCGGGGATGGGGGAGGGGCGGTAGCGGGGGCGTACGCGGGTGCCCCAACAGCCGCACGGCGAAGGTCGCCGCCAAACACAAACTTATCGCCCGCAGCACTGCGTTTATAACCGTCGTATTTTTCGAAAGCGCTCGGCGCAGTAGGGTGGGAGTGTGGATGGAGTAGGAGGGGCCTCGACTGCCACGGCGCAGAACGGTGGAGAAGATGACGGTGAGGCCGTGGCGTGGAAGGCGATTTTTTGAGAATGTGCGTGAAGTCCGCCTGCACGAAGCTAACCTAAAAATGCGGGAAAATAAACAGTTTTGAGAACTTGCGGTGTAATTGAAGCGAAATTACTAGTCTTATTCTTTACGTGAATCATTTGTAAGCTGTATTATGCCTTTTGAAAAATGTTTCTTTTCCTAT
The DNA here is from genome assembly GCA_011170035.1 of Teleogryllus occipitalis. Lineage (NCBI taxonomy): Eukaryota > Metazoa > Arthropoda > Insecta > Orthoptera > Gryllidae > Teleogryllus > Teleogryllus occipitalis. Next base: position 375,723 of record BLKR01000862.1, on the reverse strand, counting down.
TAAGTCAAAGTATAGATTGGATTTCTTGGTGGTATACCTTCCAGCATCAAATTTTGGTTGTGAGAAAATGGAGAGCAAAGTTTTGGGCGAGATTCGATGAGGATGTCCTTTCTGCCGTTTTCCTCCTGCGAAGTTCGCAGCGAAGAGAACGCGTTCACGGTCTTCTCGCCTGCGGGAGCCTGTTGTTCATGCAGCGCCGAGCACGAAGCCAATTTTTGGGAGAAGCAGGTATCGTGGGCTGATCGCGCGAAAGCCGCATCGCAAGGCTCGAATAGCCCAACGAGTGGCGCCAGAAACGACATCGACGCGTCGGGAGCGGAGCCTGCACGCGGTTCTTGCTACGGGCGCCGTCGCCAGGACTCGCTCGTTTTCGCTGCCGTCACCCTCCGCCTGAGCCTCGTCTCGTCTGTTGCGTGGCTGCAGCTGGTGCTATGATGAGGCTTAAAAGCCGCCTAGGGTGGTGACTCTTTACTTGTATTATTAGCGGGTGTGTCTAGCACTGTGGCTCTTAGTCTCCTGAAGCGACTAGTCACACTAGTGTGAATAATTCGAGCTCACTATGCCCAATTTCGAATGTCGCTTTCGAATTACATTTTTATTAATGTCGCTTCGTTCTTTAAACATTAAATATTTTTGTTGATCCTGTCGCATGAAACACGAGTTGACACCATTGCTAGCTCCACAAACACACATCTCGAACAATTAAAACATAATTAATTATTTATTTATTAAACATCATTATTTATTTACTTTGAATTAAAACATCAATGTATTTATCTCTATCTATCCGGATCTCTCTCAAGTGTGTTTCTCGATCATATGTTTTCTCGATTAAATTTCACTTCCGTGGCAATGCCACTCTTTCAACATTTACCGAGCATTTTCTCAGAAGAATCTCGAGCTTCTACCACACAACCCATCACCTTCACCACCACCATCACCACCATGGCTTTCAGCGCCGTCACTACCACTCGCGCCTCGTCGGAGTCACTCGCCCCGCCCACCCGTTCACCCACCAGCCTCCTCGCGCCTCGGAGGCCGGGCGTTATCTTTAAATTAAATTCCCTCTCTCCATCTCGTTCTGCCTCCTCTCCCTCCCCCCTCCCTCTCTCTCTCCCTTCCTCGGGCTCTCTCCCAACCGTCTGCTCGCGGCGCCGAGGCGCGGGCGTCCTCGCCAGGTGTATGGACCCGCCTCGCGAAAGACATTCATGTTAATTAAAATTTTGTCGGGGGATTTTTGCCTCCTGGGAAACAAGAAACAAAAATTAGGCGGGAATGGCGAGTAAAGAAATGTAACGCGCACTCTTCCGCTGTCTCCCCCTCCTCCTTCCCCCCCCCTCCTCCCTGCCTCTCCTCCTCCATCCCTCCCCTCCCCTCCTCCCTCCCTCGCCTCCTCCCTCCCTCTCTTCTTTTCGCCTCCTCTTCGTCTCTCCTCTTTTCCTCACCCCCTCCTCTCTCCCCCCTCTCCCTCCCCCCCTCTCTCTCTCTCTCTGCGTTTCTGCTGAAGATATCCGTGTATACGTGAGAATTTTTTTCTTCCGTCGCTGCAGCGAGTGCTCTCGCTCTTATGGACGCGCTGAATGTTCGCAATTGGAGCACTGGTGTGGGCTTCTTTAGCAGCAGAAAAATAAAAGGAGGATCCGTATGAATGCGTCCATTTACGGTCCAGTCGCAGTTGTACAATGTTTTGTCTAATGATTGTATTATTTGCTGGTTGTTGTCGTCAGGATGTTTGTATGTGTGTGTACAAAATTCAACACTTTTTTGGAGTACGAACGAAGTATGTCAAGGTTTCTAATAGTTTGCATCAGGTTGTTGTTTAAAGGATACGTACAACATCTTGTTTCTTATGTGCTCTGAAAGTAATGTGAAAAATGTGATGCCTTGCCTAATTTGTATAAACCTTGGTATCTGTTCATACAAACTACGTTTGTAATATATCAATGGAAGTAATTATTTAGATGTAGTCATATGTCATTCGATCGGCATCTTACTTTATATTCAAAATATTTCATATTTCACGTAATTGTTGTTTTTCTTATGTAAATCGGAACAGTCATGTTACTTCAATACGCATTGAATGTGCTGGCGTAACAAGAACCTGTCAACTATGGGAACATTGTAATATAATGGGAGGTATAACAAAGAAAGTTAGATACATATTTCTTATCCTTAATTCGATCTGCGATGAATGTGTTCGACAGTGAATGCATTCCGAAATCCCTTAAACTGACCATTTTCAAATATTTCACAAAACCCAAGTGGGAGTTCTAGGTCTCCAGGTGCTGCTCTATAACGCTGCACTCAAACATCAGTGTTCTCAAGCCGAACAAAGGATCTGCAGCGCCACTGAGGGCCGGATTGCGCGTTGCACGCAGTGCGTAGATCCCTCAACCTCCCTGTCCCTCTAGAACGCCCTCGTCCCACGGGACCCTCTCCCTCTCACCTCCCTCCGGAGGTCAGCGCGCGGTGCTCGGTCAGAGGGAAAATTAAATTCTCGCGGCCGGAACAGTTTAAAAAACCTGGCGCTCTGGGAGCTGTGGCTATCCTGGCCGCCCGCGCCTCCGCCCCCTTCTGCCTCCAGCCCGCCCCGCACGCCCCACCCCAAACCGTCCGTCCCGTTCCTTTCGTCGTCCAGCCTCGCCGGGCCACCCCGCGCCATCACCCCATCGCACTCTAGCCACCCTGATCTGTTCTATCCTGCCCCGTCCCGCCATTCGCCTTGCCCTCATTACCGTCCCACCGACCCTTTGCCTCCACCCGACATGCTTTCGCTCCCGCCTCTCCCCCGCGCTCCTGACCGCCCACGTCTCCACCACACCCCCTCACTTCTCGCCCTGTTCTTGGTTCCAGCACCTCCCTGCCTTCTGGTTGTACTCGACCTCCATGCTCGATCCGACCCTCCTGCTCGACCCGACCCTCCTGCTCGACCCGGCCCCCTGCTCGACCCGACCTGCTCGACCCTTCTATGCCCCATCCTTTACCCGACACCCCCATCCGTCCCGACTCACCCCACCGTTGCCCTTGCCATCGCCACCTGCCCGCCCTCGCTACACTGCCGCCCCACCCCTTCCGCCCTCCTGCGCAAGCGCTTGTGCCACTCTGCCGGAGTTGTTTTGCCCGCACTTTAAATAGGAGCGCACGAAATAATTAGGACTCCGGCGAGAGTCTTTCACTCGGACGAGCCTCGAGGTTGGGAATGTGAGTCTCGGCGGCTTCGGTACGCTTGGGGGAAGCGCGTATTTAGAATTAAAAATTGGGTTTTTGCCACAGGCCCCGCACGAGCTACCCGTGCCCGACCCGTGACGGCGAAGGTGGGTTCCAAATACGTCCCGGGTGCGCCATTTTGTAAACGGAAATCCTGAAATTGTGTTGTAAATGAACTACAGAAAACCGAAAGACAGCAATATGTGGAGCATTAGATTGCTCTAATACATTATTTAAAAACGTCGCCAAATATTTCAATGAAAATGTCCGCACAGGACGATATGTCCTTCTACAGAATTCTTAAAAGGCATATTTTTATGATGTACGACTAGAGGACCAAGAAAGTGAGAATATATGAAGAAAAAAGTGTTTAGGCGCCCATAGATGGCAGCTGAGAAGATCGTGAGACAAAACTGAAAAGCTAGCCCAAGAATAAGCGAACTAGAAAATTCTGTCTAAATAGTACGAGAAAGTCTGTGCCATTCTGTAGCCTCACCATATCCTTTTATGTTGATTTTCTACTCTGTTGACTTCAATTCTAAGGAAAAATTGCGTAATTTTCGTCTTATGAATAACAGTGAAACCCCAATTAGTATTAATTCATTACTTCAGATGACGTCTTGATCTGCAACGATTTTTTAAATTATTTTTTAAGAGCAAAAGCCCTTTACTGCGTTTAATCAGAAATCACTGCGTGCGCGCTCTCGAGTCCGCGCGCCGAAGCCTCTGGGGCGTTTCGGCTGCGTCAGCTCGCAGACGGGCGCACGAAGGCGGTTGTACGGTACGCGGAGCCCCGCACTTGATTTATGGCGCTGTGTAGGGCTCGGAATTCATCGATTCATTTAATTTTCATATCGCCGCCGCCGCCGCCGCGGCGCCGGTTTTCATGCGACGCCCGGCGCGCGCAGCGGGACGTATTAAAGCGGAGATAAGGCGCCGAGGCACCGCCGCGTTGTCGGGTCGCTGACGGGATGCTGTAGTGTGAAACGATTGCTCGCTGTTAATAGAAGGGAGTTGCGGGATGTTTTATTGCCGACGGAGAGCTCGAGTGCGACGACAAACTTTCCTCCGTTGAGTAAGTGATTGAAGTTGATGGCATTTGATTCTGATTTTCCGCCTTAAACTATAGGATTTTTAGTGATTTATTTATTTGTATAGTGGGAGTAATTTAATAATAATAATAATAATAATAATAATAATAATAATAATAATAATAATAATAATAATAATAATAATAATAATGAAGGGTAATGTGTTCAACGGATGTTATTAGTATTAATAAACGCATTTTCTATTGAAAATTTCAACACTAATTCTCTTCTTTGTATTATTACATACTTAAATGTATTAAGATGACCTCAAAACCATCGATGATAATTGGAAAGTTCTACGATTGTGAGTTTGTTTTATTAATTTGTTGCTACAAAAACGACCGAATGTGCATTCCAATAAGCAATTTCTGTGGAGCCGTGCTGTTGCTGAAAACCAATGTTTGTTCAGGAAAGCACGTCGTGTAACTTTCGCCTCCAAAACCGCAAAAATCTTCCAAAGATACCGAGCGGAAGGTGACCAAGAGCGTGTGATCCCTTGCGCTTCTCAACTCCTCTGTGAATCCTTAACACCGTGCGTACCGCATTCACTTTGCCGAAGCGCCTGCAAAAACCCAGGTGAAGCAGCAAGGGAGGTGGACTCGAACTAACGACCCCTCTCAGGCACTCCCGTTCACCAAGCGTTCGCCCGGAATTATTCAGGGGCACAAAAGAAAGCGCCGGGTTCGACCATCGCCCTCGGGCGTCGCCCGCCGAGCAGAAACCGGGCAGGCGATCATGCGCCCACAAAGAAGCCAAATTGGCGCAGGGGAAGTGCAGAGCTCGGAACGGACCGCGCGGTATTTCGCTCTCGTTCTACTTCCGGTTGGCTTTGTGCGTGGAAATTGTTTCTGGAGTTTATTTCGGGGATACTAGAGACTGCTGTTTGCTAGTGCCTGGATTGAATGCACTTTTTTGTTGTTTGTTTTTTTGCTCGTTTTCCTTTGTTCCGAATAGCTGTTCCGTAGAAGCTGCGGTGTTTGCGTTAGGCAAGTGGTATTTTAACGCGAACGATGTGAAGCTATTGGAGGCTATAAAAGTTTCAAGATTCTTCAGTAATTAAATATACTTTTCGGTAATTATAATATCAGTAGCATTTTTTTAGAGAAATGCATCTGGACCCTTTGAATCGATGAATAAAAAGTCTTCATTCTGAGAACGTGTTACATTGCCAGTTGAAATTTAACTTAATTAGACTTACTTAACTTACTCGTAACTTGTTTTTGAATTTTGTGGTATTTATTTTGAAATTTGTGTCGTTAGTAATCTGGAGTTGAATTTCTGTGCTAGCAAATATGAAACTATAATGATTCGCAAATTTGACTCACAAACGTCTATTAATGTGGCGGTGCGAGGTGATGAATGGCGCCCTCTGTCCTCTGAGGCGAAAGGTCAAGCAAACACCCAGTAGCAGTCGGAATTCCCTGGGCCGTTTCTGCTCTGGTCCAGCCACACAAATTGAGCAACAGTCCTCGCCGGGTGAGGCTGCGTTGTCTCATTGTGAGACTGGGATGCATCGCCAAATACACGGAATGCAGGGTTGGACACGTGACCTCGACTGTTTGTCTCTCGTTCCTGCCCTCGCGAGCGATTCTAAGGACAAAGGGCGCGAGGATAATACGAATTATTCCTTCTCATTTGCACACGACCGTGCCGGCACACGGAACTATGCACTAACTATGGGTTGAGGACTCGTACGGTAAGGTGGCAATGGTGAAGGGCGGGTCCCGGAGACGATGGAGGAGGTAGGGTTTGTGATTCTGAATGGTGGGCATAAACAACGGTGAAGTGTCGGAAATAGTCGTCACAATCGGAGAGAAATAAAGGTGCCGAAAATGTCATTAGTGAATGTAAAAACGTGCGAGATCATCGAGTGAACAGGTACAGTTTGAATAAACAAATATACATTCTCATTTAATTTCTGTCACATTGTTCAATACTATCGGTAAATCCTGAAGGATAATTGTCGATGTTTTACAATTGATGTGCGTTCTAGTTTCGTGTGCGTAGAGTGATTATAACGATCCATGCAATGACAATTATTAACAAGGGATGGAGGCGGCTGCAGGTAATGCAGAAAAAGGTGTGTGGCTGATTTCGATGGAAATTGAAAGAGAGATGACGAGCTCACCGATTGAAACGTTTGGACGACCCGTGATATGATTTGACCGCTGACCTTCCACCTCTGAATACCGGGGTTCAAATCTCGATCGATCGACACGGAATTAATAGCGGGCAAAACGCGAATAGTTCTGGGGTTCTTCCTTTTCTTCTGCCTCTCTTTCCACCGTTGCTCAACCAACATTCAAATAATATTATCACCTAACTTGTACCAGGTATAACTAGGTGGTGAGGATCTAAAAAATACAGTAAACTCTCGTTAACACAATGTTCGCCATAACACGAACAAAATTTGAGTGTCGGAAAAGAAACAGAGATGTGGTAATATTTGGATGTGTTTAATAATCGGATTATATCAGTTTTTATAACACAAACACCGATTATTTCGTTCACTTATAATTCATCTTAACGAGGGTGTACTGTATAAATGAAGCTGAAACATTAATGTGGCAACGGTTGCCTCATTGAAAGGCGGAAGAAACTACCAACGCTCCCGAAGCAACTGTTGAGGAGACGGCGGTAGTGGTGGCGGCGGGGACGGTGGCAGCGGCAGCGCAACGAGGACGCTGCTCAGTTTGCGGTGTCTGAGTTCGAAACTCGGCGTGGAGTCGCTCCGCTGCACCCCGCCCCTTCCCTCCGCGCTCCGCACCGCGTCAGTGTTCGCGGAGCTTGTTAAATTGGCGGCGCGTCTGCCCCGTTCCACTGTTCCTGTAGTTCCTTCCACCGCGTTGCGTGTATACTGCGACTGTTGACCTGTCGAGAAACCGTAGTTACCGGCAATGAATGTGCAGGAGCCTTGCATCAAGTTTGGTGGAATTTGATGTCGAAATCACGTTATTGTGGTGAGTGGACACACACTTAACGGGATCTGAGATTCGCAGGAACCATTGTCTACACTTGTTCCGTTGCCTCGCATATTCCACATCGCATGATTCTGGAGTAATTAAAATAAATATTCAACCTTGCAACCACTTGACAGAAGCTGTGACAGTAAATGTAGTAAATAGTAGTGTAGTAGTGTAGTGTAGTAGACCTTTTTGTTATTTAAGGTCGCATCAACATCTAGGTCATTAGCGACCACTATTGAAGTTAACGGTATGGTAACTATGAAGATGAAACGAAATGGTAATGATAAAGAGTGAAACGACGACCACAAGTACAACCATGTCCGACGCGGGACTCGAACTCGCGACCCTTCGGAACGAGATCACTGCGACACTACTGCCTTAGCGATTTCGGCCACCGGGCCGACACCAATAGATTTATTCAGCCAGATAAGAATTGAAAATCCCTTTTAAAAAGGATTACAAATAGTATATTACGAAACGATGATGTAATGAAGGTGTGAAGAGAGATTATGATACGAAATTGTCGCCTCACGCAACGGATAGTCGTCGGCTGCAGGGCACGTGAAAAAAGTCATACATCATACCTCCATCGCTTGTACTTCCTCGCAGTCTGCCCCCTCTCTCATCAGAGCTATCGCCACCGCTGTCCCCTCCGCTAGTGTTCCGCTACCACCTTCGCAGCGCTCGCAACAGGCAGTAAACGAAGCCCCCGTCCCCCGACACACTCACACACACACATCATGCAAGAGGCGTGGGCGGGAAGCTGCCGCTCAAGCAGCGTACGTCGCGCGTTACTCACTCGAAACGTCCCGTAGTCGCAGCGTAGGCGGACGAAGGTGTAAATCAAACGCGGGGGCGTTTTTCTTTAAGCGCGCGCTTCTTAAAGCTGCGGCGGGTCGCTGTCCTCATCACACTACCTGCCGCGGCCGGGGTCGTTTTCGTCGTGTTTGCCTAGTAAAAGTCCCGCTAGTATACGATGGATATTTGCATAGTGGTTTGTACATGCGAAGGCGTAAGTCTTTCTTCCGGAGACGACCGTCGTAAAGTTCCCTAAATGCTTTCTCTGCTTAGTTAAATATACGGTTGTCGCCGATAAAATTTCGATTTGCAACTATTCGCACGTCGTTTCCCTTGATGGAAATTTTCACGACTGCAATTTCACCCCCCAATAGACGAAATTGTGTTGTTCTCTGTTTTACGCGTGTAGGCATTTGATTTGCGTGAAGTTTCTGTAACTGTTTTGAATGATGTAACGAATTAGATCGTGTAGTTTATGGCGCCATATGCTCGGTTGGGTCCTGGGGAGGTGGTGAGCAGACGTAATCATCGCATTAACTGAATCCATCCGCGTAATTTGGGCGTCGCTGCCGTCGCTACTCCTGGTGCGGAGGGTGGGGGTGGTCGTTTCCTGCCTTCCCTACGAGAACCAGACGTGCATTCCGCCACCACGCCCCCTATGGAAACGTCGTTTGGAAGGGGAGGCAAAACGAACGGGCGACCCCGAGACCGCTGTTTCTTCAGCAGGCGCGTTCATCGCATTCCAACGTTGCCTGTTCCGGACACTGCCGTCACCACGGAGCTGTAATTGTTATCGTCCCTTTTTCAATTAGCATCTCCATTGTTTGTCCTCATACCGCTACCAGAATTCTTTTTGTTGTCACATTCATCTTTTCACCACTCGTCTGCAAATCGTGTTGTCGTCGCCACTACCATGAACTACAACTATTACTACCAACACCACCAAGTCATCATTTCCCCTTCTCTTCCATGTGCATTTTCTCCGCCTCTGTTTCTACACGTTCACTTCTACGAGTGGTACCTTCATTACGCTCTCTTCTGTGTCACTATTCCTTCCCGCCATCACATTCACCACCACCACCACCTCCACTGCAGCCCCTCTCCAATCATCGCCCCCGCCGCTGTCCCGCTCCTCCGACGCCGCGGGCCATAAGGAGCGACCACGTGTTCCGCGAGGGGGAGGGGGGCGTGCCCCGCGGCGCTCCCAGACGCACTTGGCTCCGCGCGCGGAGGGAGAGGGGCCTGGGATGTGTCCGCCGCGCTTGGCAGAGATGCTCTCGCGAGGCCCCTGCTGCGCTCTGCTCCCTCCGGCGTTGTTGGAAATAGAAACAAGTCAATACGAAATCTACGAACCTTTCAGGAGAGGTGTAATAACGTGGGAGAAAAGAAAGTCTGGATTTGATAACGAGTTCAATTTATTTTGCATTTTTTTATTTTGTTAATATTCCGCCTTCATGAAAGCCAATTGTATACTCGTAGTTTTGAGTACAACGTAGACCTTAAATTCTCTCTATTGACTCGCCTAATATTTTTGTCCTTGGTGCAAAGAAGCTAACAGAAGAAGCAAAATAAACTAGTGCATTCTTTTGCATGCGGAATTCCGGTGAGGCAATGAAAAATCAGTGGGGAACGTCAGAATGTCAAATCTAAGGAAAAGTGAAATATTCCAGGTTCCGAGTACTCCGACGTTAGAATCTTTAGCCGATTTCTTAATACGATACGTCAGGAAAAGGGAGTTTCATTATATGGAGAATTATGAATTCAAGTAAAGGATGATATACCTACTGGAAGTTCCTTAAAATATATTATTGATTATCGTAAAAGAATGCGTCCAAACATGCGTGAGCGTTACATGTTCGAAAAATTGATCATTCAACTCTCCCGATTCTAATACGTTTTTGTACACAAACAGAACACTGTATTCTTTCCCATTGATTTCTCAGCTCCGAGAACAACAAGCGAGTTACAGCGAACATGGTATACGAGCCTCTGGCCCAAAGGCGCGTCGTAACAGACGCCGTCGAAAAGTCGCGTGCGGATTCTCCCCCAGGCGAAAAGTGGCAGCAGCCTTCGCCGGAGGGAGGGGAGGGGTGGGGGAGGGGTGGGGGGACGTCGCGGTGGCTGCCTGCCTGCCTGCGCGCGGCGTCCCCCTCCGCAGCGCTGACAGAGTTAAGTGACGGATCGAGAATAATTTAATTTGGGCTCCCCCTCCCGCTCGCCGCCAGAGCGTGCTGCCGCCGCTCGACGAACAGTCGCGAAGCGTGTTTTTACGGCCGTTGTACTCCGCCGGCGGGATCACCTCACAGGAATAGGAACAGAACGCAAACTTTCTGTCTGGACGGTTGGAATACTGCGACTCCTCGTTTTCTAGTGGTGGAGGTGGACGTTTATTCTTGGTGGTGTACTTCACACGATTGTTGATGTAGACGTACGGCTACCGCCGCATCGCTTTGCGCTGGATTTATAGATGTGAATATCGCGTAAGGCTCGGTTGATTTCAGTATTGTGACTACGGCCTGTTAAATACAGACAAACCGTCAAAAAGCAAGCGATATACAACCGTCTACAAAATCATGTTGTTTTCGTATATCTGTAGTCAATTTGTGCGCTTCATTTGCAAAATAGGTTTACTCTGAAGCTGGTAGCCATCATGCTCAGGTTATAACACTACAAGACACAATTGAATGTGCTATCTTCAAATTCGATACCGCGCGTCCTTCGTTCATGTTATTTCTTAATAACTTCTTCACGTATCACTCACAAAATTATTTTATTTCCTACGAAGAAAAGTAATTGTACTCGTAATTGGGCACCGCAAGTGGGGAATTCCCTCCTCCCGCAGTCATGCTAATGTCCAAACGACATTAGAAAATGATTATCCATTGAAAGAGGTCGCATACTATAGTCACCAATAGCAGTGTTCATTCTATAGAAAGGCCAATTCTCTTAACATTATGATTAGTCATTTCCCCCGAAAAGCCTCGGGCATCTTTGGACCGCGTTCGTGTCAAAGCATTCTTGATAAGCTCACAATTGGTCACTTCATCTTGTATAAGATGCAGTCCGGGGCGGAGAACAAAGGGTGTCCAGAAGCCCACAAAGCCAATTCAATGGCACTAGCGCCAACAAATTCGTGAGCCAAGCGCGGAGCTGCCTAACGATCCAGCAACGCCGCCGCCGCCGCCGCCGCCGGTGCCTGCAAGTTGCCGGTGGTGACAGGCGCCTCGGAAAGCTACCTTTCAGCGTGGAGCAATTCCCAGCGCCGGTGCCGTCATCACGGGGGCCTTTGTGACCGTAACTCGCTCTCGGAGTCAAAGTTCCTCTCCCCGCCACCCCCCCCTCCGCCCCGCCTCGCTCCGGGTTGAGCGCGGGGGCCCCGGCGGGCACCCCGGCGGATTACGCGTCTCCGACCGCCGCCGGGCATCGAGCGACGACCCTCGGGCGTTAATCCGCTGGAACCCCTCCTCGCCGAGGGGTAGTAGCCCCGCGCTGCCCCGCCTCGCGCTGTTCTACCAGCCCCGCCACCCTCGCTCGTCCCTCGGCGATCCGCCTCGATTCATCCGCTCTTTCCCTCGCCGCCCGCCCATTCATCCCGCTTTGGCCCTACCTCCCTCATGCCATGTCCGTTCGCCCCCGCCCTTCGACCGGGTTGGGCGAGCGGCAGCGAACGGGCGATGGGATGGGAGAGCGAGTAGGCGGGGCGGCATGCCCGCGTGCGGGCGGGAGGACAGGCGAGTTGGCAGGGTGGCGATTGTGAGTTGGCAGGTGGGCGGGCGAACGGGTGGAGTGCGGCGGGTTGCGGGCGGAGGATTTGGCGGGGCGGCGGCGGGTTCGCGGGCGGGCAGAGGGGCACCCAGTGGGCGGGGGCGGGGGCGGGGCGGCCGACGCGGGCAGTCGCGTCCCGGCGCGACCCACGGGCGCCGGGGGCCAATCCGGGGCCCCATCAATTATGCAGCGGCCTGCGGAGAGACGCCCCCGCCGCCGCCGCCTCAGCCTCCCAGAAGTTCACGGTTCCGCCACCCGCGCCATCGCCTTTAAGCCGTAGCTCAGCGCGCGCGGTCCCCTGGCGAGGGCGGGGAGGCGTCCTGGCCGTTATTCCCTTCCTCATCCGCGTTCGCCGCCGCCGTCTCCTCCTTCTCCTCTTCGCTGGGCTGGCAGGGGCGGCCGCCTCATTGCAGGTGGACTTTCGCAGTCCGTGATCTGATAAGCTACTCGCCGGGAAATGCGTTTCAACTTGTCCCAAATTTAAGAAGATTTTTTTAATCATGTGTTGGAATATTTTGATTATTCACCGCAGTATTCAGTATACTCCCTTTCTTAGTATCAAAGCTCTTTCTTTATTCTTGATTCATTTTTTATTACATTTGTTCATCTCTTCTCTTTCGGAACTAACTGCTTGTATTTCTCAAACTTCTGTCACATCCTCTAGGAGAAAATTCGATATTAATTATGAATTAAGTTAATTAAAATTCGAAATGTTTTAGAAACATATTCCGTTCATTATGCGCAATAAGTTCAAAGTTGACGTACTATTCTGGAAACTAAATTTTTAATTCGTTAACTGCATTTTCGGACAACTCTTGTAATCACATTTTCATCCACTTTCTTCGACGTGTTCATGGACTGGATTCATGAGGTAAACGTTTATTGGGTTAGAATAGATGTTTCATTCATAATAAGTATTTGCTTTCTGTTATTTGGTAGGTTTTGCCCTTTTGTTTTCGAGTCGAAACGCCATTTCTTGTGCGGTTAAGTGTACTATAGAGTTGGCTGTCCCTCTTTAAGCCGTATCTCTGCCAACGCCCCGCCCGATTTCCCTCGCCTCCCATTTCCCACCCCCCATCCCCCCAACCCCTGGCCACATCGCTATCACCGCTACCACAGCGCTGCCGCCAGACAGGCGAGGCGCAATCGATAGTTCATACTGCCGTAGCCACCAACGCGTATTATTTATGTCAAAGCCCTCCATCATTAACGGTGCTTGCTGTGTTGCCATCGATTCCTGTAGGCTCACGCGATAATGTGGCAGATACCACCGATATTGTGAAATCTAAACGCGATTTTTGATAAAATGGTTTATCGGGTGATGCCATCTTGCTTCCAGCACGTTTTCCGTTAAATTGATGATCATTGGGCGCTGGAGAGGACCTGGCATGCGGTATTTTTATAAAGAGATGAATGCAGTGTGATGCACGTGGCGTACCTCAGAGGCTATTTCATGAAGTGGAGCGGTAGCTACATTTCTGAATACTGTAGGTACGGAGGTATGTGTTCTGATGGATATCTTTTACATTTTTATGCAGGAAATTAAAGTTACATTGTAGAGAAGCTACTTCTTCCACGAACATATGGAATTGCTTCGCACAAGGATTACGTGTTAAACCGATATCACCTATTTCATCCAGCTGGTCCGCTTTTTGCGTTCAGAGATTGGATTTGTCGATTCCCTGTCTCGTATGTGTGATTTGATTCGTCCCGATTTCCCTTTCGTTCTCTGTAAATCACGTACGCATATTTTGTATTCGCTCTCAGAGCTGTTTGTGTTCGAAAGGGAATAACGGAGATTTTGGAATGGTTCGATAGCTTTGATGATGGAATGAATTATGTATATTGATAATTTTTAGTCTGTATAGCTAATGGCAATTAATTTTCTTTTCGCTCCGAATCATATTCTTTAGAATAAATTACTATCGCGCAGTTTTGCAGAAAATGAATACGGTTGGTTGTTCTAATGATCAATTTGATCACAATTTTATTTTGAGGAGCTTGAAACACGCCATCTCATAAACAAGCAATTTGAATAGCTCGTTAAGGTTCTCAATCAATTTGGCGATGTTTTTCTCAATGAAACTCTGTTCTCGATTCTCCCCATTAAGGAACGCCAAATTATTTCTAGTTTTTGATTGACATGTGTTTGTTATTTCGATTCTGGGTGTCGTAGTTTTCGAATTCACCGAAATAAAAGTACAAACAAGAAAATCGTTTCTGGACTGGGAATTAAAAGAGCGGTCGGTGATCTTCATCCCTCACTTTTTTAATGGTGACGTCGTTTTGTTTAATGTATCGTACTGATGATAATGTTATGCAATTTTTTCGTGTTTTTTATCTGCTTCCCAAAATGTATCGTCCAAACCTTCCAACATCAAAAAACAATATTTTCGGTGTCGATTTCGAAATGAAATGAACTCGATAATGCTATCTGTATTTTAAATATAAAATGGAATGCTCATAGAAATTTCCATAGTAAAAACAGAAGCTTATTTCTAATTAGGATTTGTGGTATTTTTAAAAAGAATAAAGAGGCTTGGCAGGTGATTCGATTTACGAAATCCGCCGTTTAAATCCAAATAATTTTGTGTGTGATTGGAATTAAATTTTATGAGGTAGCTTTGAAGAAACTGCTATCACACTTTGTTAGAATGATGTGAGAACTTGTACGTAAGTCGGAGGGTCCTTTCAACCATACACCAGATCAATTATAATAAATATTTGAAAGTGTATTCAAAATTCAGTGTTTTGCAAGATGTATTTCCTTTACTCGGCTCAGATAAGTCATAATAAAAAAGGCTTACTTATTTAATTGAAAGAGGTAATATGTCATTAAAACATTTCGTTTGTATTAGTTATTGTATTGTATTAAATTGTATTAAAATTATTATTTTAAATGTTTTTCATAAATGTTTATGTAAAAATTTTAAAATGAAGTTCTTAAATTTCATATCTTAGTATTCCCAATAAGACTCATTGATAGTATTACTCGTGTATCTCAGTATTAACAACATTAAGTTTACATGTCTTTATGAAATATACACGACGTCCTTTATGAAGTGTTCCAATATTGTGATGAATCCATATTAATAAATATCATTACGGTCTATATGCGTATTTCTATAATCATTCTTCCTGTCTCAAATTATCTGGGTTTTGGCTTTCGTGCAGTTCCCCTCCCCCCCTCCCACCCACACACACACATTCATGGCCGCTCTTGCTCCTGTTCCCGTTCCTGTGATTGGTTAGTGAACGATTTGTGTGGAACGTCGGTTCACCTTGGTCCGACCAACCACCTCCCTTTCTTCACGTTGTCTAATTGACGCGGATGATGACGTAGATTTCTAAGATCCCCTTAATGAGTCTCGGACTTTCAAGAGTCGGTTTTTAGAATATAATTTTTTTTGTTGCGGGTGGAGCGTATATAACGACATCTTCTTCAGTAAACTACTCGTAAATAATCCATTGTTAAGTTGCGTCGAAACGATGTAAACGACGTTCTGCCCTTTCAAAGAAGGATGAATAATACTTGCGAGGGATTTCTGAGTGGTTTATTCTCTTTCGCTTCAACGTATGAAGAAGACTGACACGTTGGGTGCGGTTTATTAAAATATGAAGTTCCTAGAAATGAACAAGCAGTGAAGCCACAGCACTTCACTTCACCTCACCTCACTACCCTGAACTGTAATGTCTTTCTTACATTTCCGTTTCTCAGCACTTTACAACACTTCACTGCACATAAGTAATAATAATAATAATAATAATAATAATAATAATAATAAAACTCAATTCAACTATAAGAAAAAAACAGTAATACACATTGATTCATGTTTTGTATAAATGTCGGAAATTTCACATTTGATGGTTTCTTGGCGGTCGAAACGATTAGACGAGATCGTTATACCGTTTCATGATCGTAATGACATAAAAAAAATATTTTGATATTATACATATTAATATATTACGTAATTTAAGTGCAACGCGTTTTTCAAATTCAGATATTGTATGCGTTTACCCAAAATACGTCTAAAATAGGAGCAAAAACAATCCGTTATTAATTCCCTTTCAAAAAGTATCAGATTTCAAGAGACCGATACTGCTGCAACTTACGTTTATTCTGAAACTTTCCGTCTAGAGTAGTACTGGGAACGTGATCAAGTGATATCGCCTCCGGAGTCAACACCGGCGAGCAAGTAGAACACAATTCGTTCGCCTAAATTACCCTCAATGCGTTAGAGTTGAAACGAGTTGCCCGATCATAATGGGAAGTGGTCGTATTGACCATGGTGAAGCGCTGGGGCGACAATAGCGCGGAGAGCGGGTTGGTGGAGCGAATGTATATTTCACGGGATCGCCTTACCCGAGGAGGAAGGACGTATGACTGGACGGGGCCTTCGCTGTGTAATTTCATCTCGAAACACAGTACGTGTTGGCAGTACTGACATTCTGCGGTGTAAATGATTAAGGAATAATGGCAGCTGGATGAATAGAATATTATTTCACGCTTCTTACGCTGGAAGCAATCTGTAATGACGTTAAATGTGCACATGAAAATGCTGTTGGTGTAATATATCTTGGTCGTGAAATTTTCCAAGGTCGAAAGTTCCATTGTGCCGCATTCAAGACGTTTAATTCTTGAATGATGCAATTATTGCAGTGAAGTTAACAACTTCGATTCCATACGAGTTTTTGTTTATCGATTCGGTGTTTTTACAATCATAATTGCATGGTCAATGATTGTCTTTTTTAACAAAAACTTTATTTACTCTGTTCATATATTCCACTTTCTCTAGTAACATTTGAAGAAGCTTGCGGTTATATCGGTAACTTAGCCATGCAAACTGGTTTCGTACTCTTCAAAGGTCGCAATTGTATACTATGGTAATCGTCATACCGATTGAGTCGTTCATTACAGAGGAAAGTGAGCAAACTTCTCCTGGAATGCCATAATATTTGGCAGATGTCTTATTGACACAACTCTTCCACCCCCACCCCCACAGATCTCCAAAATCACTAAAATCGTTATACCGGTCGGGAGCTTAGAGTTTGTCCCCGCTGCGGCGGTGCCCTGCTGGTGGGAGAGTCCTGGTGTGCAACACACTAACGGGACTAATGACCAAAACAGTTGACGCGCCCGGATACACGAAAAATCAATCAATCAACTAATATCTTTATCACCCCACCATCCCCATTTCCACCAATGACTTCTCCAACACCACCACTGCAAACAATGGTTACCATCACTGCAACAATGGTTACCATCACTGTAACAGTGGTCACCACCACTGCAACAATGGTTACTACCACTGTAACAGTGGTCACCACCACTGCAACAGTGGTCACCACCACTGCAACAGTGGTCACCACCACTGCAACAGTGGTCACCACCACTGCAACAATCGTCACTATCACTGTGAACTCTACCAACAGCAGCAGCAACAAAATCAAACCGCCATTGCCACTACAGCTACCATTAGCTCCTATTTCAGCCAGCAGCGAATCCACTGCAATCGCTACGATGGCGTCGGCCACAGACAGCGCAAATACAACGTGCAGCGTGGCGCGGTGCGTTCAGACTTATATCGTGTTGTGCACTTGTTCGCAGCCGCGTTGCCTGGCGGACAGACCTATGCTTTGCGATCGACATTGTGCGTTTTTTGTGTTCCCCCGAAGTTTTGCGGGTTAGCATCCAACTAAAAGCTCACGAGGTGGAAAATATTGTTTCGCTTTTGTGTTCACGCGGAGGTTGTGTTCGGAAGCAGTACAAGTCGGGCATAACGCCCGATGTGGCTTTGGATTAGTGTTTAGTTTTTACTCCTTGCTTTCCCCTTGCGGCTGAAGCAGAGAGACAAAATATAACAGAACGCTAAATGAACTCTGTGGCAGGAGAGGGAACGAACGAAAAACACGCGTTGCTTATGCAAATTTGATCAGGAATGGCATTCCGAGTTGCATAAGTAGTCATTGATTGTTTTAGAAAGAAAATAAACAGTGTTCGGAACTGTAAAACAGTCCAGCCAATGTGTTATCAAAAAGAGGCGCAATCCTGCGCATTTCAAACTTGCATTTCGACTTATAAGAAAAAAATAACCTATTTAGAGATATGTTTATATCATTCCAGTTTACCATTGAATATTACGCGGCCCTGATTGTCAGTGCCGTACAAAATGAAATAAATAGTTTATGAATCAAATCAAATCAAATAGTCAAATAGTTGTGCAGTTGAGGACTATGGAATTTTGCATGAATAACTTGATTTTTTTCGAGTAGATTATGTAAAATTTCATTATATAAAATCTTTGAGGTACGAAAAAAAGAATTATCCAGTATTTCAACATATCGAGGTTCGAGTAGCAAAACGAATAAAAAATGAAGAAGAATGAAAGCAAATTCGTAATATTTAAGTATTCAATCGATCGAAGTCGAAGATATGGAATTTCCATCCTGTACTTTGAGAGAGGAATAGAACACCAGTGTAGAATCTTTTAGGCAGAAGTTTATGTCGAAACCCGCCCGTAAACAGCACCTCACAACCGATTCGTTTGTCATCCGATAATCTGATTTACGTCTCCGAGCCATCGAAACGTGTTCGAGTGGCTTCCGCAGCAGCTGCTACAAGCGCAAAGCGCCGGCGGGAGGCTCTCAAAGGCACGCAAAGGTCAAGAAACCCGCGGCCGCCCACGCCCCCTCGTCTCCCTCGCAGCCTCTTCCACTTCGCCTAATTCCATTGTGCGCCCGCGTGCTTCCATTAATCACGTTACGAATGTCGCGCCCACGTCCTCCCACGCGCCGGCCAGCCCTCACCTCTCGTCCTTCTGTCAACCGCTGACGCCCTCCTGGGTTGTTTAAATGTCACTGCGTCGTTAATTCGTCTCCGGAAGACGTGGCTGTGTCCGAAATGTGTGTCGTGTGTACGTTGCGCGTCAGGTAAATTTGTCCACCGCGCTTTACTGGAAGTCGGCGTGGGTAGTATGCGAAAGATAATTACATCTTGTCTGGTAGATTATTTATAACGAAAGCGGGTAGGTTAAGAAATTAAAATGATGCAGTAATAAATGATGACTTCGAGATCGGTCGGTCGGTCGGTCGGTCGTGCGTGCGTGCATATGTGGTGTGTGCTTTTGTATGCGCGCGTGCGTATGTATGTGTGGGTGTGTGTGGGTGTGCGCGCGCGTGCTATGTGCTGGATTAATTTCTCTCTACTGAGTTCTGGAGATCGTCGTAGGGAAATAAATGTTTTTGCGAAAAAATTGGGTTATTTTTGGAAGAGTACATGTAAAGTGTAGAAAAGAATCAAAACAATTGTCTTCATATACGATGTTATCCATGATAACTTGAATTGAAATTATTAATCACATCTAAAGAAATCTGGACCCTATTGAGCGAGTGAGCTCAAGAAAATGTTGTATCGATTATATCAGGTCTCATATCCTATACTCACGAGCTATTTCTGTCTGTCTGTCTGTCTGTCTGTCTCTCTCTCTCTCTCTCTCTCTCTCTCTCACTCTCACTCTCACTCCCGCTCTCCCCTTCTCTCAACGCCTAGGCCAATCGCTCAGATGACCCAATCGCGCGTTCGTAGGTGATTAACGATTCAGCCTTAAGTTGTATCCCGAGTCTTACAACATCGATAGAATTCCCTCTCGCTTCCAGCTATTGTGCTACAAATTCGCGCATAAGCCCTTGCACCATCGGCCAGGTTTTACTTTCACCGTCATCGCGCGTCGCCTCAACCTCCGCGCGAACACGCGTGCCGCACAGGGGCTCACGCCACGCGCACGCACGCGTAGGCCTGTCCCGCACTCGGCCGAGCGGATAACAGCTGCGATTGAAACCTCTGCGCCGGGACGCACGCGGGTCGAAACCCGCGCGATCGCACACTCACGCATATACCTCCTCTCTGGCCACGCGTGTTTGTCCCGCGCACACGCCGGCCGCGGGTGGGGGGAGCAACACGGTGGCGCGGCTCGCGGGCATAGTATCGATAATCGTTCGATTAACGCGAGCGCGCTCTCGCGATTCTGCAACATTACTCCTGCTCGTCAAAGAATGAACCGCGATAATGGAGGCGGAGGGGCAAATGAGAATTCCGCGAGGGCGCTGTGTAAAGCAGGGCCCTGGGGGCGTGGCGGGGGCGGTAGGGATGGGATGTGACGGAGCAAAGCGCTGAGGTCGAATTGGAGGCAGAGAGGGCGGCGGGGTAGCCTTTAGCAGCACAGTGTAGGGAAAAAGACGATCAGCGTTTGTGGTGATCAAGGGATTCAGACGAGGTGAAAAAGTGAATGGTTTGAATTCACGAACGGATTGAAGATGACGGTGGGTTCATGAAGATAAGGAGTGTGTACATGTCATTTGAGACACGTTCGATGTAGTGGAGTGCGGTAAATTATGGAATCAAGTTTTAGTTCAGAAACACGAATAATTATAAAGTTGGCGAGATAAAGCGAAAATCCTAAGTTGTAGAAACGTACGTATACATATTGAGCTTACTTGACAGGTGGTAAACGATTTGTCGAATGTAGGCGGTGTATTTTCAAATGCCTCAAACAGCTAGAGGAGTTAAATTCTGCGAATGAAACCGAAAAGGCGTCGTCTGGTAGTAATATGCGATGTGTGGAGGTGGGGATGTGATTATCTGGTATGTAATCATCGTTGCATTGCAGCCAGTGTGTGAAGAGGCAAGCGGGAACGGGACAGAGTCGCGGTTTAATGGGGAGTTTGCGTTTAACTGCGGAGTGGGTCACAACCGAAACATTTGAAGTTTCGAAGCTTGAGAATTGTTGTCCTATTTAATGCATGGAATTCGTAGAACTCGGACAGTAAATACAATTAAATGAACAGTTTCGAGCGATTTACTCGTGAATAAAGCGCAGCTTCAGAACGTGTCCAAATAAAGTGAGTTTCAAAACATAACTTCACTTTGACTTCACTCTGGAAATAGTCCTGAAAGGATTACAAAACATACTCTATACAGACATAATGTTTTCCATTTTGTGTGTGAAAGAGCAATTTTTCAGCACTCTTAGGGCATTTTTAGCTGTCCTGCAGATACGTTAACTCGTTTTCACAAACACTCCTTCCCCTGTCGCAATGTTCTTTCTTTTTTTCCGTTGTCCGGTTGTCACCCTCATTTCCTTTGTCTTCGCCCGCTTCTTCCACGCATCCTTTTAACCGTCTTGTTCTTTCCTCCTTTCATGAACAACAAAGAAACTATCCGCATTGCTCCGCCCCAGTTTCATACGCGTCGGTCTCCCTCTCTCATGACGAGCCGCGGAGACAGTAGCGGAGGCAGGATTTTGAATCCAACGACGGACGTGTTCATCTGTCATCCAAGGAGATGCGGGTCGCTTCTTCTCTGAATTCTCGACTACGCCTACCCCCTCCCATCCCCCGGTCTTCCCCTCTCCCCCCCTGTGGCCCGTCGCCCTTTCCGCCGCCCCGTTCACTTCACTGCAGGCGCTCCGAGGTGCCCTAATTTCATGTGGTAGACGGATGACACCCCGTCGCTTGCGCTCTCTCCGTCTCCATCGCCATCCTCGCGCACGCTGCCTTGCCCCCACCCCCAGAAATTCTGCCCTGGCTCCTCCCCACCCCAATACTGCACTCCTCCGCAACAGCCCGCCCCCACTCTACACCTCTCCCGCGCCGCTTCACCTCGAAGCTTCACCGTCTCCCTCCCTGCCACCCTCACTCCCGCGCAACACTCTCCCCGCGATCCACCGCTTCCGGTATTGACCTTACTGCTTGCCCGGCCCCTGCCTCCGCCGACTTCCCCTCCCCTGTTCTATCGCCACCACACGCACCACCACCTCTATTTCCCCTACCACCTTTGCCCACTACCCCAAACCCAGCTTCCTAACATCCACTGCCGTCCGCCACCTCTGCCCTCGTCCGCGTCCCTACCCGTGCCCCCGCCCTCGCCCTCGCTCCTCCCTGCCCCTGCCATCGCCTTCACCTTCGCCCTCGTCTTTACCCTCGCCTACGCCCTCGCCTACGCCCCCGCCCCCGCCCCCCTCCCGCCCCCGCCCCCGCCCTCACCCCTCACGCCCGGCCCTCACCCTCGGCCCGTGTTACGCTGCGAGACGCGCCCGCACGTCTTGCCTGCCTGTCTCTGGCGCCGGGCTGCGTTTGCAAAGGTCGCGCACGCGGTCCGCCCCGCCCCGCTCCGCCCCGCCCCCACCCGCCTCGTTCGTACCTCTGTGACGGGACGTGCCCGAGATAGCAAGCCCTCGCGCGCAGCATACGTTCTCCAAATGACACGTCACTCCTTTGGAGGAGAAATTTCGCCTTGAATTTCACGAGCGGCGAGCTTCAAGCTGCTTGATAATGCAAGTTTAATTTCAAGTTCTCGTCGTCTTTTGCCCAAATGAGTGGGTTGGAGTTTGTAATATTGGATTCCGCGAAAAACCTTGTACAAAAACGTTATTTTAAATCCTGTATTTAAGAGTTTTTTTAACGTGAAAGATATGTTTCATTTAATATGCGAGTTATAATATACTCAAAGAAAAACAACCAAAACTGTGAATTTCATCTATTCGTGAGCCCACAAAACATAGAATGGATACCTCGAAATAACGTGTCCCTGACATTTACAAGTTTATTCACTGCTATTCACCCGCGAAAACGGTGGACGACCGGTCGAGTCGCGGAGCAATTTCATTTATATTTCTACGGCTTCTCACCTCATTAGACTGAGCGTGTCGTATTAAAATGGAGTTCGCTCGTGTGAATTGAAATATCACTTTTGTATGACGTCCCGGTTGTCGAGGAATACGAAGCCTGTCTCTTGGGTTGAATTCGTCCCCCACCGAATGGTCCACTAACGCTAACGCTAACGTTATTTTATGGCCGTTGTTTCGTCACGGCGACGTCCCTCGCCAAGCGTTTCTTTCTTTTCGTGAAGCGCTCTCCCGCGTGAATCTTGCATGCTAACGCAACTTCGCGTTGACGGCGGGGCCTTAACTTTGAGGTGTCGCCCTCAATGTTTCAACGAGGGTAGCGTGCAAATTGAAATGAAAAATCCAGCATCCTTTTAACGCTCTGTTTTCTATTTTTGCAGGTGAGTTCCTCCTGAGTTTCACCGGCTGTTGAACGGTCGTTTTGATGCGGTGAGTTCTGACGAATGATTGGATTGCATGAATGGCAGTCGGTAATGCTTGTACGGCATGGAAAATAAGTACGTATAGAAGGCGTTATTCACATGACGCTCGTACAACGATTTGATCAGAAGTCGAAGAACATGCTTCTGGAATCAGAATTTCGTGAAGTAACAACTTGAGGCTGCAACCCCCAAAGAAAAATGCCGCCTAAAAGGAATGCAAATTGCAATTGAAATGTAAGTTGGGATTGCTATTGAACTTTGCTCTTACGTTCGAAATGAAGTTGTAAACGCGATATGGGCTTTATGACTGCTGAAAAAGTCTGCAGGCAGAACACGCTACCACAGTAATGATTAGGATACGTTGCGATATGTTTTCAAATGACGTGTTATATCTCAAGATTTGTGTGGAAATCCGAACTGTGTATGACCGCTAAGCACGCGTGTATGTGAAGACTACCAACAGGTCATTTGCTTTGCATTTGATGTGGAGAAGTGGAAATTGTACATTCAGAAGGATCTGTAAATAAGGAATTGTTATAAGCACCGACTCTAAGAAAATTCTGGACGTCAATGTCTTTGTATTTTAGTGTATGAAATAATGACAACAAGGGATGATGCGATTGAAGCCAAAAGACAGATTTATGATACATAGAGCAAAAATTAAACATTTCACTTCCTGCAAATCCGAACCGAATCTGCCCATTGTCTCATGAAATATTTGATGACAAGGAAGAAACGAGTGTCGAAAGTTTGGAAGTTGCGGAGGGGAATACGTCGAAACAACTGTCAAACGCAAACGGAAATATTCATGAAGTCCAACAGCCGAGACAAGGGGTGCATTCTTTGCGTGTAATCAATATTCTAGATAAGTACTTCTGAAACTTCCAGAAGGCGTTTCATTTCTTTGTAATGAAGGATTTTACCCCTCATCTAAGCCTTTTGTAGTGAAAGAATGGAAGTGGGTATCGAAAGAATATGTCATTATTGAAAAGAAAGGGTAATAAGATTAGAGACAAAGAAGACAGACTCTTTTAGTCTTGAGAAGAGCGAACCCGAAATATATTCTGAGATAATGACGTATTATTAGAAAATTTGTTCATGATATTATATTTATCATCTAATGAATATTTTGAGCGAAATCCAAGAATCCTTATCCGATTCGGTGAACTCTCCTGTCATGTATATTATTCTTGGGGGAATAAAAGGTGTCAGTTCTTGGATATCCGCTTAATAATTCTTATGTGAAAAATGTTACAATGGAGTCTGTACACTAGAAGGAATATACAGGTAATTATCATATCAGCTAGCATTATTTGGAGTGTGTGAATTTTGAAATACACATCGCAGAACTAAAGAAAGTTAGTTCTGCTCTCAACATGAAAGATTGGAAGATGGGTCATATTCGTTTCTCGGGAACTTTTCCAAGTTCTAATATCTATCCATTTTCTTCAAACGGATGTCTAGAATATTAAGAAAGGAAATGTAGTATTGAACTCGATTCCCAGCCACAGACGCTAACAGCAGCCCCACAATGCACGAACCAGGTCGTTGAGAACCCCACGTCACATGCTGCCTTATGACCCAACCTAACGCGATCCTCACCCCCCGCGCGTCAGTCTTGGGGTTGCAGATCGCTAAATCGAGCGAACACACGTGGTAGGGCGGGGCAGCAGGCGGTCCGGGCCGGGCTGGGCAATACCTCCGCCCCCACGCCTCATCAAGGGCCCGAGGGCGGAGCCGGCCGGAACAGGAAGGGTCGCGAACGCTCGCCACGACTTCTCGCACGTGAAGTGCACACTTCCCTCGCTTCGAGAGGCGCGTCGCCACACAACGGCTGCAGGGCACCCTCGAGCCTGCTGCAGGGCGGCGGGCCGTCTGTCCCTGCCTCCGCCGCCGTCGCGTCTGGACTCGCGCCAGCCCTCCGCTGCCAACCACGCCCCGCCACGTGCCCGCTTCGCCCCGCCCTCGCGCTCTCACCCGGGTGGCGTGCCCCCGTGCCCACGTGTCGAACTCCTCCCCTCCCCTTCCCGCTCCCCGCCCCGGTCACTCCCCCGGCCCCCGAGGCCTAACGACTCGCCGGCTTATTAGAGCGTCGGCGATGTTAATGGTAATTATGTTAATACGGGGCGCATTATCTGACGGAAGAAGGTCGGGCTGTTGGAGGCGCTCCCACCTTGGCTCGTTAAGAGAGACCTGCTCGGCGCGGAGGGGGCGGGGCGGTGGAACTCTGCCTCGTGCGCCCCCCGTGAATCAATTACTTACTTGGTAACAGGCCCCCGGCGTCGCGCCTGGGCCACCCCTTTGGGACGGAAGCTGTCGCCCTCCTCTTCGCGGTCCCCCAGGTCTTCTTGGCTTGAGAGGCGTCGGCGTCGGCGTCGGCGTCGGCGGCGTCTCGTCGTGCTTTGGTCAGGTTACCCTTGTCTTACAGGGCCGCTTCAAAATATGATGAGCCGGTTAAAGAGAGGGGGCGAAAGTGTTTTCTACTTTGAATTTTCGACGGCCTCCTCTTCATTTTTGGGATTAAGCAATGAAAATTCCAAGGTCGGATTTCATCGGGATAACGCTAGTGAATTTCAAATTAGCTAAAACCGTTGGAGAAGCAGAATAGGGTGCCATCTCTAAAAAATTGTTATAATTTCAGTACAAATCAATTTGATGAGTTGGGAGAGATGATTTGATAGGATAACCCCTGTGACGTTAGATTGATCGAGATTTTCACTTGGCAGTATTAGCAATTATATTTTAGTACAGAGGTTAAGGTACCTCGATTGACGTTACGAAAG
This sequence comes from Teleogryllus occipitalis, assembly GCA_011170035.1. NCBI lineage: Eukaryota > Metazoa > Arthropoda > Insecta > Orthoptera > Gryllidae > Teleogryllus > Teleogryllus occipitalis. The sequence goes on along the minus strand of BLKR01000862.1, from coordinate 350,009 downwards.
CGTCTTACCGTGAGTGTAGTTCGTTCGAATGTTTTACAGCAGGAGCAGCTTTTCGAAAACCTTCTGCATAAAAGACTGCATCCGCTCTAGTTGTTCCGAACTTTGAAGATCACGGTTTCGTTCTCTGAAGCGCAAATCGAGTGCTCTTGGCTCTCAGGATTACGCAACGGTACATGCTATGAGAAATTTCAATGTCGACCGCTACGGAGCTTTGAGAACTGTAGAGATCAAAGAGACGTACCTCATTGCCCAACCTGCAACAAACTGCGACCTGAATGGATCTCTTTACCTCTTATTTAATCGGGTAATTTGGCTGTATCTCCAGTTCTGTCCGAGACACGTGGATTCATTTATGTTTCGTCCAGAATTATCTTACCTCCCCGTTTGAGATTCACGAAGCATATATACACTCCTGTATTTACGCTGGTATCAGTAGGTGAATTAGATTAGTTCTACGCTCTACCCATCCGCAATCGAATTTTTGAAGCTCGAATCGCGTGCTCTTGGATCTCAGGAGTACTTCGCGGTGCAGGCTACAAGAAATGTCGATGTCGACCACTACGGAGCTTTCGGAAATGCAATTTGGACACCAAAATTGTGTCTTCGGAAGAGCGGCCCGTCCCTGTCGGTTTGCTCCGGCCACGGAACGATGCTCTTCGCTCCAGATGCAGCATGCCCTGGCCCTTGAGGACGAGCGCGGTTCTCACGCGAGCGGGCGTTACTTCCCTTCACATGGTGGGGCTGGGCGGCCGAGAGGTCACGAGCCGAAGCTTCTTGCGAGGTGCGCGGTCGCTGCCACATTCACCTGGCGCGAGTGGTGCGCATGCAGGGCGGGCAGCCGCGTGGGCGGTGGCGGGCGCTGAGGTGACGGTGTGGTCGTGTTCGTGGGCGAGTGAAGTGCACAGGAGGAAAGGATTCTGGTACGCAAAGAATGGAGAATGCGTGGGGTTGAAAGAAAGTGAAATATCATGAGTCGATAATATAAATGGTCGATAGATAGATAAATAGATTGATAGGTAGATAAACATATTGATAGGTATGTAAATAGATTGATAGGTAGATAAACATTGATAGGTAGATAAATAGATTGATAGGTAGATAAAGAGATTGATAGGTAGATAAAGAGATGGATGGATAGATAGATAGATAGATAGATAGATAGATAGATAGATAGATAGATAGATAGATAGATAGATAGATAGATAGATAGATAGATAGATATACAGACAGACAGATTCTAGAGTCAGAATTCTAAAACAATTTCAAATTGACGTGAAGGGAGAGATGGAACAATTACTCTACTTAATCTGGCTACGCCATTAGCTATTCTACAAAGCTCTTTAAACGCGGTAGTATCGAAATGTACATTTCGCTGCTCTTCAACACATTGCACCGAACTGTAATTCCAATTTTATTGTATCCGATTGACGTAGCGGCGGACTGCGTGTCTAATCTCACATTATCGCTCTCTAAATGTCAAACTCGTTAGTAAGAGTTGTCGACGCAATCGTGTTTGACCTCCAGAGCACCACCACAACTGCTTTTATTATTCGAGTTTTACATTTATTTTTTTATGTTAACCGCTACTTGTCTAATTAGCGTATTGTTTACGCCAACTTTCCTTGATTTCTAGCATCTTCAGAATACTCTAGAAAATAGAGATAATGTAAACGCCTGAAACATGTATATCATATGGTTATGTGTCTCTGTATAGTAAGAATTGTGCCTTTTACTCTCTATTATCGAAGTTCTTTACTATTTATCTTGATAAATTGTGTACGGTATCTTCACTTTTCTCGGTCAACGCCTTAATGAGAAGCATGTTTCCGTCTCGGCAAGACTTCTATATTAATGTAATTAATTTGTTAAATTTAACTCCAGTTTCGTCTTCTTGGCACAAGTACTACTAGTTTGTTTCCCTTCGTCCTTCTCGGAATCGCGTTCTCTGGAGCGCCTCAGGTCGCCGCGGCGCCGCCTTCCGCGCCCCGCCTGCGCCCCGCCCGCGCCCCGCCCGCGCCCCGCCCGCGCCCCGCCTGCGCCGGCTGCTGCGGTCCCGTGCGTGCGCGCGTTCCACCGCGAGGTCACAGGGCGTGGTTCGCCACGACCCCCGCCCGCCTCGCCCGTGCCCTACTCACGTTGCGCCTGTCCGCCTCGACGGGCACGGTCGGCACGTACTTTTGCCTACTGGATTGCTCTTGGCTGTCCTGTATGGTTTGTTTGCATGTCTTGTCAGCTGCGCGGGAACAGGCTGGTTATGACGGGATGAGAAGTAATCACTTGTGCGAATTTGAATTGCACTTAAGATACGTGTGGTGTCAGTTATTATGTGGCGTGGCTTGGCGTGCTCTGTAATTTCATAAAGAACTCTACTCTTTTTAATTCATTTTGTAGTTTTTTTTTTTAAATTTTAATTCTTACTAAAAAGCTTTTTGCTCTGCCTTAAATTTATAATAAATATTAGTAAACTGATAGAGTTTACAGATAGTGCTTTGCAATGCCAGAAAGAGGAATGGGTGTTGCCATTAGTAAATCATTGCCTTTGTGTTTGTACGACATGGGACCGGTCACTTTACTTCCCTTCTAAAATATTCTTCCAACGTCCTCTTTGCCCCCAATTTACGCCATTTTATCACGAAAGCATTTGACTTTCCAGCCCTGTACTGTGCATCGGTACGCGTGCTTTTGAATATGGAACCGATAACTGTACTTCCCTTCCAAATCCACACTTCCCATAACTTCCACATTCCGACCTTCTGTTCCTCCTCAAACGCGACCATTAATCACCACAACCCTTGGCACTGCGCCTCCAGGACGTTCGCCATTCCTTCTGGCCGCGTGGTGGAAACCTCCGTCGTCGTCATCGTCATGGTCGTCGTCGTGGTCTCCCGCGTCGCGCCGGGAACTCGAGCCGCAGATTTCGAGGGCGAGGGCGCGAGTGGCGCTGCCCTTCCCAAACGCGGCGCCCGGAGCGGGGGCGGGGGCGGGGCGTGGAGGCCCGGATCGCGTTTCGCCTCTTTCCATCACGCTGTCGTGGGTGGACACCTCGCACACGCGGCGGTCGCCCTTAAATCTTGCGGCCGGGGCCGGGGCCGGCCCCCTGGGAGACCGACGCCCCGCGAGGCCCCCCGCCGCGCCGCGCCGCGAGTGGCCCTGAGAGGGCGCGGGAGGCAGCCTGACCGAGGCCGGGTGCTTCGTTACTTGTAATGAGTAGCGACCGGAATTTATTGTAATAAAAAATGCAAAGTATGTACATACATACATATGTGCTTATGTTTTCCAAAGCATATACGAAAAGATAGAAAATTTATAAAGATAGAAAATAAATAAAAATTAATTACTTGTATTATAATTACAATCGGTCGAGAATCATTGAATTCATTCATTATTGTGTTCAAAATTGTTATCTACAAACATTTTCCGAGCATAGATGTTGCCGATTCGTTCCTAACAAGGATTTGGGCTGGCTGAAAGTAGGTTCTACGTCTACAGAAGAAATTATACATTAGACTTCACTACAAAGAAGTATAGAAGTTTCAACACTAAGATATTGTATTCGAAATATAAAATACGCTCATAGTATATTTCAATGTTTATGAGGAGCTGGTATTCAAGTGAATAGTGGTATCCTGTAGCCAGTGATGGATCCCGGCGGAGAGGGTTAAAGGCAATATACCCCCCTCCCTCCAAATCGAAAAACGCGGTAAGACAATTTTGTGTAAGAAAAATATTTGTTAGTTTTCGATCGAGTAACGAATGTGCTGTTTGAATCACTAGCAAGAATGAGGTTGAAATTACTTTTGTTCTTAAAAATTCGCTCATCCTTTACTCATAGTACGCAGTAAGGGGGGTAGGGGGGTACGTTTGACAAATAATGGCGAAGATATGGTGGTCATAGAAGCGTAGCAGCATTACATTTGATTTGTAAGAAAGATGATTCCGTAACGTAAATTGCAAATGCGCATCTGAAATGTTCCGTTTCGACGTATAAATATACCAAAATGTAACGAAATATATAGTAATAGGTACAATATGTAAAAATATATAATTATACTAAAATATGTAAAAAAAATAGTTGTAATTTATTCACAATATATTGTAAACTCTAAAAATATATTATTCAATGCAGGTATCTAGTTCCTGTAAAAACGTGTAATTACATGGAAATCCTTTCCCTACTAATGAGACAGACGCATGTGATGTGCACGGGATTAGTGGGTTAGTATTCCTTTGCGAGAGAATTTCAGTGATGTTAATAATTATGTTATAGAAAATGAGAACAAAAGCAAGGGGAATTGATTTGTTAAAGTATAAGAAAACAAAATTATCATTATATTAAAGTTATTTAACCATTTCCAAATCGCATTTAATAACAATTTTTGTAGTGTTATATTTCTTGAAATATTGGTTGTTAAAATATGTGTCGAAATATTTGATAATTGTCATATTTCTGTAAAAGTGTACCTATGAATATATCGCTTTGGATAATCCCGTTTCCCCGTATTGTAAAATAATAAGTGAAATTTCGTAATACGTTTGCGACTATGGTTGTTTGAGATTGACTTGCAAATTTAAGAGAGGTTTGCCAAATGTCAAAGAATGTTCCCTTTAGTACAGCTCAATGTGGCATCATCTAATAATACAAACGTTTCCCGCCCAACTTCTATCAGTCAAAGTTCTTTGTTTTCTCCCATCGTTTTCCAGCTCTTCGGCCACATTTCCTGCACGTCACTTCATAACCAACCGCGACAGCAGATCGATTCTGAAGACAAAATATTTACGTCCAGATTGAGGGCGGCCACCCTTTCTGGGAAGGCGATAAAAAATTCCCGGTCGCTTCGATTAGGACGCGAAATTAAAGTTCAATTATCCGTTCAGGCGGCGCGGTGACTGTGGACGCCGTGTTGGAGACGTTGGTGTGTCACGCAAGACGTCGCGGAGAGCAAAATGGCGGCGGGGCTACACCTGTCGTGTGAGTCGCGTTGCGTTCCGGAATATTTAACGAACGAGTTGAATGCGCCACCGACTTGGACTGTCACGGTCGCCGCCGACTTCGCTGTGAATGCGGAATGTGACGCAATGGAGTTGTTCGATGTCTGTGAAGGCATAGAGGAATCGATAATCTTCCGTGTCTTGCCAGTCTTTGTTGTCTTTATTCGTCTGTCGCTGCTTTTCCTCGTGTTTCTCTTCCTTTTTCGGATGACTAATAGAGAAGTGCGGGCTGGTAGCAGCGTAGAATTGGAGCGTGAAACGAACTGCTCCGCTTTGGGTCCGCAGGTGTTATTGCAGAGTTCTTTTGTTGCGACAGGTTGTGCCTAAACATCGGTTTTAGCGTTTAATCATTCATTGATTCATTTGTCAGGAAAGACCTGCATATACAGGAACATAAATGAGTTGATGAACATAAATATTCACCAACCAAAGTACAGCAACGATAGGGACAAAGCTATAGAAATTCCGTCCGTATCATTTGAAATGTTCACGTCTTGTTCCATCTCATACCTGGAATTATAAAAGTGCGTGGATTTTTATAAAATTTTTGAGATTTATAAGTCGGTTTATATCACAATAATTTCCTCAACATCCTCCTTACTGGAAAGAATCTGAAAGTACTTGTCAGGACACTTCTTGAATAATTAGTATGCACACGACTCCTAGTGATAAAATATCATGTTGAATACTTTCGAGTAAATCAGCAATACGATGGATTCCATGTGTGTTGTATATTGTACAAAAAAACAACTTTTCCATTACACTATACTTTTTGATCATCACTCAACGGAATACACGGATGAAAAGTCGCACTTAACTGCTGCCGACAGTTACAAACATTCGAAACATTTGTGTTACAGCAAAAGATGACGAATGAATACATCAAGTCAAAGCAAAGGCACTTCTTATTTTCTGTATATGTATTTCTTCTATAAGAAGGTGATATTACTAGAAGTATTGAACGACATACGGTCGATATCTCCGCTATCACTTTGGTTTACAAATTTAATCGTGACATGTAGTTGTAATCCGGCCTAAGGACGTTAATGACTAAAATATTTTATTTATCTAATAATAATATGTAATCGTGCATTCCTGTTCGTGTCGAACGTTGTTTCTAAATTATTTATTTGAAAAATTGAAAGCATCTATCTTTCTGCTAATGAAGCAGGTTTATTACCGCCAACTACTTCTGCGGTGGCGATGTCTCTACAAAATCTTCCTCACTCTCGCCCCCATCCACTAGATTATTGTTGTTTAAAATCTCAAAATTTAATTACACGAATGTCTTAAATAATAATCTCTGGAACATTCCAATAGCCGCAAGATACACTGTAATATAAATCTCTGAACCTGTCGGAACGCAAGACTGCTTCCACGAAAGGGAAAACTTTCATAGTTCTCGAGCTAAACGTTAAAAAAAAAGGTTTAAAAAAATCAAGAAACAAAAAAAAGGAACCGTTTGTATCGTAGCAGGTTCAATGCCATCTCGGAATTGAGTGGAAAACGCATTGTATTCTAATGAGACGGGCGAGAAATAAAGCAAGTTTACATATAAATGGAAGCACTTGTTACTCGATGTTTAATTCATCGGCGAGTGGGACGCCGCGGACGAGTGCGGGTGGAGAGGGGGAAGGGACAGGCGGACCCCCCAATTCGGCGCCGGGCGTTGCGACGTTCGCCCCACGATGTTCTTCTTTTCTTTCTTTCAGCGCGCTCATTGTTTTGGTGGGGAGCTCGCGTCGTGGTACAGGGCCACCAAAAAAAAAAAAAAAAAGATGGGTCACGTAACATTGCCAGGCAGGGGTGTCTCCGCTAGAGTAAGAAATGGGCGTCGGAGCAAGAGAAATCTGTGAACTGCATCTTGTCTGAACCCGCTGAGCTGAAAAGGCGCTCTAGTGTTTTTGACAGCGGGTGACGTGAACTCCTATTGTTTAAATGAATTATGGAACGTTTTGAAATAAATTCTAATTTTGCTTTAAATCTGATCGATAAAGGTTTGTGGGAAGCAAGCAGAGGAGAGCGATGGGGTAAAGCCAAAGCTTTCATTTCAATATTACGACGATGACCATTTACCGAAATGGTCTCTATCCCCAGCGCTGTGCATTTATTTGGTCGCCAGAGCTCATTTTCTAGCTGTGTGTACAGAAAGATTCAATAAACTTCATGCTTCGCTACTTGCGCGAAGTGGTACTTAGCTCTAATTGGTTCCCCGCGCAGAAATGCGCTGAAAGAAACGTAACATCGCATTGAAAGCGAAAGCCCTCAATGCGGCCAGCGGCCCAGTGGCAAAGAAACTCTTACGAGCAAATGGCCGAAACGTTTGAATGCGGAATTCGGAGTCTCTGCGGCCGGGAAACCAATGGGTGCGCTCGGGAGATCGAAGCGGCCGGACTGAAGTCGGGCGCAACGCACGACACACAAAAATCGCCATTTTCGCTGTTTTTGCTGCTAAATATTTAACATTTTCTGAACGCACATGTTCAAATTATATATATATATACACAGACAGTGAGAGTGAGTGAGTGAGAGATATTACGAGATATTACTACCTCTCATGTACCACTTTTCCAGTGACTGACACAGGAACAGTCTGAGGGTTTGCAAGTGAAACTAACGCTGTGGATATTGCTTAGTAGTACTGAGAAAGCATAATGTAATAATAAAAGACGATAGAATTTAGGACATGCTATGGAAAAAGGAGCGTGCCGTGTTAAAAGTTATTGAATTTCAAAATATTAAAATTTTCAGAATTCGAATTCCTGATTTTGGCACCAAATATTTAAGGTCTCCGCGGAGAAATTTGTGGAGTGTCTGTTGAACATTTACTAGTGAAATCGCAGATTGAACATTCAATATTTCATCAAGCGCTGTACACCTAGGAACACAGCATCGGTACTTCGTACTTGCAACAAATTTTAGGCGTTGAAACCGAACAGAAGCAGAACTTGGGACAAAGTTGATTGTTGTTTCCGAGCAATTTTACTGCTATGGTCATTAGTCCCATTAATGTGGTGAATGATTTTTTGTGTTGTGTGAATGCTTTGTTAGTATTGTTCCGGCATTCGCCTGGTATTGATCAGAGAAAACATTGAAACCAACCAAAGCACCGGCCGCTAGAATGCTTTTCCAGACAGCGACTGAATTCGACCTAGCCCCTGCGGCGGCAGGATTTTCAACAGGTAATTTGTGAGCTAGGTCGAATTCAGTCGCTGTCTGTCGAATTCTGTCGGCCGGCTGCTCTTATCGGTAAGTTTCCGTTGTTTCTTTCATATACACCAGGCGAATGCCGGAGCAGTACCCTAACAAACGGGCCACGGACTTTCCTTTCTCTTCCTTGTCATATCCTCGCTCCTTACACACACACACACACACACACACACACTTATACTAACATGCACTACACTACCACCCATGCCTGGAGACCGGTCGGGGACTTAGAACATTTCCCGGCTGGGGCGGTGCCCCGCTGGTGGAAGATACCTGGTTGGGAAAGCCTGCTAGTCGACGGTAGATCGGCGCCTGATCTCGCCACCCAGTGGGGGAAGATCACCGTCACCTCCCGATGCAAAACATGCACTAAGCGCATGAGACTAATGATCTTAGTAGTTGACGCACCCGGAATCAGTAATTAATCAATCAATCGATCGACCTAGCTATGTACTTGGCGTCGAAACTTGGCACTGCAACGTAAGGACCTCCCGGTCATAGTCACTGCAGGGACGTCCGCAATGCTGCCTCTGACCCGAGCGCAGCCGGTGAAAGAGGGGGGAAAGAGCGCCCTGGAAGGAGCGCTGCGCCGCGCCGCGCGGCGGGGGGGGGGGACGCCGAGAGCACCGGAACCGCGCGTCCGACGCCGGAGGGGCCACGCCCCCCGCCCCCCGCCGGGAGTGGGCGGCGAAGCGGCCGCCGCCGGTGAATAATTGCCGCACGCCCACGCGCGGGGGCCCCCTCTTCTCCCCCTGCGCGGGGGCGGGGCGGGGCCCTCGGGGGCGTGCCCTGCGGGGGATTTTGAGACGTCCGCCGCCCCCCCTCCCCGCCCTGCCCTGCTCTCCGCGTGCGGGCGGACCTCTATAATTAGCCGGCAGGACTGCGAGAGCGGCGCCGCGCCGCGGGGATGAAGCGACGGCCCTAATCGCCGCCCCCCCCCCGTCCGCGTGCAGAGGAGTTTCGCGCTCATCCCGTTGAGCAGAGGACGATGGCAGCGGCTGACGGTGGGCAGCTGTCCACGAGTGGTTTCGGAATTTGCTAATTTGAACCGGGAGTCTCAGGTGTGTATGTGTGTGGGGAGACTGTGGCGACGCCAGTCTGCTCTTCCCTAGTATTATTTACATCCTCTGATTTTATTCTAATTTCATTATTTAACAGAATCCACTTAAGTTAAGCAATAAATCGATATTTCGGGTATTCGACCGAGGACTAAGTTATGCGCTGTGCGATGTTTAATTTGTCTGCCACCGCAGTGACGCAAAGCATGGTAGTGAACTTAACTATTAACTCTCTTGCACTCTTATAAAAGTGAATTGGTAATTTGCGGTAGATAGACTCAAGGTTCTTTAGTGAACGCGAGGGTCGAAGGCCCGAACCTCGCCATGATTAGGATCCGGGCGAGCGAAGCGAGAGAACTTGCCTTTGAAAGTAATTTCGCATTACAATGCGTGTGCCCTGGACACGAATAAATAATTCAGTTTAAGATTTAATATAATCGTGTCGAATATTTATTAACTCTCTATCCATTCCTGTTTCATATTTCTTACCTGAAGTTGGCAATATAATTATTATTACAACTAGTGGTGGGGATGACGTCAGCGAACAAATGCACAACACCCAAGTCTGCGCTCGAATCCCCGATATGTTTTCGTTATAACATTCAGTCTCTGAAATGATAGCGTCGTAAACACAAAACTATTTTGTAGACCTAAGTTAGTCAAGAATGCCTGAGAAAACAAAATATTGTGAAGAATATCTGGAATTGGTTGGTAGATGATCCTACAAGATACAAGCCTTGGCCCTCCCGTGCACTCAGTCATGAGTTTGACATATTCCTCATCATGGTACATTGTTGACAGTATTCATTGTTTTCGTATTAAAATTAATTTACATTTCGTGAGTTAGGAGAGAGGGTACTGTTAACCAGTCAGGACCTTCATATTCAAAAATTTAATCTCCCCATTGGATAACAGTGGTACCTCTGCTAACTCATCAAGTGAAGATAAATTTTAATCGGGAATAATATGTAAACTTGTTCTCAGATACATGTCAATTTCTCATTTAGTTTTTACTTCTCATTTATTTATTTCTATGTCGTGCAGTGAATGTGTAGTTCATATTTTCGACATCCCCCTTGATGTTGATGCAAACACTGCCTTAGCTTTACGTGGAGAGGAAAGAAACTAAACATGTTTCACTTTTACATTACATTAAGTAAAAACGATCACGCTAAATTTATTGTACGAAATTATGTCTACCAATCATGCCAAAGCGCAGAATATAGAAACATCGCAAGCAGTATTTCAGGATCTAAACTACTGTAAATGTCCGTTCAACCTCGACCTCCAGTCGTCCAGAAACACTCGTCAGATTCCGCGATAGTCGAGTTTGGAGTTGAAAATCGAGTTCGGTCTGTTGCAGCACTTTCCGCGAGACCGCATCATAAACTTTCGCTTTGTGTCCGTGGCGCGGACGGTCGGTGCTGCAGGGGCCCTATTCGCAGAGCACGTGGCGGAAGCTACAGCCACAAAGCGGAGCGGATCTGATGCCCGAAAGCCGGCGCCTGTCGACTGCTGCCAAATGGCGTAATGGGGTAATAGGATTCCGGGGCATTAGCTAGTCAAACGATTCAATTAGGCTGGGGTGCAATAATGGCGTCTGGGGAAAGGTGCGAACGCCGTTGGCTTCTTGGTATTCGCCGTTTCCGCGCCAGCGTCGGCTCTCCCTGGGCCAGGAAATCGGATTCGCTTGTCGGGTTAATCGGGATCAAGCGAAGTGGGAATGGACGTGTTCGTTGTTGGTTGAATTGTCCGACGCAGTTGGCTTTCTCGTTTCGCATTAACGGAATTGTCAGGTTTGACGGAACGGCTTTTTTTTTCTCGAATTTTGTGTGTATTCGCTGTGAACCTGTGTGTGCATTCACAAAAGATACTCTCTAATAGATTGTTTACAGCTTCATATGTCACCATCCCCACTCCAGTTCTTTATGCTGTTGAGAGTACACGTGTGTTACTTCAAATTCCACTTATTTCATTAATTCCTTCCTTCTTATTCTCCTTCCAATTACTCGTACATTTTAATTTTCCTCCCTCTCTCTCCATTTCACTCTCGCACACTATCTCTTTCTTTCTCTATTCTCTTGTTCTCAGTTTATTTTATATTTGTCAGCATTCGTCTTGATTTCTCTATCTCTCTCAAAGTAACCCTTTGCTATTTTTTCAACTTTTTTTTGAGAGGCCTTCACCTCACTCTTCCTCTCTGACATATTACTGCGCTGTGTTGGTTTTCTAATACTTTTTTCATTCTGTTTCTCACAGACTACGTGTGTTACATCCACCCTTTGGCTACGTCCTTTTTTCGTTCGCCCTTTGTGGGCCGTGCGTGATAGATGATAAAACAAGCACTTAATTAGGCCCATTGTACCAGCTCTTGAATATTATAGCCCGCGGTGCTTCCGCGTAATGCTCTCGCTTCAGGAGATATTAATTAGGAAACTGTATTAACATTTTAGAGGGCTAACCCGCATCGCACTTGTGGTCCAAGCTGTTATTTGCAGGGCGGTAATGAAATTTTTGTTTTGAAATTGTACGTTGCTGAGTGCTCATCCCACCATAACCTATGGCGGTCCTTCACACTTTCTCGCCATTGTAAGCAAAGGGTTGCAGGTTTCACGGGCTGTGTCCACGTTTAGTTTTTGGGGCTAATTTAGATAGCGTTATGCGGGCCGATCACAAGACGGTTTGAGCATTTGCGGTTGTTAGCCGGAAATGTCGACCGACTTTGTGTGAAACGTAGAATGATGAAGTCAAAATGAGAGGTGTATGATCCGCCAAGTGGAACAGTACACAAATGAAACCTTGATGTTTACGCAGTGCAGGTACTTCCAAATTCCTTGTTAGCGTGCAATGTGGGAATAGTTTTATAATGAGCAGTTGCGCTGGAGGCAAATTTCCACTGTAATTGCAGCTGTGAGTGCTGCTGTGTGGGACAGTGCGTCGACTTTCTCCGAAAGTTGCTTTTTGTTTTTTGGCACACCAGTGGGGCATTTAAAGTGGTTCTCATCATCCATCTTTCTCGTATATAACTGACTATCATATTCAAGTGAATATAAATGTACAACAGACGTGCTTGTTAACATGAGAATGTTCGAATAGAATTTGTAGTTTCATATTTTACATTTTTCCTCTTACCGTGTAAATGTATTGTGAGCAAATTGTACATTGAGTGAATTCAGCAACAAAAGGGTACCTAGTATTAACACTTATATCCCGGCCGTCTGCAAAGAAGAGAAAAAATAATAATTTAATATATTCGAACTAAATCAAACGTGTATCATAATAACGATTGTAGTATTTCAAATCGGTCAGTCGCAATTGTGACAGATACAGAATGTACGACGTCTTCCGGATGAGGAATATTTGCCTAAAGGCGATAGAAAAACTTCGTATTTTTGTTTATCGCGCTGTACTCTGTCCCATTCGTCTGCGGAGTACCTCTAGCTCCTCCTTACCCAGAAATGCAATAAGTCCGTCCCCGTGATAATTTGACTGGAATTTCAATATTAGTCCAGCAGGAAAGTTCCGGGTTGGAGCCTGTGAGAGACCGCCTACCTGCGCGTCGGGGCTTTTATGAGGAACGTCCGGAATCAATGAACATTCTCCACTTTGTCCGCGAGCCCGCCGAGGTCGAGCCTCCTGTGGGAAGCTGCCGGTCCGAGCACAATGGCGACCTCCTCTTGCCCCGCCCCCCTCCGGCCTCCGCTGCTACGTATATTGGCCGGCGCCAATATCGAAGCGGCCGGGCGCTCCAGCCTCAAAGCCTGACGCGGCGATGGCGGCGGCGCGCCCCCGGACAACGCACCTGCTCTGGACCGCGGCGAGAGACCCTTGCCCCGCCCCCACCCAGCCCCGCCCACCACTTCCCCGCCCCGCCCCGCCCCGCCCCGCCCCGCCCCGCCCCGCCCCGCCCCGCCCTGCCGTGCCAGGGCGTTCCTTCGATGGATCCGCCGACGCGTGAGCGAGCCACCTGTTCTCGTCCGCCCACGCTCGCCTGCCGGCCTGCCCGCCGCGAATCGCTGCCGAGTCGCCGTGGGCAAGCCGGGCTTTCAACCGCCCTTTCACCTGTGCGCCCCGTGTGCTGCCTCGGTGCTTCATCTCGCGTTGTTAGTCGTGTCCACTCCTGTTACGTTACGCGGTTTTGTCTCGTTCCGTTCTCTTTAAGCCTTGGATCACACTTTTACCTTCCTGCAGTTTCTGTTTTTGTTTGTGCTCTCTCTTTCTCTTTTCCTCTCTCACACTCACACACACACACACACACGCACACAAACGCACATGCACTCACTCTTCCGTTTATGCCGAATGCTTTTTAATTTCTGCTCTTGTTTTGTCTGGTTTACTACTCTCCTCAGTGAAAGTATTTCCTTTGTTTCCTTCCTTTTTAACACCATCCTTCACTCCCGCAAAATATATTTTATTGTCTCCCTTCTCTCTTATCACTGATTTTTCATATTCCTGTTTCTTTTTCTTTTCTTCCAAGAAGAATTTTTTCTGCCCCCTTCCAATCCTTTTTCCGAAATTGCTCGTGAATTTCCCTTTTCCACCATTATCCCATTGTGACGTACATACTCTAAATCTCCAGTTCCTTTTTTTCTTCCTTCAGCTTGCTTTTCGTGCCATCTTCAATTTTTGTACAAAATATCTTTCTTTCGAGAGCAGTGTAGGTTTCCTCACCGGATTCGGTATGTTGCCCACGCGTCTAAACTGTCCCCTCCCACACATCGCGTTCCCTAACTTCAATTCCCTTATTTTCATTATCCCCCGCGCGCTCTCTGCTCTTTTTTCACTTATCACCGGATCCCGCACCCGCCCACGCGCGCTCCATTCGCATTCCCAGGGCAACTCGCCGCCGCGCCCGTTCCCACTCCACGCCCCGCCTTCTGACGTACACTCTCAGACATTTCCGCATTACTTTTAATGTAAAGTAGATTAAAGTAATTATCATGTACGCACATGAAATTTAATGTATACGACAGGAAATCTAATGTAAGTGTACATTAAATTTACTGTAAGTGTACAATTAAATTTAATGTAGACAAGTAAGTGAAGTTAATAGTCGTACATTAAATCTGCATTGATTTTAATTTAAGCATTAAATTTAATGTATATGTACATTAATACCATTTTAATGTACGATGTACATTAACATTAATGTACAGTCGCACATTAAAATGCATTACAGTCGTACATTTAATATACATTAAATTTAATGTAATTCCTGACTGTAGGAATCCGACTGCTGTCGGCCCGTGCTCTCCACATACCGCCCTCGACGCCGCTGCCTCCGTCAGCGCATCCTCACCCGCGTTCCCGCCCTCACCCTCGCCCATCTCGTGCGCTCTCGACCTCCCGCGTGCCTCGGGCGAACCACGCGTGGCCTCCACACAAAAGGCGGGGGCGGCGGCGGCGGCGGTAGCAGCTTCGCTGGCGCGGCGTTCGGATTTCCACTCTCGAGCGGCTCCTGCGTTTAATGAATATTCGGCCCCGGGCTGCTGCTCTTGCACGCATCCCTTCTGGGAAGACTTCAATACACATCACTTCTCTGATTTGTTCGGCCGACGCGCTAATCGGTTGCTTCGCGCTGGTGTCTTTGACGGCGAAGCGAGTGAGGCGGGATCCAACTCTTGTGTGTTCGACACAGTATGACACGAGTTGTAATCGAATGAAAGTTCCAGAGAATTAAATGCTGAGGAGAAAAAAATATAAAGTAATCCGCTTCCTTTATAACATGATGATTACTATAATGATCAGGATGATATAAGCCCATTGAATCTCTAAAAGGGCAAGGGCCTCTTGACGAACAAAGGGGTGGGTCTGCTTATCTGTTTAGGTGAACCAGTCCTTAAGAGATTATTTATAACAAAACTAAAAGAAAATTGTTTTGTGATGACCTGTTTCGAATATGAACTATGAAGTATTCGTATGTAATGAACAATTCAAGTGTTCATTTTGTCTCCAATTTGGATTCCACAATGAGGGTTGAAACATTTCAGAGAATATACAGAACGTTTACCCACCCAATATTTGTTGTTGAGAGTGAATAATTTATTACTTCCACATAGTATTATGATGGTAATTTTTTATTTATATTCTGTTTTTTCGTTTTCAGTAGATTGCCGAGGTTATTTCTAATTTCGTTTACAACCGTTTGGTACAGAATTGATTTACATCGCCCTCAGAAACGAAGTTGAGTTATTTTCGTTCAGCCGACACTCCCGGGGATGAATACAGACGCGGAGAGCCGGTGCAGGAATGCGAGGGGAAGGTCGACCCCTCCGGTGTTTTGCTATTTCTTCGCAGATACGCAGGTGCGTTTTCAAGGGCGCGCGTTTTCAACCGAGGGAGGCGCCCTCTTCGGCTTGGAAGGAAATGGGAGGAATGCCACGTATTCACCGATATGGATTTTGACATCTCACTCTGAACGCGGATCGAAAACTAGGAACTGGAAGCTATTTATCGGAAAAAGGAACTCGAATATTGTTTCAATAGTAAATAACGAGAGGTACTATATTACTTGGAAATGGAATGACTATACCAACGGCTGCAAGCGGCTATATATACACCCGGAAAAAAATTACGCCTCTATGTGGTTAGACTTTCCCCGGCAGAACATCACGGGTAAGAATCGTGTGGTTACGAGGTCCGAATCGTGCAATAACGACGGCGACACGAAACTGAGACGTTGCCACATCTGCAGTCTGGAACTTGGATTGTCAGTGTCGCGACAACGAGACGGCTGGATCATATTCTGGCTTTTCGATCCGTCGAGTTATTTTGTGGTCGCTCGACCACAAACACCGTGATTACTGTCGTTAACGGCAATGAAATGTGTATGTGCGTACTCGTTCAGGGTTGCACGGACCTTCCCGGCAACGCCGCCAATGCAGCTGTTGTTTTTCGACTCTCATAACGTCCGTAAAAGGATTTGACCGCTGCAGGGCGAGAAAGGAGTGAGGTTGGGGAGAGGAGGACAATGGAAAGAAGGAAATCGGACTTACGCCTTGTGCAGACGGCCAACCATTGACGGCGATGCCAACATTGATCTCGTAGAACAGTGTACACTGTCGATGTTATCGTCTCATATGTGTTTCTGGTAGCGTTACCCAGTTGCGATTATGCTAGGTGGATGTAGGCGCATTGTACTTGTGGTGACAATGATTCCTGACGTAGTGGTGATATCAATAAGGAAGTCCACGGAGATGGCATTAATGATGTTGGTGAGAACCTGAAGACGGTAGTAAATGGAATAGGTGGGTGTATCCTGTCTCTAACTCGAAATAGGTCCATCAAATGGAAATCACGAGTCTGTAAGAAATGCACGCAGCATATACAGCTTATACATCCATGTAACCGATTTCAAAATTTTTTGCGGATTCTCTTCGGAGCACACCCTTTCTCTTACGTATAGCACACCCTTCTTACATCTTTGAGGATATTCAATGTTCTTTCCTTTCCATATTATGATGACGGCTGAAATGACAATAGTCACTCCATTACTGATCTATTTTCAGTTTTACTTCGTAGGGCACTACTTGCAGATCCTGCATACTTATCGGCTGCGCCTTTAGGAGATGCTTACTTTTTTATTCCGTTCTTCTACCCTTAACAACCGCTGGAATTTGCTTAATGCCATACGCTTCTCCTAGTATCATAACGGTGGACGAAATGACAGTTTACTCAGCATCACTGATCCATTTTCAAATTTCCTCCGTGGATCGCATCGTCCTGAGATATCGGCTGCACAGCAGGGAGATGCGCAATGCTATACTCCCCTCGCACCGCGGTGGCGGCTGCTGCGGCGGCGTCCGAGGTAGCCGCAACGGCGGCGGTGGCGGCGGCGACGCGCACCTCTTATTAGAGCGTGGCGTGTGATTACGCCCGCCCGCCCGAGCGGAGGATTGCCGGTCGTGACGTAACTTCCGCGGTCGCAGCCCCCGGCGACGGCGGCGGCGTTCCGTTTTTGCCCGCGGCGGCAGCAGCAGTGGGGCTGGTAGTTGTGGTAATGGTGGCGATGATGCTGGAGTTTGTTTGGGTTGATGTCGGAGTTGATGTTGGTGTTGGAGATGATGTTGTAGATGATGTTGGAGTTGACGTTGGAGTTGACGTTGGAGTTGACGTTGGAGTTGACGTTGGAGTTGACGTTGGAGTTGACGTTGGAGTTGACGTTGGAGTTGACGTTGGAGTTGACGTTGGAGTTGGCGTTGGAGTTGACGTTGGACGTTGGATGACGTTGGAGTTGACTGACGTTGGAGTTGACGTTGGAGTTGACGTTGGAGTTGACGTTGGAGTTGACGTTGGAGTTGACGTTGGAGTTGACGTTGGAGTTGACGTTGGAGTTGACGTTGGAGTTGACGTTGGAGTTGACGTTGGAGTTGGCGTTGGAGTTGACGTTGGAGTTGACGTTGGAGTTGACGTTGGAGTTGACGTTGGAGTTGACGTTGGAGTTGACGTTGGAGTTGACGTTGGAGTTGACGTTGGAGTTGACGTTGGCGTTGACGTTGGCGTTGACGTTGGCGTTAACGTTGGAGTTGATGTTGGAGATCTAGGTGATGCTGAAGTTCTCTTTGAATGTGGAATTGGTGTTTGTGGTGAAGCGGTACGCGAGACCGCGAACTACTCTCCGCTGCGGCCGCCGTCCACACCGCCGCCTCCATCCTGTGCACCTCGCAAATTACAGGTTTCTGGAGACCCCGGCTGTTCAGTCGCAAGGCGGAGGGTGCTTGCTTCAGGATGAGGTCGCTTGGCGTCAGATTTCCCAAGAGATCTCTCATACTAAGTCATTCACAAACTGTGTTCAGAATCACTCTACTCCGCAAGTAAGACAACCTTTTTTCCTTGTACGTTTGTTTATTATTTTCCACGCAAACACGTATAAGACTATGGGCAACTTAGACTGAACTGGTTCCGAACGTTTTATCAAATCTTTCTCAAGGTTTTTTTGTTCACTTGTAATATAAGTTTCGCATCGCAGGGCAAAAAGCACGAAAAGAGTGGGGGAGAAAAACGACATAAAAGCAATGATTTGGGGTACCCTGCTCCGCATTCGCTGAGCCGCCCGCTGGGAACAAACATCCGAGCCGTGAGGCGGCCTCAGCCTCCTTTGCGTGCCTCCCCCTCCCCTCGTCCTCCCCGCGTTTGTTCGCCGGTGGGTCATCTCGCGAGAACGCAGGGCGGCGGCGGCGGCGGCGACGGCGGATCGTTCGCACTCGCCCGCGGCGCCTTAAATTACGGGGCGGTCGCGGGGTCTGAGACGCCGCACTCTACCTCCCCTCCCTCCCACTCCCCCTCGCCCTCCGTGCCGCGTGCCGACCGCCCCCCTCCTTCCTTGGTTTGCTCTTGACCTCCGTCCGCGTCTTCACCCAGTGTTTCGTCCCTCACGCGATGGGATGTCGTGGCTCTCCTCCACCGGGGACGGTGATTCCAACGCACCTCTTTACTGCTGCTCGTTCTTGAGTTGTAGGCGAAGTCTTGGCTTCGTACTTGACAGACATGAGCGCACGATAAATCTGTTTCTCAATCACTCTCGTGTTTTTGGCGTGTACTTTCTCCGTGTCTTCTTTTCGACTTCGGCTCAAACCACATTTTCTTCGTACTTCTGTACTACTTCTCACGCTTCTCCTCCCCTTGCTTGTTTTCAACGTGACACGTTTGCTCTCGATTCCAATTTACTTCCCTTACACGTTCTCCCTTGCATTTCAACTCAGTTTCTCCACTACAGGAGACAATCACTAGCTGTCACAAACTTAGCTCGTTAGGTACGAGTATATCTTCCCTATCTCCACCCACATTATCTTCCTTTTCCTTCTCTTCGTATCTTCATCCTGATCAAACACTGCTCTCCTCCTCGTCCTTCTTTCCCATGGTCGTTCATACTTACAAGTTGTTAGTGTACAGTCTTCATCGTCGTCGTCTTCCTCCTCCTCCGTGTCTTCGTCGTGCATGGCTCCTATGCTTCCCATTGACCTTCGCGGTCGCTGGAGGACGCGTGTGGACGCCAATCGCCTACCACGAGCGGGGGGCGGGTGAGGACGAGGAGGAGGAGAACAGCGTCGTCCTTCGGTTGGGCGGAGGGCGGCGTTATTTTTGAACTATGCAAATTGCCGCGCGTCCAGGTCGCATCGCTGCGTGCGCGCTGCCTCCTCCACTACCACCACTGCCTCCGCCAACACCGCCGGCACCACCGCCGTCTTCACCGCCGGTACCACCACTGCCACCACCAGCTCTACCACCATTACCACCACCATCACCACCGCCATCACAAACACCACCGCCACCTCCGTCACTACCGCCACTTCCGTCACCACCACCACCACCACCTCAGTCATCACAATCACCACCACCACTACCTCCGTCCCCACCACCACCACCTCAGTCACCACAATCACCACAATCACCACCACCACCACTTCTTCCGCCACCGCCACCGTTTACGTTGTCTTACGGATTGCGGTGCGTGCAGTGCGGAGGCTTTCGAACAAAGGTACACGTCTCAGGACTCGCTGGAGTGGACGGAGCGGGAGTGATTGTGAAAACTGATATTTTTATTTTACTCTGTGTTAAACCGAACCGTATATTTCCATGTGCTATTTTTGAAAATGTCTGTAATTTCAACAAGCAGAATTACCTCTACAGTTCGTTCATTTGGAATGCTGTATAGCGAACTCCATTGCTGTCGATCATGGAAATACGAGTAAAAGGAGTGTATGTTTGTTACAGCTCATCGTTCATTGCCCTACTTATGCGATGTATATCGCTTGGTCAAATGTGTTCAATACGAACATCTGATTGCCGAGAATAATGTAGAACAATGTAAATATTTCATTGTATAATATACCAAAATCCAGTTGAGATAAATCTTGTAACATACAACAGTGGCATTGTAAAGCTAATCTCGCCAACGAACACATAAAATTACAGTATTCAATATAAATATCGGAAATGTATAAACGTGTAAAAACTATAGACACATGTTTTGTGAAATTAATTTAATATGTGTCTCTTACGTATACTTTACCATTTCACATGTCGCCTGTAATTTCGTTTTTCTAATTTCACTTTTTAAAGCAAAAACCGGACATATACAATCTTGCAGCTCCGTCTTTCCGCTCCGTAAATTGTCACCTCGTGCGTTCCGCAGTTTTCGGTTTTAATTTTTTTCTTTTCTTCTCTTTTTTTTCCCTTGGAAAGGGCAAAACGCGGAGGATGTCATTGCGTGATGGCGCGTCGGAAGCTCAAACGGTCTCGGCCGGACGGAGGGGCGAGTGGAGGGCGGCGCCAGGGGTCGACGACTTGCATCGCGCGCGCGCGCTCTCTCGAGCTGTCGTGTCGCCGCGAGCTTTTTGTCGCGTCGCGTCGAGTCGGTCGCGAGCGGCGCTCCGCGTGAAGCAAAGGCACAGGCACAGGCACAGCGGCGGGCGGGCCGGCGGTCGTTGGGCGCGAGCGCGGAGGGAAAGAAGCGGCGGTAAAACTGGAAGATGATGTGTGAGGCGAATGATACATTGAGTGACTGGACTTCGGGGCCATTCATGGAAGGAGGGAGTTGGGGACGATTCAGCCCGCTAAATTATGAGTGGACGAGACTGGATATAATTTTCGACTTTTTAGACATATGCTATACTGGTTTTTCGTTTCTTGACTCTCTCTCTCTCTCTCTCTCTCTCTCTCTCTCTCTCTCTCTCTCTCTCTCTCTGTATATATATATATATATATATATATATATATATATATATATATTGGTGTAATATATAATATAATATAAAATATTACACTAGATGTGGTATTATTTTTAATATGTTCTATTCTAATAACTACACTTTGCTTTTTTATAATTCTCATTACCGATAATATTTATTTCTCAACGCCGTGGTGTTTTCCTTATTTGAAGCCTTTTATATTTCTTAGCAATAATCAGTTGTATTACGGACGTTTAACTTATATGAAAATTTTCAAACTACACATTGTTGAGGGGGAACGTAAATATCTTTTACTATTACTGTATGTTGCATCCATGAATTGTTTAAATAGCATGCTTCGATGTATAAAAATTTAGAAATTTTAGTCGGTGTGATTATTCTCGTTTAAACGGTCAAAGCGATGAACACAAACGGAGAGAGTTGCATGGAAATTGAACGAAGCTTCATCAGAGTAAGTGTGTAATTCATCGAAGTGCTGTACTAGCTATAGCATGTAGGTGGACATGAGCCGTTGTTGGAATTAAACAGAGAAGTCTCGCCGATTGAAAACCGATCTTCGGTCGCGTGAGAAGTCGCTTCCGGTGCGACTGTCCAGTTCGCGTTTTTCCGTAGATTTGTGTTTCGAAAGGTCTTTGACCGAAAGGACGGTGGGTCTTAAGAAATAATTACTGTGATTTGATCTCAATTGGGTGAATAAGCGTTTGACGTTTGACAGAAATTTCCGGGAGCGGGACTAATTGGAAGAAAAATTGTGGTCACAGTGGAAAATGTAATGGTTCTAAATTTAGAATGTGTAAGGCGCTTATTGATATTTCCTCCGTAAGTTAACGCATTTTTGTCTCTGAAAGTAATCTTTGTTATATTTTATTACTGCTCTGCGTGTAAGACGTGAGTGAAGAAAAAAATATTTTACACAGCAAAATTAACCATGCTTATTGAATTTTTCTCGATTCTTTCAATTGATCTCCGCTCCGATTCTGCTAAATAACAAATGAATGCATCATTCTAAATCCCGTTTTCTGCCAGAGTGATATCTTTCTAATGAGATTAGCTATTTTCGAATTAAAAGATTTCCCTCCTTTTTTCCGTTTGGATACTGGGAAATCAGGATTAAAGAGTTTATTTTCATCCCTTTGTGAAACAATACAATTGCAGCGGGGTATTTCGCCTGGGGCTTACACGCCGCCGATCCACACGATTAAAAACGTCACCGGAGAGGAGGTGCTTTTTGCTCGTGAAGAGTGGTAGATGGAGGTCTGGCAAACACGGCGCACGGAACGCGGTCGGCTCGCTTTTCGCGCCTTATGGAGTCGTTCATTCGTAATGGATTCACTTGTTTTCAGGAAAGGCGTGGGGGGAATTTGTGTTGTGAAATGAATCCTCAACTAGCTCGTCTTGAACGTCGACATTGATGAGACTCGGATCTTCAAAGGCCGGCGCTCCACTGGGGGAGTTCCATATTCGCCGTGGAACTATGAACGGAGAAGAAAGTACGTGCGTGAGGAATATGAAATCCATTTCTGTTCGTGCAGAAAATACGTGGCACGCTATTCAAAATAAATAAAATAAATAAAAAATAAAATAAAAAGGCAACGCTTTGGGGGCATTTTCCTGGAAACGTGGCAAATTTCGGTAGTATGGAAGAATTACATATATTCTTACATTTTTAAGAACGCATAATTTATACATATTTATATGACTTGTAGATTGTATATTTCGCAGTTTTTCCTATTTGAGAATTGCTTCATAATATAGTGACTAAAATAATATCCCAATCTGAGCCCAGAATCTTTGTAACGAATTCAGGGAAATTGTTTTCGCATCTGTAATAATTATGATAAATACAGTAAACCCTGATTAACACGAATCCCAAGGGACCGAAATTATCGGAGTACGTATTATAAAAATTCGTGTTATCCGAGTATTATAAAGTGTCCTATTACCATAATCTTTTGCCGGGACCGAAGTTTTGTTCGTGCTAACGAGGGTTTGCTGTATTGATAATAATAATAGTAGTAATAATAATAATAATAATAATAATAATAATAATAATAATATGTAATAATTAATTTATTAATAATTAATTTAATCTAATAATTAATTAACAATTAATGTACTATAATAATGATAATAATAATAATAATAATAATAATAATATATGCATTTATTAGAATTCAGAAATGTCTGTTATTTCGTCGTATGCGTCAAAAACAAGCACGACAGTAGCACACAAGGACAACGAAAGTATTTATAGGAAAACACGATTTCGCAGCAGAGAGCAACTTTTGTAAACCGCTCGCTACGGATTTCTGCGGGCTCCCGCGGACAGACGAGAGAGTAGTGAGCGCGCACGGGAGGTTGAGGGGAGTGGGGGAGGGGGGCAGCGAAGTGCATTTCGCAGCCACACACATAAAACACGAAGAGTCGCCTCACGAAAGTTATTACCTCGCGGTGGAAGCTCGAGTTGGGGCGGAGGGGGGGGCTCGCTCTTTTCAGATATATCGGCCGACCACCCCCACCCCCACACCCCAGTGCCACCGTAGCGTCGCACCGCCGCCCCGCCCTCCTCTTTGTAGCACCCACCACCTCACCGCCCTTCTCCCACGCACCCGGCGGTATCTTCCACCCCGCCCTCCCCATTCCGACCCCCCCCCCAATCCACCCCCTCTTCTTCCTTCATCCACCCCCCTTCCGCTGACCCACCGCTACCTCCCGCAACCGCCTCATCCTCCCATTCTTTTTCGCAGTCTATTCCAATTAAATTGCAAGCGTGGGACGCAACGTATATTCGCCAGTCGTTTTGCACGCCGTCAGCGAAATAATTTCACGCTCAAAGGCGCTCGCGTCCCGCCGTATCCACCGCCGTCCGTTTTTCGCCCGAGAAAAAAACATGCGTCGTCCGGCCCAGGATTTATGCGAATCTTCTCTACGAGAGGGGGAGGGGCGGGCGGAGAGCGCTTCCAATTTCCATCTCTGCAGAGGGGTGAAGGGGGGCGGAGCGGTTGTCCGGTTGAAGGGGCCGCGTGCAGTCGATTCGAACGGGTTCATGATCCGGGTTTCCGGGGCTTCAATGGGGATGGTTTTATGTTTTGCGCGGGCGAATTGCCGGCGTCACATTCATGATCGGGATGGGCGTTAAAATTCTTCTCGTATCCCTAGTAGCTCTGATTTAGCTCGTGTTTTGCCGCGTTTGGAACGATTCGTAAAATTCTTTGTAAGTTGCGTTGCTCTTGAAGGTGATGTAGATTCTCGCGTGTCCAATTGAGTTCGTCAGTCTATTCAGGGCTTGAAATTTCCTGAATTTCTTAATTCTTAATACGTTAAAACTACTGTGCAGTAGAAGGAAGATGATATTTTAGGCAAATTATGCATATTTTAAATATTCAAACAACACGGAAGCGAATAATGGTAGTGAGTGTTAAACGACCATTTGACATAGCTTTGTTATTCACACGTATAAATATTATTCAACGAATGAAGTAATTTTGAAAGTTAACAGTTTTCGGTTTGTGCATGCAAATGTATTGCAATAATTCAAGATGATTTTAGGAAGAACTATACACTTAAAGCGAATGCGTTCTTTATTATTTTACTGTCTCTTCAAATAATATTTTTTGCCAGCTGTATTTGTTATGAATAGAAAAAGTCGTTTTAAATACCTTACATCATTTTGAACAGAATCATCCTACCTTTACGAAGTGAACTAGCCTGAATTTCAAAAGACAATCTGTTTTGTTCTTCATGAAAGAAATTCTGAACCCAATTTCTATTTTTATGTTACGTGTATCCATGAGGCTCCTGACATTTCTATTTCTGCTTCTTCAAAATTTATTGGCTTGTTTTGTGCCACTTGTCCTTGTTCTACAGACAAAGGCAGTCTATTATTCGCATCTCTTTAATTTTTTATTAGATCTTTTGAGAGCTCAGAATTCAATTTTTGTTCCTTATGAAAAACTGTTACATTTCCCAGCATAAGAACAATCCACTGTCAGGTAGCGATAAATTTAACACGGCATTCTGGTATCTCGTGTGTGTGTGTGTGTGTGTGTGTGTGTGTGTGTGTGTAAGTAAAGAATGATATTAATGATCCTGAAAATTGGATGGGAGGAAAAAAACTCGTAAAAGAAAGCCCGGAGACACGTATCCAATAACCATATGTCTGCTCCCGAATGTGCCCTTTTGATCTTATATTTAGATGGAAGCAGCAACGGCTATATACTAAAGAAACGTTTCATCGGTATGCTTTGTCGTCACATCATTCTGTAAGTTAACATTGTCACAAAACGGTTACACGCGTTGTTTTGTTATTTACGCAAATAACTGAACTGTGACTGTATATACTTTTTCAGGCCCAGGTATGACAC
Source organism: Teleogryllus occipitalis (assembly GCA_011170035.1). Taxonomy (NCBI): domain Eukaryota; kingdom Metazoa; phylum Arthropoda; class Insecta; order Orthoptera; family Gryllidae; genus Teleogryllus; species Teleogryllus occipitalis. The sequence goes on along the minus strand of BLKR01000862.1, from coordinate 324,698 downwards.
GGTACGAAATATACAAAAATAGTTTTTAGGCATTAAATGGCCGTGTTGCTAAATTGTGAAAAATATTGTTCATCTAAACAAAGAGATGTTTGCTTAATATACGAGATAAAATGAAAAACAAAGGAATAGGCCTTGAATTACGTCTCAGAGCAAAATTACAGTAGCATTACGCACGGTTTTACGTGGAATACCACCACCACCAACAACAACAACCACAACAACAGCAACAACAACTCTCAACACTATCACCTTCGCCAACATCGCCATCACCACCTATAACAATAGGAACAACAACAACAACGACAACAACAACATCTAAATCCCTATATTAAGGGCATTTGGAGCGTGCAACTTTGATTATTTGAAGAATGAATTCTTATCGAGAGTGTATTTACTCAACAGTCGAGAGTAAACTAGTTTATGAAAGCCCCTTCCTAACAGCGCCAACCTCCTCGATGTACGGCACACACTCGGGGGATTCTGAGCTTCTTCGAAGCTTCGGCCGTTCTGGCTGGCGCGGACGGGTGAAAGAGGCGGTGAACTGGTGAGCGGGAAGACGAGGGCGACTGTTTCCGCCACATTCTCCCGGGCACGCCTCGGTGGCGGCGGCGGCGGCGGCGGCGGCGGCGGCGGCGGCGGCGGGCGTACAGTTAAGCGGAACTTGGCGCAGGGCGGGCGCGTGTATGCAGGCGGAAACCTTTAACCCCAGTGGCGGCGAACTTGGGCGGCAATAAGGAAAATTGAGTTGGCGGTTAAACAGCAAGTGAGCTAATCGTGTAATCAGCGGGCGCGCCGGCAAGTTGACCGTCGCAGGGCGCCAGCGGAGGGCGAGGGTGGAGGGGCAGGAAAGCGGGGTTGGCGGCGGTAGAGAGCAGCTTCGGGGCGCTCTCTCGATCCCCTTCCCTCCCCTCTCCTCCCCTCCCCACCCCCGCCCCGCCGTAGCGCCACGAGGGCCGCCGACTCCAACTTGGCGAGGAGAAACTTGTTAAGTGCTGACTGTATAAACTGTCGATTGGTTTCGTGAAAATTAACCTGCGGCCCCGTAGGGGTGCGCGGAAGGGGCGCCGAGGCGGGCGTGGGCGTAAGCGTGGGCGCGGGTGCGCGCCAGATGTCGGCGGAGGCGGCAGCACAGATGGCCGGCGGCGGAGGCGGCGTCGCGGGCGGGGGCGACGGCGCGTGCCCCTCCCCCGCCCCTGGGGGTTCCCGGCGACGCGCGCGCTCGGCCGATCCTGTTAATTACCGCGGTGCCCACCTGCGGGGCCCCGCCCCCGCCTCCGGGCGGGTCACGCTCCGTCCATGTGCGGGCTTCGCTCTCCGCCGACCACGCCCCCTCTCCCGGAACGAACTTCCGCTGCCGAACGCTGCGCAACTCCGGACTTTCGGCCGGCTCCATTCACAAATTTCGAGTGTTCGAGAACGGCGGAGTGCGGAGGCTGGTTTGTGACGGTGGATTGTAATAACCCTGCAAAGGAATATGAACTTCGTCGAGTGTAGGGAATTTGTAGGTGGAAGGGAAAGAAAATGTAGATTTTAATAGCGAATCATGAAACATATATATATTCATTTTTCAGACAAGTAGATTTAAAAATAGAAAATTAGTGCACGACAAGAAATAGTACAGTCTTCTTCGCGAAAAAAACAACAGAGATTTCTTTTGAGAAACTGAAAGTATGCAGCTGAATATTCATCCAACTTTTGACTTATGATTTGGCTAATGTTAAAATTATATTAAAATTGATGGTATTAACGGTTAAAGTTTACTGGAACGTAATTCCCAGAAAAGGCAACAGATTGCGCATTTTAAAGCTGCTCCCTTGCATATTTGTCCTTCACACAGAATGAATGTCTGAAAAGCCTGTTTGTGATACAATTACCGAGAACTGGGGACAGAAGCAACGCACGCTGAAATGCACACTACAGTAAATAAATTCATTTTCAAGCGCATTTATTTCCCACGTACCCTCCAACGTCCACTGTTAGTCTGAGCAGCGCAAGGAACTTCGTCAGTCGTCGTCGGGCAGAAGTTCTCGGAAATCCGTGTCACTCCCGGCGACAACAGGCACTGTGCCCGCTGCTAGACAGGGGCGTCCTCAAAGGCGGTCTGCTGGCGGTTAGCGGGTGGCTTTGCTGTGGCCCCCGCGGCGACGCCGTCTCTCGCATCCGCACGCATCTGCCCGCGCGGCGGCGCTGCAGGCGACGCTGCCCGCGTACTCGCGTATTGCGCGTCTTGCCGCGTGTAGACGCCGACGGTGGTGGGGGGAGGGGGGATCAAACAGCGGCGGGGTGGTGGTTCTGGTGATAGTATTGGTGGGGGCAACGGTCGCGAAAGCGGAGGTGATGATGGCGACGTCAGCAACAGCAACAGTGACAGTGGCGGCGAAATCGACAACGATACCGACGACTACAGCGACAGCGTTAGCGATAGTGACGGCTACAGCGACAGCGTTGGCGATAGTGACGGCTACAGCGACAGCGTTAGCGATAGTGACGGCTAGAGCGACAGCGATAGCGACAGTGACAGCGCCGGCAACAGCGACATCAGCGACGGCTAGAGCGACAGCGATAGCGACAGTGACAGCGCCGGCAACAGCGACATCAGCGACGGCAACAGCGACATCAGCGACGGCGACATCTACAGCGACGGCTACAGCAACGGGTACAGCGACGGCTACAGTGACGGCTACAGTGACGGCTACAGCAACGGCTACAGCAACGGCTACAGCAACGGCTACAGCGACGGCTACAGCAACGGCTACAGCGACGGCTACAGCGACGGCTACAGCAACGGCTACAGCGACGGCTACAGCGACGACTACAGCAACGGCTACAGCGACGGCCACAGCAACGGCTACAGCGACGGCTACAGCGACGGCTACAGCGACGGCTACAGCAACGGCTACAGCGACGGCTACAGCGACGGCTACAGCAACGGCTACAGCGACGGCTACAGCAACGGCTACAGCGACGGCCACAGCAACGGCTACAGCGACGGCTACAGCGACGGCTACAGCGACGGCCACAGCGACGGCTACAGCGACGGCTACAGCAACGGCCACAGCGACGGCCACAGCGACGGCTACAGCGACGGCTACGGCGACGGCTACGGCGACGGCTACAGCGACGGCCACAGCGACGGCTACAGCGACGGCTACGGCGACGGCCACAGCGACGGCTACAGCGACGGCTACAGCAACGGCCACAGCGACGGCCACAGCGACGGCCACAGCGACGGCTACAGCGACGGCTACGGCGACGGCTACAGCGACGGCCACAGCGACGGCTACAGCAACGGCTACAGCGACGGCCACAGCGACGGCTACAGCGACGGCCACAGCGACGGCTACACCGTCGACGGCAGCAAAGGCGGCAGCGTCGGCGGTGGCGGCGCGGTGCTGCTGTTTCGTTCCGCACAAAACGCGCAATGGGATGCGTGAAACACGCCGGGCTGGCGGAGATTCGTAATTCGAGATTCGCACCGCGCCACTCGGTCTCCGTTGTACAGTGATTCTTTTACTTCAAATGCATGGGCAAAATTCATTAATTTGCTGTTCTTCTTTTCCTCCCTTTGTTTCCCAGGGAGCTGTTTACTTCATCATTTCTGCGCACTGTCTGGTGTTTATCGATTTTAAGGAATACTCAAGAACATTTATACCACATTCTATTGAGAGTGCGAATCTTGCCATATAATCAACATCAAGCAATATGTGTAGTTGTGAGATATATTATGTGTGCTAATAGTTAAAAGAAACTCCTTTTGTATACGAGTTATTTTTGTTGGTCATGGTAGCGAAACACTGGTACATACTGTCTCAATTTATTTTTAGGGGAAGAGTGAGTCGATATGCGTCTAATGTAAAATAAATATCTTTAATATATCATAAAATTATGAAAATTAGAGGTCGGATGAAGTTTTTATAATAACATTTCAATAATTTGTGAGCGAAGACATAGAATTTTTTTTCTAGAAAGTTGACTACGCTGAAGTCCAACGGATGTCGAAAATTCGATGAGCGCGTCTAGTCCTTCAAATGAACCGGTCCATCGCGGGTTACTCGTTCACCCACCCACCCGCGCCAGCCAGCAAAGTGGCCCGAGAGATATTTTTGAGCGCGCCAGGGAAAGTGGCCGGGATAGCGGGTGGAGGTGGGGGGTGGGAGCAGAAGTCCGCCACACAGCTTTTTTCCAGCGCTGAGTTCGGAGCTGGCCCGGTGTCGGTAAATAACGGTTAGTCGACGGCGTTGGCTGCGGCGGCTGCACTGGGTCGTTCGTTATGATTATACCGGCGGCATAAATAAGAAGGGGACACGCGGTGGCAGGGGGAGTGGTTGCACGTGGGCTGACGCGGACCGCCCCGCGCCCAGCCCCGCCCGCCCACCCGCTCGCCCGCCAGCGCGGGAGAAGGGCCGAAGGGCGTCAAGGGCTCTGAGCTGCGAGCGCCAGGTCGAGAAGCGCCCTGCGTCCGGAGTGGATTATGCCCTCGCTTTGCTCTGGGTAGAAGCTGCCTGTTCTTTATGATCGAGATTTTAGCCCGCCGCGTTGGGTGTGGAGAAAGCTTTGTTTGGATGGTTTGGTCGATGGGAGTTGTAGTGCCGGCGTGGCTTTGGATTCTCGAGTTGGAAACTATTGGGGAGAAGTACTGCAGTAGAGCACTAGAACAGGGCCGAGTAGTCATATTTTATTTAAAGTTGTAATAATAATACTTCGAAGATATTTACGAGTCTTAGTCGGACATTTTATACAAATGTATATTAGGCGATATATTTTTAGTTTTGTTGTAAGAGCAATTGTAAAAATACCTCGCCTTGGAAATGTGTCTATGTATTTTAGCTCATCGAAAGCCAGATATAAGCTAGTATTCAGTTGGATATTTTGTTTACTTTAATGTTTTATCGTTTTTCGTTTAAAGTGTGTCTAGTTTATATAAAATTATAATACAAAAAGTGTTATACCACGTTTTTGTAAATTCATTCAGTTCAACCAACATAACTAATTCATAAGCTATATCTTCAGAAGTATAGCGAACCAACAACCAAAATGTCATCGATCTGTATCGTTTTGTATGCAAATTGTGGGTTAATTTTTTTCCATTACCTCCCCAAAACAATATCGGCGGTTCGATGCAGGGGAGGTAAGCGGGGTGACGGCCTTCCAAATTGAATGATGCTGACACCGGCGCCGAGGCTAAACAACACAGGCGAAATTAGCCATTTCTGGCCCGATAGGTCTGTAAATAATGAATCAGCCAAGTGGTGCCACGCGTGGGCAAAAACGCTGCAGCCGCGACCCCTTCAGTTCTGCATTCCCCCTGCAGAGATCGCGAGTGGAAAGGGTTTGCTCGTATTTGTGCGCAGATAATGCACCTTCGAAATAACACTTGCGTGGCGTACTGTATTCACGTGTATAGACGTATATTATACGTGTGTTAAAATGTTGTGGTTTGTAAATATTACATATTGTATGTATTGTGTATTTTGGCAAATAAGATAAATTCATGTGTATCTTATATATGCATCAGGTGTGACAAGTTGCACAACTTGTTTTTCAGGAATATGTAAGAATATTCGCAGGGCAAAATGAAAGTAAATCATTTGTTCTGTTCAAATCTTTAAAATGTAAATAATGTGCCAAGCTTCACAAGATTATAGGAAATAAAAATAGGTTCCAGTTATTTTACTTAACAAACGTTTTAAAGTGCAGACTTTTCTTTTTAGTTCTTGCAATTTTTATGTTGAAAAAAATTGTATGTATCTTGTGAAATGAGATTTTATGACGAAGAATTAGGGCACAAGTAAATTATATTCTTTTAAGGTAAAAGGTCATTATTGGCTGCCGATAGGAGCCCATTATAATATATTTGCGATGGAATTATTGATGTATAGTAGGTTACAAACCCGCACATTAAATCCCGGTTAGGATTGAAATGTAACAAAAGAATTAATACCATCCAATGGACTCATGTTGTGTTCATTGGCCTAAAGTAAATCTGCTTATAGAGAGAATGGGGAGCTTACGGATATATTATACAAAAAAAATACGAAATACGATGATTTTCATAATTTCTTCGAAACCCATTTCACTATTGTGTATGCAAATTATTGTGTATTCAGTAGTTTGTCGTCCGAACGAATATAGAATTTGAACAAGTCTTTTACTACGAATGTAGCAGTAATATCAAATAAATGGCAAATCTCTGGAATAACGACACAGCAAGTCGCATTTATATTTTATGCATTAGTTGGAAGTTGTACCGGGAACCGGTAACTCCAGTCTTACCTTCTGCGAGTGCTGTGTGTAGAATTGATTACTACCGTTCACGTAGTCGTTAAACGACCAAGCGTAATGGCCTTCAATCTCATTTCTCCTCCGTTTACGGTGAATTCTTGAACCGATCACCCACTGTGAGCCGGCCGTCGGTGCTATTAATTCTATCGAGCGCCTCAAACACACTTAAAGAGCCGATGTGTTATACTTTGCAGTTACTTGTACTACCCGTAACTCTGAATACTTGAGGTCAAGCAGTGAATGGCTTTGCCTCATTTAATTTTCACTGCAATTGACATTTACAGTACTACGTTTTTCTCAACAAAGTTGTAGTATATCACAACAATGTCAATGATTTGTCATAAGTGTCAATACATATATAGGCATATAAGACGTGTGTGTACGTGCAGGGAATCAAAAATGAATACAAGTAACTGACCGAACGTGTGTTGGTAAGTAAATAAACTCGTAACTTTAATGTTTCTTCGTTAAATTTATTTTGGTCTATAAGATGTTAAATCAAGGAGTTTTGAAGGTTGAGGAGTATTGAAAGGAGTTGGTTGAGGTGAATTGAAAGCCGATCATTCACCTATACTCTCAGGATGATTTAAACTTGATATGTAAACTGCATTTAATACCAATTATCGAAATGACTAACTTACATGTTTCGAAGCTGGCGTCTTTAGAAACAACTTTGCAAAAGGATACAATTGTCCATTTGAAAAATGGGAGTCACTTAAGGACGAGCTCGATTTCGAAGAAGACTGTGGCTCTTCTTCATATTGTAAAGGAAACTACCACCCAGGCACTGCTCGCGAATCGATAAGTATGGCATGTTTAGCGAGGAGGAAAATATAAGGAGCGAAGAAAATCAATGCGTGAGATGTAATAAAGCCAGTAAAGCTACAAACCGCCTGCATTTTTGGTTTTAGCTGCTGATACATTTTATTCCAGCGTGTTCAGAGTTTTAGTGACTGAGACTATTACTCGTAAACCAGAAAGAAAATTCGCGAATAAATGTGCGGAATGATTGTTAGTACATGCCTGAACATGTGTTCATAATTTAAAAGAAACATACGTTTCTTCTTAAAATTTCCCTTTGTTTATGTATTTTTTTTTTCAAATCGAGTTTCAAATCAAATTTAAATGAGAAAACCAGTTACAACAAAAATGTATTTGAACTTAAATTGGACTGCGTTCGAAAACTCTAGGCGTCGTTGTATGGTTGTCAGGCGCCGCGTCGTAAGTATGAACCGGGTGGAGGAAACGCTTGAAACACACACAGCGAAATGAAAGGGGTGTTTCCGCCGGTGTACCGACCGACGCCCGCGCTCCCATACGCCCACGCCTCCGCGCTTGCGGCAGCCGCCCATTTACGTGATTGGCTTCCGCGGCCGCCTCCCACCCGACGCGGCGCGGTGACCTCCGCTCGACGACGTCGCATGTCGAAAGCACTCGCTCGCCGCCTTGGGAGGGTCCCACACGGATGGAATATGCGACACTTTTACGGGTATGAATTCACCCTCCTGTCCGGGTATACACACGTGTCTGACGGTAGAATCCCGCAGGGTCGAGTAAAACTGCTACAGAGGAAACCCACCGCCAGCTCGTAATTTTCATTTATGTTTCTGGATCACCTTACCCTGTACGTCTCTTCAAATACACCTGTATCGGCTACAGCTTTGTTAAACCCGTTTAGTCGGAAATTGTTCCGTTAAACGCGACAGCCTGTAATCCCGGACGGGTGAAACTTGGATAAATTTGGCGCCTTCGAGATACGGACCAAAACGTGACCCGGAAACCTGTATTTAAAACTGGGCTATGTCGGCATATTCGCGGTACGGTTAAACACGAGACGCATAAACCTGTTCGGTTAAAACTGGCGCTCTGCCGAAGGTGTTATTGGTCCCTTAGAGGACAAGAGCGTCCCTACGAATGCCGACGCGGAGTAACATAAAAACGAAAACGGGAAGACGCAGACCCACTCCTGCCCGCGCTAGAAAATAGACCCAACCGACCGGAGACCATAACCGTAACAATCGGCCCCCCGTCTCGCGGCAGTCTCGCTCGGGGCTGGTTGGTTGGCCGTCTGGCCCCGCCCGCGTGTCAACGCAATGCGACAGCTTCGAGGACACCGTTGCCCCAGCCCCTTCCCCCGCACCATGCGCTCGCCCAAGGAACACGCTTTTAGCATTTGGCGCGGCCGGAGTGCGTAGGGCGTATTCAAACACCCGCATTATTCTAATTTTATGCCGCGCGCGCCGGAGCTAAACGCGGATGTCGGCGACGCCGCAGCGCCGCGCCGGTTGGAAGGCGTGCGACCGTGGCGGACAAAATGGCGGCTGCCCGGGTGAGTGGGGGGGATGGGGGTCATTGGATCGAGTCGAGGCCTAAATTTCATGTTCTTGGAAAGCAGGTGAGTCGCGACGTACCTGGAGACTAAACTCAACCTTTCCTTTTTGTCTTATTAATTGGTTTTATAGTGCTTCATGTGGGACACATCAAATGCAAAACAATGTGCTTATTTGTAAAATTAAGAATGCAACACTAAGACTACAATACAGTTAAAATACACACAATAATATTTTAATACAATGAAGTCGAATATAATGTAATATCCATTGTGTGAAATCTTCAGCAATAAATTTAGATACCCTCTTCTGATGTACCTAGAAGCTTCTTAAACTTCGAGTTAATTGGTCCACTTGTTTTTGTAATTATCATTTTCTCTTATTTCTTACAATAAAAACTATAGCAGTGTTATTGGGCGATGTGTAAATCGAGTTTCAGGAGGAAGGAGGATATTTAACGAAAATCAGTTCAATCCCGGCATACCGAAAGTGCAAATAAAAAGTTGTCACTGGCAGTGGCAAAAATGAGTGGCGCGTATTTCGGTTCACTGCGCAGCTTTTCTCTCCGCGCCGCCGCATGTTTTCGTGAACTTCACCCCGTCCCGTCCGCGGAGTTGGTCAAGCCGATTAAGGATGAATAAGTTGGTTCGCACAGACAGCGCGCGGGCTACCAGTCAGTATTAGAGGGAGGATTTGGCGGCGTAAACGCGCATGCGGATTTGGCCATCGATTTATGACTCCCGATTCATGACTCAAGGAGACCCGGTCCTTCGCCCGTGAGGCCTTGCCTGCAGCGAAAATTCAATTGTTGCGAAGGATTCGCGTTTCATTTTTCTGGCAAAGTTGAAATAATCTTATGGACTGTGTCGTTCCAGATGTTCCAGATGACCAAAACAGAGAAAGATTTCGCTTGATTTCCAACCAATACTAGTCCTCTACCGATAATTCAACAACTTCCAAAAATGTAACGAATCTGTTTCGGATTTCTCCGATAAATTTACTTCCCTTGCGCGGATTTTTAATTAATCAATAATCTTATAAACTCTCATGGTATTATTTACGACAATTTCACTACATTGAATACTGTGTGAAAATTGATGATCGATAGTTTATGTGAAATCAACGTACAGTGCACTGTATTATTATTATTATTATTATTATTATTATTATTATTATTATTATTATTATTATTATTTGTATTATGAGATGAATATGAAAGTACTTTCACATTCAGCGTTTCATGTTCTTTGTTAATTTTGCAGCAAAATAATGGGTAAAAGTAAGAGTTTTATGTATTCAAATTCGTATCTAATTTGCACGTCCGGTTATTTAAATATTTTTGTCAGTCTAAACGCTCATTCGTTTTTCACAGTGGAGCAATCGAATGACAAATCGTGAAAGCGAATGTTTTGTAATTCGGCAGACAATACCAGCGTGTAATGAAAAATTCTATCTAAGTAACAGAATCAATCCATATTTTCAATATCCCTTTGATGCAATGAAATATCAGACAAAGCCACCCGTCGTGTTTTATCTGTAGCGAGTAAATTTGTAATGCTAATTACTACATATTTTCATGACATGCCTGTATATTTTAAATACCTTTAGTACTACATAATGGGAAGATCCGTTCACAACATATTAGAAACAGATAAATCCCACTTTACCCTTTTTAGTTTTCCTTTCCCTTACGATCACTCTGTAACGATGTAGCGCTACTGCTTGTTTACAGAGAACTATTGCTCCACCCACTAGCTCCATCCACCGACGTGTTTGACTGTTGCTAACCAGCCAGTACTTACGACCCTGTGGCACGCCTCCGGTTGAAAGCCGGCAATAATTCAAGCAATCCGACACACCAAGGTTCCTGCTCGCGAATTTACATCAAATGCTAACCGCCGTTTATTTCTAGAGTAATTTTTACATGAGAGAATTTCTCATCAAGGGATTTTTCGTGTTGCCGTATCCCTGTAAAATACGAAGTTTGTCTCTTTTGTGTTGTTTCCCCAAATAGGAATCTAAAGTAAATATATGAGTATGTGCTGTTGCGTAATAAAAACAAACAGAAACGCAGCTTATCATAATATTTTGGTAGTACGTGAACATTTTCAAAGGGGTCTTTCAAATATATGATACAATTTTTCGATAGACTGATTTTTTTGTAATAAACATGTTGTGCGTTAGATATTTACTCTTCATTCTGCGCTCGTGTTCGCAGTTTTTCCATTTTTCCTTTTTGCCCCCTACATTCTCCATTTCATTAGCGTATGTCCGTTTGCGTGGGACAAGGGGCCGTGACATTTCTAAACTAGTCCGCACTTCATTCTGTAAGGCGCCTTCCGAACACCCACACGTTGATTTGGTTAAAGTAGTTGTAAATGCAGGTTGTAACTCTTACCTAATACCTGGAAAGTGTTTCGACAGCCTGGAAGATGCCTCTCTATCGAATAATTTCAATAAATAAAATCAATAATTTTACACATTACGTTCAAGATACCTCTCCGAGCATCTTATTTGCACAAAACATCCTAATGATGGAGAAATTACCTTCCACCATCATATCGTCCCTAAATATCACTAAATGTCTAATGAATTTTGTGTCATAATTTATCTTTACTGATTCACTAGTCCTTTTTTATTTCTTCCTTTCTTTGTGTCTTCCGAATTTATCAATATTATTTGAAACTTTGGTGATCTTGGAATTATCTGGAGGTCCTGTTAGAAAATCAAAAAAATTCATCGTTCCGCGTCCTATTAGAAATTGCCGCTGGCCTTCAGTTCCCGTAGGCAACCTGCAACTCTTCCTCTTGGAGCATCCCTCTCACGCGGGCAACGGGTGTCTGTTTCGTTTTTACGACACGTTCCCCGCCCCTGCCCGCGCCAGCGCCCCCCCCCCCCACTCACGAGGGTGGGCGTCGCCGTCCCAGAGGACTCGCCCTCTACTCGCTTCTGAGGACGCGTCCCCGGGCGGGTGGCGCGCAAGGGAGAGGGCGGGGCGGGGGCGGGGTGAGGTAACGATATGCGGGTGCACGCGCCGCCCCGCGCCGCCCTCTGTCGCCCCGGCCCCGCCCCCGCGGCCTCTGTACCTGCCCCGCTTGTGGGAACGCCCGCGCGCCCCAAGACGGCGACCCCCTGCCGCCGCGCAGGGGCCACCCCGGGACGCATGCGCAGTGGGAGGGAGCGCGCATCTGGGAGGTCGAAGGTCCTCACGGAACACTCCAGGTCGGACCTTCTGTTAATTAAAATATCCGATAACGTTAACGGTTACTAATGAAAATGACTGTTAATATACAATCCAGTATATTGTATTAACAGCCAAATTACATGACAATTGTTTAATTAATGGTAATCAATACCAGTTTAATATACGTGAAATGTATATTCATTTGCATAGTTGTACTCAACCAAACTGCACGGGTATAAGCCCGTGTAGAACTTCCCTGGGAAATCAGGAGGCCCTAACCCTTAAGGAATTGTAACGGGCTCATAATAATAATAATAATAATAATAATAATAATAATAATAATAATAATAATAATAATAATAATGATGATGATGATGATGATGATGATGATGATGATAATGGGGAAAACACAACATTGAATAAACCACAATGAAAGAATTTAGCTGTGGTTGGTTTTTGTGTGTTTATTATCACACAATAATTGAAGTGTTTTCTTCTTCATTCGCTGTTTAATATTTCTGCTTGAACTGAGATCTGTAGAACTACTCATTACTTAGTTCTGTAACGTATTTTCGAAATTTAACAAAACCCTTCACTTTGATTACTTTCCGTCCTTTCAGCCTCACATGCCAATTGAGGTCAAACTAAACAGTAACTCGAGCGCAACAACCATCCACGCAAATACACTTCAGTCTTGCAAATCGACATGAAACAAAGTACGACAATAAAACTCATCCATCTTCTATGCTGCTTTCAAATCTTCCAGAGCTGTACGTTTTTCGTTCTTTCAGATCGAGACGATCGCGCACTGCGTTGCAACACGCGCAGGCGTTGGGTTCGCATCGGAGAGCGCCATTGTTTGCCTCGTCCTCTGTTACGGGCGCCGATTGTAGGATGTTTCCTGCGGTTGCGGTTGTGGTGCTCGAGTGCGTCTTGCTGTGTGCGTCGTGGGGCCTTCCAGTCTTCCCACAGCATTCTCTCACGTAGCGGAGCCCCGTGACGTCTTCATATTGTGCGCGGCGCCCAAGTTGGGATCCTTTTGAGTCGTTGTAAAAGTACGTGACATTCCGCCTTCTTGAGAGATCGAGACAAATACCTCACCTGCCTTCCAGAGATTTGGTAAAATAGAATGTGACGTTGCGCGTGTTGGCTTCAATGGATTTGGGGAAGCGGGACCGGAAGAATATTGCTCTTTTCGGGAGATTGTTTCTTCAGGACAATGTATATGTGTTTCATAGTTTCTGTATTACTTGTCACGCTCGTGTGACTTGGAAGTAATGACGCCATCTTTCACAAGGTGATTCTCATTTTCTTAGAAACGAACCAGGAGAATTTCGTTAGATCTGTTTCGAAGATGAATACCTAAAAGATGACAATCACTACTGCCTTTCTTTTGGCCTCACCAATGCCGTCACCTGTTTCGTTATCGCACATGTCGTTGTCGGTGCTGGCACCATTACCAACTTCAGCTACATATGTATCTGTGTTGTGCTTTGACAAGACGGGCCGCTTTAGCGTGTTAGTCACCGCTAATTGCAAAGGGTGCAGTCATCGCGTCGCAAGATCTCCAGTACATAACGTGAATTATATTCTTCTGAAGTGGAGGCTGAGGCTTGCGTGATGGAAGGAGGGATAAGAAAACCAGTAAAACCTTGCGAAAATGTTACACACACTCAATTTGATCTTCAGGGCTTCAAATGTTTGTAATCGGGTTTATACCCCATTGCGCAGTGATGGAAAGCGAGCCTGCAGGTTGCTACTCGACTGGTCGCCTCACCTGGAGCGTTTATCGGATACTCAACATTGACGCCGATGCAACCTACAACTTCCTTAAAATCATAGTAGCCATTTTCTCCCCTCCCCTTATTTTGCCTACATTAGCCCTGGGCGCTTTGTCCGTCGCCAGAGGTCACTTCTGGCTACTCCCCGCCACTGCCCGCCGCAGTCCACACCCGCCCTACGTACTCTCTCAATTTGAATCAGTGAAAAGCCACTGACTGACGGTGACTATGCACTGATTGTGGTAGTTAAAATCCGACCACCGACAATCAGTGAACTGAACTGAATGAATCAGTGAAAATCGGGACCACTTTTTGAATCAGTGAAACTTCACTGCTTGAATCAGTGAAACTACACTGCTTGAATCAGTGAAATATTGCATTGCTATCCCAGCAGTGGCGGCTCGCGCTTAGGTTGCACAACCCCCAGAAAATGAAAAAGATCTCGTATCTTAGGAATATACATTTTCCTTTTAAAACATTCATTATTGAAGATATTGCAGCAATAGCGATGTATATGAAATCATTTTGAAACGAAAGGGCGTCCAAATGGCGCTCTCTCCGGTGTCTGGTGCCTTGTCAGGAATTGCACCACGCTCTTGGTTCTATTAATGAAGTTATTGTTTTTACTCCTTAGTCCTTCGATTTAACACGGGGAAGATAGAGCTTTTTGGTTGGGTAACCACACAGCTGGCGCGTTGCGTAGATACTGCCTTTTTAAGTGAGATAGGTGAATACAGTCTTTATTTAAACCAATGAAAAACATACAACAGAAGAAAACCATGTTCAGGAACTTTTCAAAACTCACTACAGAGAAAAATTGGCCTGCAGTTAACACTCTTTATTTTATGTACATATTATTGACATTTTGGTGACAATACAACAAATTATGAAAAGAAAGTTGGGAAGAAAGTAGTGAAAGAATTATAATCCTCTTATAATTTAAATGTGTATAAATACATTTCAATGGATTTTTATGTGAATTTTACAATAAAAATAAATAGAGAACATTAAATGTCAAAATTTTTAAAGTAAAAATACAAATAAACATTTGATATTATTACAAGTATTTGGCAAGTTTTAGGGCAACTTAATCAGCTTCCTCTGCTAATTATAATTTTCATAATTAAAATCGGCAGCATTGCCAAGCTTAAAATTGGAAATGTTAACAGCACTGCATGCCTTTGTTTCTATGTACATATATATGTATACACATGTATATATACACATATATATGTGTATAAAGAAAACAAAGACTATTGTGTGTCGTTTCCTAAAAATTTGAATCTGCCATGCTACCGAACAAATGACTGATACCTGACACCGCAATGGAGGCACCTGGCCACTGATTTCAAAGACAGGAATACAATTGATGAATGATGGCATGTGTCAAGAAGAGCAAGTTCTAAGCTATTAATTCACATGAGGTAAAAACTTTAAATGGCTTACCAGATGAACTCCAAAACACAAATCTTCACAAGGAGCTAATTACAACACAAATATTTGGTAAGGTAAGAAATACTTTAAAAAAAGAGACATCAAAGTCTGGATTTCTTTATCAGAAAATCTATCAAAAGTATATTTGGATGAAGAGGAAAATTTGCAATTTTACAACTACTACATAGAAGAGATTACAGAGGAAAAAGTTGAAAAATCTACCCGAGTACCTCAGATGAAACAATTGAGAAACTTTTAAAGAAAGTTTTAGAAGATAAGCAACAAATATCTGAAGTAAAAAATTTGAGAAAAATTGTCAATGATTTTATTAATACTAGTGAGAACCCGTCAACATTTGACGGTGAGATCTTAGATAAATGTCAAATACTGTGCCCAGACTAATGTTAACAATATGTTGCATTGTTTGGATCTTCGGGTTATAACGAAGAAATTCTGTGATGTGTAGTTCCCAAAATTTTGAACACGTATGGTCCATGACCAGGTGGCAATGCAAAATGGCCCACATATTCCAATAATACACGATATGACACAAAAGAAAGAGCACTATTATACTGACGGATATTGAATTGCTGTAATTAAATTAATTATTATCAATAGATTTTACATAAAAATGTTTATTTATTTACAATGTTGATTTGGAGGTTATGTTGTCCATCAATATTATTTCTAAAGTTTTTTGATGTGTCATTTGATTACTTCTGGCATATTGCTTGAAGGTAAACTTACTTTCCAATTTAAGCAACACAGTAAACACGTTTGCAGAATTTCTCTCGCATGGGAAGTACAAAGCAGAACAAAACTGACATTTTCTGCGCTGACTTTCTCATTCTCTGCGTCCAGTGTATGTTTGCTTCTTTGGGGGCGCGTGGACAACTATTCGGAATTCGACATAACCTGTGAACAACTTCACTACTTCAGTACAACTGAGCAAAACCCCCTGTCCGAATGTTCTCTAAAAAATACATCACAAAAGCAAATACATGCAAACTGTCAAAGCCACAATGCAATTATTACACTGAAACAAAACCGTGACGAATTGTAAACAAATCTCAACAATCAAAACATAACATCAAGCAGCTTGGACTCGCATCTAGCGATTCATATAATCGATTTTGAAACAGCATTTTTGAAGAAAACAATTGACTACTGATAAGCGTAGTATTAAAGAATGATTTAATTAATTAATTTACACCGTAAATGTTGGTGAATCAACACAATCCCTGATAACACATCTAGGGATCACATTATTTCATTTAAAGGAAAAAATATTACAATCAATTCAGTAGAAGCTCCAAACAAAGCCATGGCAGAATGCTTTATTTTTTTTAAATATATAGATAGATATTTAATGGAAGAAACTCAAACGCATGCCAATGGATAAACGAGTTTGAAAAAGAGTGTGAACGCTGTTTTGTGGAAGAGAAATTCTAAAATTTTCCCTTGACAATGCAAGCGCAGATTGGTACTCAAGTATGATTTTGAAAAATACAGTAGAATCAGAATGGAACAATTGGAAAAAGAACGCACGCATAAAAGAAATCGGAGCTGTACTAAACCAAGGACAAAAATGGGGATAATAAGCCAGTCGCATATTTTTTGAAAAAGTGAGTGAAGCTCAAAAGGAAAAAAAAAAAAGCAATTTACCTTGAGTGCTTGGCAATAAAAAAGGTTGTGATATATTGGCAACATTGGTTACTTGGAAGAGAATTTTTGGTACACTCCAATCATAAACCTTTAAAAAATTTAAATATAAAAGCAATAACAGATTAAGAACTGGGTGATTTGACATACTATCTGTCCCAATACAATTTTAAAGTTAAATATAATCCTAGAAAATTAAACCTAGAGGCAGACTGTTTAAACAGGCATCCAGTTCTAGAGCCTGATGAAAATTCAGATGACATATTAAAAATAGTAGACCTAGTGAAATTAGAAGACATAAAAAAGGATCAAAGAAGATGCACAAAACTACAAAACAATAAGAAAAAACTAATATTCTAAAATTAAATTTATTATACAAATTTCAAAGAAGAGAAAAACTCTCATTATCAGAAGAATTTAGTAAAATATTACTAAAATATGTACACAATACTTATTGTCACCTGGGAAGAGTGCAGATGATAAATAAAGTAACACCATTCTTTACAGCGAAAAATATAAACATAAACATAGAGAAGATTTGTGAAACTTGTGACATCTACTTAAAGAATAAATCATGAAGAAAATCATAACATGGATTAATGTCACACCTAGGTTGAGCAATGTACCCATTCAAGATAGTTTCTATGGATACCATCGGAGGTTATGGAGGATCCCGGTCAACAAAAAAATACCTACACCTACTGGTGGACCATTTCACAAGATATGCTTATATTTTAACATCAAAAAATCAAAACGCTGATGACTTCATAAAACTAACTGAGGAAGTAACAAAATACCATTATGTCCAGATGGTACTAACGGATCAATATCTAGGAATAAATTCAAAAGAATTAAAACAATTCAAAGTAAAGAAAAAAATAAAATTGATTTTTACTGCCATAGATGCGCCTTTCTCCAATGGTCTCAATGAAAGATTAAACCAGATTTTAGTGAATAAAATAAGATGTATTATGAATGAAACTAACAAAGAGGCTGCTATTGCTATTGTAACGTATTGTAGGACTACAGTTAGCAACCGCCACAAAGGGCGGCGGCAGAGGATTAGACGCCAGGGGCCAGGCAGGATGTGACACGCCGGGGTATTCTGGGAAATCCTAAGAGCTAGGGAAAGGGATGCCCAAAGTACGGGACAGCGCATTTTTGCCGCGTGCCGCGTGTCAAATTCTTGGAATCCAGGGAAATGGATGTCCAAAAATGCCTGGCAAAGCGGTCCGTGTGGGCCGTGTGCAAACCCAGTGACGTTTCAGGTCACGTGGGTGGCAGCTATATAAGAACCAACGCAGAGCGCGGGGGTGGGGTTTGTTGAGCTGAGAGGGAACCCTCGTGCGAACGCACAAAAACTTGCGCCCAGGGCGGTGCGGAGCCGAGCTAGGCTCGTGCGGCAAACCATGTGTTGGGACGCCGTTGTGGACTATATCCACGGGTGACAAGAGGTCGCCGGAGCTGTCTGCTGTGTGCGGGAGGCTCGCTGAGGAGTGGCGCGGGCCACGAGTCAGTTATTCATTTTTAAGGATCGCTCCTGCGATCAGGAAAGTAAAGATCTACCAGAGCTGTAACTTAAAGTAGTACTGTACATATTGTGAATAAACCTGTACATATTTATCATTGAAGCTCGTGTCTGTGATTATTGTGTATTCCCACGACGTCACAGACGGGTAGACATAATTGGTGGCAGCGGTTAAACGAATTCCACGGGGAATATCATTCACCAAATAGTATAATTGGTGAATGCGGTTATAAGAATTCCACGGGGAAGTGTTGCTCAATTGTGATAATAGCAGCAGTTAAAACATTCACGCCGGAACGGCACGGCATTGTTGCACCATACTCATACGTGGTCGCAATATTACGAACAGTGGGTGGGCCAGTGCGTGGGTGTGTCGACGGGCAGACATAATTACGACGCACGGGAGCAGAGAGGGTCCGCTCCTAGCCAGACGCCCACGTCTTCACGGCAACGCCGGAAGGAAGGAAGGAAGGACGGAGAAGGAAGGACGTCTCAAGGCCAACCGGCTTTGATAAAATCAAGAAGTCAGCAAGGATCTGGTGTAAGTATAGCTATCTGCATTGTAAGGTTCGGTTCAGGTTTCAGTTATGGCTTACTTACCGAGATTCGGGAAAGAGTGTGTAGTGCACGTGGCACAGGAATTAGGACTCCAAATTACAGGTGGCGAAACTTTGGTAGTACTAAAAAAATTGATAGAGGAGCATTCCGATTACGAGGAGGAATTTGTGAAAGGGATAGCTCAGGCATATAAGGATGAACGCGAACGAGAAAAACGCGAATTAGCCTATAAGGATCAAAAAGCCGAACGCGAAGCAGAGAAGGAACGTGCATTTCAGTTAGAAAAACTGAGAATAGAACAGAGCCAACTGGCGGGTAGAGCTAGTCCGCAGTCCGAAGTAAATAGCAAAATGCACATTCGATTAAATCAAGTTATGAGCCGATTCAAAGGGGAGGACGACGACATAACAGCATTTTTAAGTGTTTTTGAGAGTCAGGCGGAACAATTAGAAATTCCAGAAGAAGAGTGGGTGGCAAATCTTATGGGACTGCTCCCACACCAAATCAATGCATCGCTAACTTTAGAAGGGCAAGGTAGTAGAACAGAATATGCCGATTTAAAGAATAGGTTATTAGAAATGTATCGATTCAATGCCGAGAAGTTTCGACAATTGTTCGCGAAACATGTAAAAGCCGCGAATACTACCTGGAACGTATACGCGAGAGAGCTGAAAAATTATTGCAAAGAATGGGTAGCAGGACTAGATATTCATACGTTCGAGGACTTAATGAATCTAATTGTAACCGATCAATTGAAGCGTCGTGTGCCTATTGATATTAAAGAGCATTTTATTGATGAGTGGGGGGAATTTAAGATGCCGTTAGAACTAGCTCGTAAACTAGACAACTATGAAAACAATAGGGCAGGCTGGAAACGGTCTTCGTTCAAGCCTTATAGGAAATCGGAAGCCGTAGGGGAACAAGTTGCAAGCACGAGCAAGACGATGCCGATAGTACCGGAATTTCAGGGGAAATCGAGCGGTAAGAAAACCGATGTTAGGGCAGCATACGAGAAGCCAGACAAGCGGAAATGCTACGGGTGTGGTGCCACAGACCACATGGTCCGTGAATGCCCGCAGCGCCGCGTGGCCGAAAAAATGAATCATGTGGCAGACAAAACAGCTACGGAATTGTTTTCACCGTACGTGTTCTTTGGAAAAATTAATAAAATTCCCGGGAGATTTTTGCGCGACTGTGGTGCCAGTTTCGATCTTGTCCATGAGAAATTTATTAGCGACGAGAATTTAACGGGAGAAAGCGTGTGGATTTTGCAACCGCTTGATGCCTCACCACGAAATCTCCCGGTGGCAGAAGTCACTATTGAAGGGCCATTCGGGAAAGTAGTAACTAAAGCCGCAGTTGTGCCTCGGGAATGCGACAGCGGATATTACTTATTAAGTAATAGAACAGCTGCTCTGTTGGAAGAAGCAAAGGCAAGATTTATTGAGCCACAATTAGTTGCAGCCGTAACGACGCGGGCAAAAGCCGCTGAAACGTCGCGGGTGACTCAAGAGTCGGGGCCGGCTGACCGACACGCAGGCGAGTTTGACGCGGACGAGCAGGTAGAAAACCTTGAACAATTGAGGCAGGAGGGAGCCGTTAGTGAAAGGGACGCCAGTGCAAGTGTACTAACGCCCGAAGTGAATGAACTCATAAATGTTACCCAGACTGAGTTCGCAGCTTCACAACAAAGTGACCCGGAAATCAAAACATTATACGACGCGAATAAGCACAACGTACCGGAAGCAGGGCGAGAGTCGTATTTCGTGAAAAATAGTATTTTGTATCGGTCAAGACACAGCAATCGCGGAGAAAAATTTAATATGTTAGTAGTTCCGACTAAATATCGGGCCGCCGTTCTCAAGGTGTGCCATGAAACCGCGAATGCACATTTAGGTTGCACTAAGAGCAAATCCAGCATGTCGCGATACTTTTATTGGCCTCGTTGTTTCCAGGATATGGAGACATATGTGAAAACTTGCGATGTGTGTCAAAAGGTTGGTAGGCCAAATGATCGGAAAAAAGCACCGTTAATGTTAGTACCGCCGATAACGGAAGTCTTCGGTAAAATAAATATTGATACTTGTGGACCTCTTCCCGAAAGTAAAGAAGGCAACAAGTTTATTTTGACAGCCATTTGTTTAGCGTCTAGGTATCCGGAGGCTATTCCAATTAAAGATTTGCAATCAACAACTATCATTAGTGCCTTGTTGACATTATTCAGTAGAATCGGGTTTCCTAAGGAATTACAAACAGACCAGGGCACGTGCTTTACAAGCGCATTGACAGGTGAATTTGCTAGGAAGTTTGGGATCAAACTGGTGAGAAGTTCGCCCTACCACCCGCAGTCAAATCCTATCGAACGCGTGCATAGAACGATGAATCGCTTAATCAAAGTGTTATGCTTGGAAGCAGGAACGGAGTGGGAGGACCAAATGCCCGCGATTTTATTTGCTTTGAGAACCACGGTGCACGAGAGCCTCGGATTCACTCCAGCTGAATTAGTGTATGGGAGGAACCTCAGAACTCCCATAACTTTATTATATGAACACCTTGCAGGCGAGGACGATGAGGAAGAAAATTCCGTCGTCGAATATGTGTTCAAGCTAATAAATAGGCTTCAGAAATCTCGCGAATTAGCTCACGAGAAGCTTGTTAACGAGCAGGAGAAAAGAAAAACGTGGTACGATCGGCGAGCCGTACACAGAGAATTCGCGCCGGGCGACCGGGTGCTGGTGTTGGCCCCGAATCGCACAAAAAAGTTATCTGTTCAATGGATAGGACCGGGAGAAGTAGTAGAGAAAAAATCGGACACGAACTACTCTGTCCGAATGCCTGGGAAAAAGGAAGAGCGTATCTACCACATTAACATGTTGAAAGCGTACGTGCAACGTACCGAATATCTGAATTATGTAGCAGATCGCAGCTCAAACTTTGAAGTTGAGGAAGACGAGCTGGATAAGTACGCTATTAACCTTGATAGTGTCGACTTCGATGCGGAAGCTATGCTCGAAGGAACAGAAGTCGAAGACGAGTTCCGCGACAAACTGCTCAAATTAATTGTAAAGTACAAGCATATATTTTCAGACAGACCAGGGTTGACGGATGTCGTCACCATGGACATTGAATTGACGGACGAGTCGAAAAAGATAAGAAGTGCGCCTTATCGAATGTCGCCGCGTCAATCAAAAATTTTGCAGGAAGAAATCGCGAAGATGTTACGGGATAACATAATCGAAATAGGCGACTCTGATTATGCTTCCCCTATGATTCTTGTAGAGGCGCCGGGACGAAAACCAAGACCGTGCGTAGATTATCGCAAGCTAAACCAAATTATAAAATCAGAATATTTTCCGTTGCCGAACATGGAGGAGAGGATAGAAGCAGTAGCGGCAGCTAAGATTATTACTACATTGGATTTAGCAAAATTTTATCATCAGATACCGCTCACTCCGAGAGCGCAAAGATATGCGGCTTTCTGTACAAGCTTTGGCACGTATAGGCCATTAAGATTGCCCTTCGGGCTAAAAAATGCACCTTTTCAGTGTAGTAGGATGATGGCAGCTTTATTAGCAGGATGTGCAGAATTTGCAGTCCCATACTTGGATGACATCGCCATTTATAGCGACACATGGCAAGAACACCTTAGACATTTAGAGCAGGTGTTTCTAATATTAGAGAAAGCGAAGTTGCATGTGCAGCCAAGCAAGTGTAAATACGCGCGTAAGAATGTGCAATACCTAGGCTACATGGTTGGTAGTGGCATGATGCGGCCGGTAGAGGCCAAAGTAAAAACTATTAAAGAGCACCCCGTACCTCAAACGAAAAAGCAAGTGCGTGCTTTTCTCGGATTAACGGGTTACTACAGGAAATTTATTCCCGATTATGCGGGTATATCAGCGCCATTAACGGACTTATTGCGAGGTCGCGAACGGCAAGGCAGGGTAACGTGGACGCCAGCATGCGAGATGGCATTCGAGAAACTGAGGAACGCTCTCTGTCACGAACCCGTCCTTCACGCGCCAGATTTTAATAAGGATTTTATAGTGCAGTGTGATGCGTCAAAAAGAGGTATTGGCATCATTTTGGCACAGTATAATGATAGAGGAGAAGAAAAACCGGTGTTATACTTAAGTCGTAAATTCACAGATTCGGAATTATTACGATGTACAACAGAACAGGAGTGCACAGCCATAATATGGGCATTGCAGAAATTAAAGTACTATTTGGATGGAAATGCAAAAATTAAAGTGGAAACAGACCACAACCCATTAGTATGGCTAAATAATTGTTCAAGTAAAAACCCGAGATTGATGCGTTGGTCATTAATGATCCAAGCATACAATTTAGAAATTATTCATAAAAGGGGTAAGGATCACGTAAATGCTGATGCCTTAAGCCGTATGTTTTACTGATACATGGAACCTGAACTGAACTGGGAATGCGGAGGGCTACACTGAACCGAATCACTTGATTGCATTGTATAAAATCAAGACAAGAGAAGAATCACTGTATATATGTAACAAATTGTTGAAAGTGTATTGTTTGTGTATTCTGTTTGTTTCATGTGTGTCTTATGTATGTGCAATTATGGGTACAAAGTGAAGCTCTGAAGACATTGTTGGTTCTGGGGGTATCAGGGAAAGTATCACATCATTTGATTGTGAATACTACGGATGTAATTGCAGCAGACTGTATGTAATTTAAGATTGTAGAAAATTGTATATATTAGAATGAAAGGAGGTACGTGAAGTAGGTTAGTTATTTATATTAGCTAGATTTTGATAAAAAAAATATGTTGTAAATATAGAGTAGGTTAGAGAGATCAATAGAGTGTGAGCCCAATGGCCAGGTAAATGGTATAATCATATCCAGATCCACAAATCTAGTTGCGGGACGAATTTTTTATTGTGGTTATATCCTGCATAAAAAATTCAAAATAGGGTATGGAGAAGTATGTAACGTATTGTAGGACTACAGTTAGCAACCGCCACAAAGGGCGGCGGCAGAGGATTAGACGCCAGGGGCCAGGCAGGATGTGACACGCCGAGGTATTCTGGGAAATCCTAAGAGCTAGGGAAAGGGATGCCCAAAGTACGGGACAGCGCATTTTTGCCGCGTGCCGCGTGTCAAATTCTTGGAATCCAGGGAAATGGATGTCCAAAAATGCCTGGCAAAGCGGTCAGTGTGGGCCGTGTGCAAAACCCAGTGACGTTTCAGGTCACGTGGGTGGGAGCTATATAAGAACCAACGCAGAGCGCGGGGGTGGGGTTTGTTGAGCTGAGAGGGAACCCTCGTGCGAACGCACAAAAACTTGCGCCCAGGGCGGTGCGGAGCCGAGCTAGGCTCGTGCGGCAAACCATGTGTTGGGACGCCGTTGTGGACTATATCCACGGGTGACAAGAGGTCGCCGGAGCTGTCTGCTGTGTGCGGGAGGCTCGCTGAGGAGTGGCGCGGGCCACGAGTCAGTTATTCATTTTAAGGATCGCTCCTGCGATCAGGAAAGTAAAGATCTACCAGAGCTGTAACTTAAAGTAGTACTGTACATATTGTGAATAAACCTGTACATATTTATCATTGAAGCTCGTGTCTGTGATTATTGTGTATTCCCACGACGTCACACTATGGACAACTATTGTGAAAAAAGCTGTGGAGAAATACGAGACAGAGCATACAGTGACAAAATTCTCAACAAAATACTTGCTAGAGGGTAAAACCATAAATATCCTACCGCATGAATTAAAAATAAAATGCACAGCCAAAGATTTAGAAAGAGAGAGGAAAATAGCACTCAAGAATACAATAAAACTTCATAATGACAACAAAAAATATTCAACCTACACAGGAGACAAATTGAATTAAAAAGGGAGATCTTGTGTACATAGAACATGAAAATCACCTGAATAGGAAGAAATTAGATGAATTGAGAATTGGGCCATCCTCGATATTGGGAAAATCTTAAAGTCAATACCGGACACAGAACCAAAGAATCAAATTTCTATGATATAACAAAACTAACTCCAATGGTAGAAGGTTATGATAATTGAACAATTGCAAAAGCATTGTTCATTTCCCAGAAAGGGGGGGGTTTATTACAGAAACCCAAATGAGTTTTTATTTCAAATTAAATATTTGAAGGATATAATCATTATATACTGCTAAAAATGAAAAAAATTGCTAATGATGTTGAGTATGCCAAATTTGTTGTAAATATTAATTTAAACAGTAAGTCAAATGCTGCAATGGGTGAAGGAATATTTTTATTATTATTATTATTATTATTATTATTATTATTATTATTATTAAAAAAAGGGCAGATGTTAAAACCAACCATCACCCTGAACAAAACACGAATAGTTTTTCTATCCTTTCACCCATATCAAATATTGCTGGACATTTTTCTTGAAGGTTTTTCTCCTTTCCAATTCCTCCAGATGCAAATTAGAGCCCTCCTAAAACAGAAAAAAGATAGGTCAAGAAGTTATGCAAGGAAAAAATGGTTACTTTATTTTCAGATTACATACAAGATCATACTAACTGGCAGAATTATTATGAGGTCTGGATTGGGAACCTCAGGAATGGCTTTGATGTACCTTCTGCACTCCCACTCCTCTGCCAAACTAGCCTTGCCATGTAAATGAGTAAAATATAATGTGTTTAGTGACTAAGGAAAGCAAGGAACACTGATCAAAATAAATCAGTATTACAGCCGTCTTTGGCAAATTAAAATACCTTTCAAAATATTCACATTGTTAGAGTCCCCAGTTAGCTCCAGCACTTTCTCTTACACTTCTTCAAAACTCCACTCCTGGACTGGTGTCAAACTAAATTGGAAAAACCAAAGAATGAGTTATTAGTTTGCTGGCATGCCCGGCTCTGCTGTGGTGTAATCGAGAGCATTTTGGACTTTTTACAAATTTCATAAACGAAATTATCCATTGCACGTCAGATATTTCACACTGTATCACCAAACAGTTACATTAAAACTCTTAAGTTACATAAGAAGTTTCCAATTTTATAACAAAAACAAATACGTGATATTAACAACGTGTTCATAACCTATTTCTTAGTATGGACAAATGCTCATAAAATAAAACGTCTCACAGTTATCAACAAGAGTCACAGAAAAGCGAAAACTACTTACCTAATGCAATTAAAACAATCTTCAGACACATGTCAGTTTTCTCGCAGGAAACCTCTATTCCACTGGCTCTGCCGTGCGATTTTGCATACATTCACAACACAGCACGTGAATGACTGGACCAGTCTTGTCATTAGTATACTCTCTGGGTATAGTGGGTATAGTGGCGCGGCCAACTGACAACCAATGAAATGCTGGCGGTCATTTTGAAAAGGTTCACGTATTCACTGATTGTCAGCAAAACTACATATTTCGACTGAAGATATCAGTGACTTTGCTCTCACTGATTGAATCAGCGACAATTTCACTGATTCATATTCAGAGAGTACCCGCCGCCGGTCACCACTTTCCGCCACCCAACGCCCACCGCCGCCCACTGCAATCCTCTGCCTCCAACCCCATCATCCACTCCCGCCGCCTGCCTTTGCCTGCCGTCGCCCGCTGCCTGTCGGTGCCCGCCCTCCCACTGCCTGTCGCTGCTGAACTCCTCCCTCCGCCGCGCTGTCCACCATACCCACCCACCGTTCCCACAGCCCCCAATTCCGCCACCCACCGTCTCCGCTCGCCTCGACCTGCCGTTACCCACCATTCACCGCCGCCGCCAACCAGCCCTCACCGCCACCCACTGTATCCGCTGCCGGACCACCACCTCATGCCCACCGCTCCCACTGCATCCTACAGCCTCCAACCCCGCCACCCACCGTATCCGCCCGCCTCTGCCTGCCGTTGTCCACCATTCACCGCCGCCACCCGCCAGCTCTCACCGCCGCACACCTCCACCCACTGTATCCGCTGTCAGATCACCACCTCCCGCCACCTCATGCCCACCGCTCCCACTGCACCCTACAGCCTCCAACCCCGACATCCCCCGCCTGCCCTCCCGTCTTCCACCGCCTCCGCCCGCTTCCGACAGTGCCTGCCTGCCGCCACCATCCACTGCCGTTCGCCTCCACCCGCGGGCACATCCGAAGCTCGCGTCCTCTGCACGCATTAAGCGAATTATAGAAAATCGATCGCCCCTCCGCTGCCCGCGAGGCGGCCATGGCAGTCGCCGCCCGCCCACCCACCCACCCACCCACCCACCCGCCCTCGGCCAGCTGTCCGGCGGCAGGCCGGCCCGTCCGATTTGCCGATAACGAAGCAAGCCGCACAATCGGCCCTAGTCCCCCGGAATACGCTTTCCCGGCCGTAATGCGCCGAAGAGCAAGAAACACGGAACGTCACCGATTGCGCTGAATTAATTAATTGATGAATGGTGCCGATTAGAATGACATACACTTCTGTTGCAGCATTAACGAGGTCGTCGTTCCATTGGGGCTGACAGCTCCTCGGTGTCTGATATACACGATGCATTGCAGGAAAATGAACATTTTCAAAAACAATAGACTTCTTTGTTTTCCTGCGTGGAATTTTATGAACTCTAAATCGGTATTGCGGACCTAAGCAAATCAGTTTAGAAATATTCTATAGTTTTCATTGAGTAGAAAAAGATTTTGAAGTCTCTGGAAATGTAGTAAGTTTTGACACTTTTATCTCTATCTCAATAGTTTTCTCTGGAAATGTAGTTAGTTTTGACACTTTTGTCTCCATCTCAATAGTTTTCTTTAGTGTCATAATTAATCTATCTTTCAGTGACTTAGTAACTGTTTATTACACGCGTCATGAAGCAACAATATTTAACAACATATAATTCTTTTGAAACATTTTGAAACCTCCCCTTTTTTCTTGGGACTCCTCCCAACCGTCAGTTGAGAGTTAACATTTGGTTCTAATCATGTATCTGCCTTGCCAGACGTGCGTTTGCACGTGCTGTTGCAAATATTTATATTACTTTGGTTTCATTTTGATGTTCTGTTTGTTTTAAATTGGTGAAACTCTATGTTTTACTGCATCGAGTGCTGTATATGTTTTTCTTTGCAATGTTCTTTTTTCTGTGTAGTATTTTCTAAAATATTATATGTTTTGTTTGTTTTAAATTGTCTAGCCTGAGGATTAGGAAAAATGAGTTCCCCAAAACGTCGTTCTGAAGTTTACAAAGAAACTCAGTATGTATATAAATTAATAATAGGATGTTTGTAATAAGCTGTCTGTCGAAATCTTGTGGCAAAGTACATGAAGCTGAACTGTAGTCTTTTAACACGTCATATTAGTTATTCTGTAAAACGCATTTGTTTGAGAAAAAAATTCTTGTGAGGCGAAACCAGAAATCGCAGCACTTTTCGTTGCGCGGCCAGGTAACGCCGGAACGTCCAATCCCGCGCTCCCAGCCGCGACCTGGCGTCCTCAGGGAGGTCCGGAGGCTCTCCTTTGAGCGGCGGCACGTCGCATCACGGTGGCCGCCAACGCGATTACCAGGCCAAGAGCATTCCCTCACGCGTCCCATTCGCAACCCTCCCTCCCTCCCACTCTTTCTTTCTCACCTCTCACCCCCCCTCCATCCCTCTTTTTCGGTTTTCCTCGCGTTAGATTCATTCTCTCTCTCCTCTCTCTCCTCTCTCCCTCTCTCTCCTCTCCTCTCTCTCCTCTCTCTCTCCTCTCTCCTCTCTCTCTCCTCTCTATCCTCTCTCTCTCCCTCTCCTCTCTCTCTCTCCTCTCCTCCTCTCTCCTCCCTCTCTCTCCTCCCTCCCTCTCCTCTCTCCTCTCTCTCTCTCCTCTCTTTCTCCTCTCCCTCTCTCTCCTCTCTCTCTCCTCTCTCTCTCCTCTCTCTTTCTCCTCTCCCTCTCTCTCCTCTCTCTCTCTCTCTGACCCTCCCACACCGCTTTCGATGTCTCCCCTCACCCCTGTGCTGCTTCCAAGAAATCGGCGAAAAGCGACAGAAGCACGCCCTAGCGACCGGGCCCCGCAAATCGGCTTCCGTGAGTCGTTTTCGTCATTAATTAGACTTTTCCGCGAGCCTTTCACGGATTTCGTTACGTTCCGGGAAGCTCTCAGCGGGAGGGCGCTGGTTGGAATGTTGAAGGTGTTGGTGAAATAATGGAAGGGATGGGGAAGGTGCCTGATGAGCTGGCATGAGTGATTTGTAACGTTTGACTTCTTAGAAATCTATGGGTCAGTGGGGTTGCAGGACTAAAGCTGTCGTTTAGTCACAAGACACTTCCGAAAATTTTATTAAGAAGAGTTATTCATGTATTTTTACAACGGCGCCATTCTTTATTGCAGCTGAGTTCGAAGAAAGGGAATTTGTGATTTTGATGTGTGACAGCCAGGACGTAATACGTAGAAATATTTATATTGTCTAGTAGAAAAGAGAGAAAATATGCTCGTTAAATTTCATCTTCTTTGTATACTATTTTTGCCTTTTCCCGGCGGAGTAGAGAAAAAGTTTAGTTCATTTTGGGCGAAACATTTGGGTGCTCCGGCATTCGCCTGGTGTTGATCAGAGAAACCACGAAAAACTACCGATCAGAGCAGCCGGCCGCTAGAATTCTCCTCCAGACAGCGCCTGAATTCGACCTAGCTGGAAAGCTAGTGTCAAAAACCCTGCCACCGTCAGGACTGGAACCTAGGACCTTCCGGTCAGAGGCACTGCAGTGACATCAGTTGATGCACTGAACTACCGCTCCCGGTGTATTTACTCGAGCGGACCATTTCGTAAATCCTCTGGGGAAAACCGAGCTGCAAGAGATGTAAAGACGTTCCACCGCAAGAAACTGCGAGATGTTAGCGACCGCGACGACGGAGCCGAGGGCGCGTCGGGCCACAAAGCCGCCGCCGCCCTCACCACCCCCACCCTTCCCTCCGCCCCGCCCCGCCCCCTCCCCGCCGTCGCGGCGGCGGCGGCCGCTACGCTCCCCTAATCCCCGCCGCGATTGATTTCTCACGTACCCCGACTCAGACCCGTCTAACGAAGCGTCGCGAATTCGGCCTCTCCCACCCCTCCTCGCCCCGCCCCCGCCGCCCCCAGGTGCGCCGCCGCACCTTGCCGTCGTCGCCCGGGTCACGTACCGCGCGCGCTTCGCCGGAAACGTGGTGGGTCGGATCGGATCGGGTCGGATCGTGTCGGATCGTGTCGGATCGGTCGGTGAGCGGTGAGACCTACTGGGCTTGCGGAGTCTTCGCTACCGGTGTTTTAGGAGAGGGAGAAAGGAGAATGATGGGAGAGAAAAAAACGAAACCCTCGTTAGAATTTCAAGGAAAAAGTGCGAATGTGATGCTATATCGGAATTTAATTGTTTCACCGTATAGAATAAATTTCGATATTTCTGTTCCTTGTTTCTGTGAATCTTATTTTCTTCTTAATTTTGTTTCCTCACCTTGTATTTGGTTATATTTCTCCAGTTGATTTGATATGAAGTTGGACAATTTGATGTGAAGTTTGGTTTGGTCGAGTTCTCATCTACTGTTTCCTTTCTCGTGTATGTTTCTTGAAATTCTCAACCCCAGAATTTTCTAGTACAGAAGCTTTCATTATTTTTCATCTAATTCTCTGTTCTCTATTTCTTGCGTTTTCCTACGATTACTTCACATACATGGTCGTATTGGCTTTTAGCATCTTATCTGTGTCACTGGAGAGAAACAAATACGTTGTAATAATCGCGCCATTCATTTCGAAAGGCGCCTGTCAATTTGACAGAAATGCATGCTGGAAAGAAACGCATTAGCTGTCAGTTACTTCAGAAGGCGGGCAATGGTACTCCGTGGGCACGTTTCAATATCTTTCCTTTCACTGGCTCTAAGAAGCCGAATGCTCTTCCCGTGTTTCCCAATGTGACACGCCTGTTTCGTGAGAAAAACGAGGCTGGTCGACCTTTCACTGCTGGACCGCGCCCCTAAGCTCTTCGCCACAAAAGCCGAACGTCCACGCCGAGCTGCACCGGCTTTCGAAACGAGGAACCAAAAGCGCATCGCGATTGGGCTTTGGAAGCGGAAGGGGGGGGGGGGTCAGGTGAGAGAACTAAGCAGAATAGGCATCGGGGTTGGTCTCTTTCAGTCAGTGTCAGGGGTTCGGCTACATGTTTGGCGACATTTGTAAGCATTTCAGTCTCCCCATGTGACAAGCCTTATTAACAACAATAACAATAATTATTGACAAGAATACGAGCAAGAAATATAATTTTGTAACAAATAATATATGTTTACTACGTTCAATTAACTATTAATATAATATTCCTTTTTAGATTCTGCTTCAAACAGTGAATTGTTTCAGTATACACACGAAGTTCAGAAACCCGATTTTATCTGGTCCTAAATAGAAAAGAGAATTTCCGTCCACGTATGTTATTCCTATCAGCATGGCATACGAAAGCTCTTCCTTCATTGTATTTAAATTCTTTCCCACGTGACTGACGTAGCTCCGAGAAGAGGTGAATTTCATTTGGGTTGAGACGAATGTCACTCGTTCACGGCCGTCGACAAGTGCAGATCGTGAAAATATTTTGGATAAATGGAAGTGGGGACAATGTCAGATTGGAAGAAATAAAAGAGGTCATCTTCGTCAACACATTATTTCTTCTCATAAGAACGTCAACATCACCACATCAGAATTCCCACAATCTCAGATTAGATACCACCAATAATATTTTTCGATAATCGTTTTTAATTCTTAGGTTCAAATGAAATAAAAATATATTATTATGATTGGAATACATGTTTGGGTGGAACGCGAGCAATACATAGAAATTTTTTTCTGAAATAAATTGGGTAAAAATGATACAATTGTGTTGGCTTGGGAAGAGGAGAGCGTAGCCCCCGTGATCTCCCTCCCCTGGACCCGCCACTGACTCCCAAAGTCCTGAGCTCTCTTCGCCCAGAGTTCCAACGAAAGCGACAGCTCGCTCGACCGGGCCCCGGCCGGGGGAGTCGTCACGGGCCCAGTTCGGCGAAAAATGCGCCGGTGATCGGTTTTGAGGGGAAGGTCCGTCCCGCACCTGCGGTCCACCGCCACCGCCACCCGGCGGTCAGGGCGGTCAGGGCGGCCAAGTGGGCAGGGCCAAGGGCTGTTCTGGCGAAGGGATGGGGTAATCCGCGCAGGGCTCGCCCTCCGAAGGGCTCGCTGCTCCGGACGCCCGCCGTCGCGTCGAACGCGCCCGAGAAAGATCCACGTCGGATTATATTATATTCTCGGATCGGAATCTCTGTGCCGCTTGTCCCCGAGGGATCCCCAGAGGGAAGTCTTTTGTTCTACTTTGAGAAGAGGGTTGGAGATGGAGTTATATCGCGGTTTGAAGGGCTCGAGTGGGATAGCCGTTCTCTTGCCTCGAGTTAGTTCGGGTTCTGCATTTTGGAGATGGAAAAACGCTTCAAATTTGCCATTTGTTTTTGAAAACATCGTGATTGTTCAATCATATCATATTTCAGAAGTTGATTTTTTTTTATTCGTTGCATTTCTAGAAATAGAGTTATGGTAGAAGTTGTCGTTAACGTGGAATATTTTTTGTTGTAGAAAATGTGTACTTCTTGTTTCTCTTCTAAAAACGCCTGAAGTATTGTTTCGGGACGTATTACTTAAACGAAAAGTAATTCGTTAACGTTGCACGCCATAATGAATGAACGCCCAGAAAGAACTAAATTCAACCTATTCGAAAATGACCTCCGTAAAGTTACATATGGAGTTTCGAAAATGTTCAGTGTATTGGTTCCTTATACAAATATACACTTTAAATTTTCTTATGAAGAATTGAATTGTTACGAGCATTAACATTTCTTTCAGTAGTACTGCCGTCGAAGAGTGCTTGTGCTTGACATCCTCTATCCTTGGCTATAATTTTCAGTAGAATTGCGCCATGTCACAGCTGAATATAGTTTGTTTTTCCTTAAATAAGTTGCACACTTTGTAAATTATTCCTACTTCGGTGCTTTTCGATCCCACCTTCGTCTCCTCTTCTTTTATACAGATACGGGAAAACAGGCGTTGCATTGGATTGCCTTCTCTGCATCATTACCTCCCATTACAGCGACAGCTTTACGGTGTAGGTCTCCCGACACCGAGCATCCGAAATTACTCTGAAACACGATCGCTGTAAAGTAGTTAACTTTTATTGAAGATTTTAGTGTTTACCGATTCCCTTTTCTCGCGCCGAGGGGAGAGGGGCGGCGCCGTTATTTCACGCTTCAATTTCCAGACACGGTAGTTACGTCTGACAGCGCGCTCCGCGTGATACGCGACCGTCGCCTCTATTAGTGCACTCACGTGAGTTGCCGGGTTCTTTTGTCGGTCGCGCGCACGCCCCACGCAGGGCCGAGACAATTTCCAGATTACTCCGTGCTGGCCGAGAGGCGCGGGAGGGGGGAAGGACAGAAAAAAGGGTCTTTCGTAGTCGCCGCGGTTTTTCTTTTCTTTTTTTTTTATTCACTCGGCGGCCTCTCTGAGCTACGTTTCACTCAGTTCTCCCCGTTTCTGGTGTCGGTTTCGGCTCCCCTTGTCACTCTCACGGCCTTCTTTATAGTGAGCAATTCTGTTTTTGTTTTTTTTTAACTCCCGTTTGGATCGTTCTCTGCCTTCGGCGTTCCTTGCAATTTCCCGTTGTTCAGAACATACGTTTGGGTTTCCTAAGTTCTCTCCTCCGTTTCGCTCGTTTGCTTTTCCTTCGTTTCCGGTACTCATTTCGCTTTCGCTTCCGTTTTGTTCTAGAAGATTCTGTCGTATACAAACATGTATGCATTACTCTAGACATATTCTGAGAGCTTCATCTTTCTCATCTTTTGACCACCTCCTCAATCACTGACGTAACCAATCTCCATTATGATAATTGTTCTCTGTGCTTTTTTGCAATTCTTTTAAGTTATCATGATCTCTCCAACGAACATGTGACCGTATTCATTTCTCTCATTCCACAATAAAAGCATTCTTGCTGTTGCCTATTTTCTCCTACTCCACCTTATCTCTGCCAAAGCATAATTTTTTTTTCCTAGGGCTTTTATCCAGCCGGCAGCCGGTTGCCCTTTACGTACCGATGGGACGCATATTCGACCATACACTAGACAAACACTTGAGGGCTCCTCTGATCTGGGGTCAGCAGAACGCGAGGCCCTCCGCGACAACACACACAAAGTCAAGGGACAAACAGCCATGCCCAAGGCGGGACTCGAACCCGCGGCCCTTCGGACCGAGTCGCTGAGTCGGTACTCGCTCTTAGCCACCTCGGCCATCCCGGTCGGCATAATTGTTCTTTCCGAACGTTAAAAATAATATTTATATTTCTACTTTTTTTTTGTTTTTGTTTGTATTTCCACATGCCTCATCGTCTGTTCCCGTGCCGCCGCCGTCGTCCTGGCTCTCGCCACAGGCACCCCGGACGGTGCACAAGGGTGCGTACCCACGCGTCTCGCCCTCCGCCCGCTGCTGATCGTTATCGCGTTCAGGGTCTCCCCGCCGCGCCGCCATCTCCCTCCCGTCCCGAGGCTTCGCCCGATGACGTGATAACTCCACAGCGGGGCGATGAGGACGCCGCGCGCGATGTGGACGTGTCCCGACATATTTTAAGCCCGCGACCATTATAACAAACGGCCGCCTCCCCCTGTGGTGATGGCGGCAGCCGGGCACCAGCCGGCGGCTTGCGCGTGGCCTTACATGTTTCTGTGGGAAAGAGGCATTTGGGCAAGGCGGCCATGAGGGCCGTGCCTGATTCCCCCACCCCATTGAAAACGCGCCGTATGAAAAAAATTTCAACAATTAGTAATGGGCTACAAAATAATAGACTTGATGTTTTGTGAATTTATTTTAATGTTGTTAACAATTAACGTATTTTAAATTAGATCTTAAATGATATCTAAAAGTTGAAAATCGAACTATATCTAGTAAAAAACTAGAGAGATTTTATTTTCAAATTTTTTTCATGTATGCTTAGTTAAAAATAATTTATAAATTAAATAGTTTGGAAGTTGTTCGGTAATCTGAGTCCACATTTTCGTGGTTGGAAGGAGTCGTGTTCAAAAAGCAGTGCTGATTACAGGTTTTATCTTATAATACGTTAGATTTTTATTAACACACATGCGTAGATGAATGAGCTAATTAGTAATCATCAGGATCTTTTCTATGCGGTTGACGATTTTTCGTCATTATTATTATTATTATTATTATTAACAACATTGAGGGAGAGAATTAAAAAATTTATTTGTAATATTTTATGTTGGAAATGTCATCATCAATAAATAAATTTTTGTTTTAGATGTGTAGTATTGTATGAAATATCGAACTTAGTGTGTTAGTGCTAACGTGTTTTCCTCTTTTGTTCCAGGTGAGTTCTGGGCTCATGTTGCTTTCACGCAGTCACGTACGCGTGCGTCTCCAGCCCGCGCAGCGTCACGGTAAGGCAGTGCCCGGCCTCTGGATCGATGCGCGCCTCTTAAACTGTCACGCGAATGTCCTTTGCGAGCGGCCTGCGGGCGTTACATATTCAGCCACGATAATCCACTTTGGTTCGAACGCTCCGGCCATTTAGCGTGAGAGCGGCGGTGGCGCCGCGGCCGGCCGGCGACAGAGCCGAGGACGGGGGTCCCCGAGCGTGCTGTCCTCGCTGACATCGCTTCTCGCCCCGCATATGTCCTCACCGCTGTCACTGGAGGTAGCGTTGCCTCGTCGTTCGCGATTCCTGCCTCTCTCCCTCGTCTCCTGGGCCGCGCCTCGAAGCCGTCGCCGCCCTCGTGTGCTGTTCTCTGTGTTCATGTCGACCCTTCCTCCGACGCTGTCCCATTGCTCGCCCCCAACCTTCCAGATCTCTCTTGTGTCCTCGCCGTACCCAATGTTCTCATTCTGGATACGACGTCATGTGTACAGCTCTTGACGTCGTCTCGTACTTTGCCCCTTGCGTCCACAGCCTTCGCCGCTTTGCGGTGCGTTATCTGAGCCGTATATCTGACCCCTAACTAATATCGCTCTCTTGACCTCATCGTGTCGTGCCCTCTGTTTACTTGCATTCCGGGCTCTGTCATCATTTCGGGACTCATAACATCCAGCTCTCGGCTTTGCTTCCCGCTCTGCAATCCTCCGAAGATTCCCCCAGCTCCACTACTTCCTATCCCCGAGGCTTTTTTGCTGTTTCGCGCCACCGTCATCATCACCAACCACGCTCTCCCTCTACGCTCGAGCCGCCTCATTGATCTCGCGGCCCCAGTTGCTCCCAACTCCCCTTTTCCCCTCCTCGTCTCTCCCCTCGCTCCCTCACTGCATCCCGCCCAAAGCAAACCGAGCGGTTCCATTTTTCATCGGTTGCATTTGATGCGAGGCAGAAGCTTTTTTTAGCTTTCCCTCCTCGCCCCCCCCTCGTTCTGTCCCGCCCCTCCTCACCCTGCCAGTCTCCACCCTGTCCCTCTCTGCCCGGATTCTCTCCGGTCCCTCTTCTCTCCGCCCCGCCTCTCTCCATCTCGCTTTCTCCACACCCTATTATCCACCCTCCTCCTCTCTTCCCCTCCCCACTCCATTACCACTCCGCCCATCTTCGCCCCGTTCCGCTCCGCTCCTCCCCGCCCCGCTCCGCTTCTCTTCATCACTCTTCCTCCTGACCCTTTCTGTGCCTGTTTCCCACCCGCTTCTAGTAACTCCTCTCCTCCCTTCCTTGGTTTTCTACGCCTCTCCCCATCCTAAGTCCTCCCCGTCGCTGCCGCTCTTGCATTCTCCACCACGCATCGCCTCCTCCGTTCTTCCCATCCCCACCATCCTCCATCCGCCGCACCACCATCTGCCACTCCCACCCGTCACCCTGGCCTACCGCAGTGCAGTCTCCTCTTTGTGGAAATCCGGCGTTCATTACATGACCCTGCCATCGAGCGCCATGGATATTCTCTTTCGGCCGGCGCCGCGACCAGCCTATCAGCGGAATGTGGCTCTCTGTAAATCTTAATTTCGGCTTCATGTTGGCCCTCCCGCTGTTTTGAAGCGTTTCGTTCGTTTGTTCGTTGCTTTCCATTGGACCGAAGTTCTCGCTGTTTATTGTGCTGACAAATATCAACTATCGTGGTGTTTCTTTCGTATTTCTGTGTTTCGTTTCAATCTTACACATACTATTGGGAATAATTGCAGGCCAATCAGGAAAGGATAATATACGTTCATTTCGTACAATCTTTGTGTAGAAAAGGTACAATGCATTTTTTTGGGGGGGTGAACTTTTGTGTTAGTGTTAATATTGAGGAGATAGCTGTGTGTGCATTGTTTTAACATTTAGATGGCCTCTTTCTTAGGGATGCGATGCTGGGTGGGTGTTCAAGTGAGATTTCATACTTGGGATGTTTTGAGACATATTATTTAGATGTCATTAATATTCATAATTCCTCGTTGTACCTGAAAGAGGTGCGATGTACAATATACGTTGGCATAGAAAAAATGAGAATAATACACTCCATAATGTGACTAATTTTATGAATAACTATGCAAGGTCAGACTAGAAAAGGAAACCAGAGCTTTAATTACAATTATAATTATAATCTAATAATTATAATTATTATTTCTAATTACGTGTTTAATATCCGTTTACACGTAGGTGTATTAAATTTAAGATAGGTAAAATAATGAACTTCGAGATTCCTAATTTTTCACTTGTTTTGCGGAGTCGTGTATTTTACATCATCATGGAAATTCGTGGAAGTATTCATTTGTTGATGTTCCTAGCCCAACGAAATTAGTTTGTAAATCGGAACGTCTTTCAGGGAAGCTGGATACAGAAAAGAATAAATAGGTAGAAACCATATTTCTCTTGATATGTCTACACTTCACTCTCTCAACCAAGACGAAAGTTCGTGAAATCTTTGACAAGTATCGTTGGGGGGCGGGGACGTTCTTTCTCTCAACGGCATTTGGGCGTCTTCCTCCGGTCGGAAGCCCTGGGCGTCTGGGTGCGGGGAGGGGATGGGGAGGGGTATGGCGAGGCGTGGCGGGCGGGCGTTGTGTTTGGACTAGCGCATTCACGTGCCGAGGGGGGAGGCGGGTCACGGAGGGTCGTAGGGGCATTATGACGCCGCAGGGGCCTTTGTGACAGTCGCGACGCCGACCTGCCCCCTCCCCCCCCCCTCCCCTCCCTTCTCCCTCCCGCTCTCCGCGTTGTCCATTTTCTGCGAGCACACGCGGGACCAAAGCTTATACAGGCAGTTTAGAATCAAATGCCTGATTCTAAAATATACGTTACACAGCTTCTTGTCAACCCAGATGAAAGGCTGTCGCAACTTACCGAGGGCTGACTTTCAGGTTTTTAGAGATTTGAATCTACAATTTTGAAGAAACGAGTTGTGTCAAGAAAGTGTGAATAGCGACAATTTTTTAAGCCTTCAAATCACAATATAACTTTTTTTTCTGAAAACTTTCCTCAACTTCCCCAAGCTAGTGTGTGATTTGTTAGTTTACTCATTTTTCGTACTTCTATAGCAACTCTAAAAGCTTCACAAGTGGTGACAATTAAAAGCCATTACTTTGGTGAAAGGGTCACTGAGAATTGAAAAGAATCCGTCATACTTCAGCGGTAATAACTAAAAGTAGAAATCAATTATTGGTGATCTGACCACATTTTCCGAAGCATCCTGTACGCGTCTTCTTTTGAGGCAGCCATCTTTCCTCCCTTCGCCGCCGCCGCGTCGCCAGGCCGAGCGGGGCGGCAGCTGAACACTGGC
Organism: Teleogryllus occipitalis; assembly: GCA_011170035.1. NCBI lineage: Eukaryota > Metazoa > Arthropoda > Insecta > Orthoptera > Gryllidae > Teleogryllus > Teleogryllus occipitalis. The sequence continues at coordinate 286,264 of BLKR01000862.1, read as the reverse complement.
TCGCCGCTAGGGGAGCACGGGGGAATGCTGGTCTTGTTTATACCTGGGTCCCCGCGCCTATTCTTTCCTCCACAAAGACGGGACTTTCGCTGTATAATACCGCTCCTTCACACTTCAATTAACGGAGCTTCCCTTGTCCCGCGAACCCAGCAGGGCTGGCGCGACGGCGGGCCGGCGGGCGGACGGGCGCGCGCCGACAGTCGTATGTTTCCACACGTCCAATTTCGAGGCTCTCCGACCGATATGTTTTCATCTTCTGCCGTAAACTGGACGCGCTTCTCCGACTCGCCATAGAGGCCCGCCCGCTCTTTTCCACAAATGTGACGGAGTGGGGAGATATATCGTTGGCTTTCGAAGGTCGGGGGCGCCTTGCTGCCCGCGCGTGGGAGAGGCGCTCGTGTACCTGACGCGCGCGGGTGGGCGAAAGAATTTCGCCTCGCCCGGCGAAGCAGCGGCCTGCGAAGCGTCGACGGCTGGGTTTGACGGGCAGAAGATTCGAGAATATCGACTGGATTCGCCTTGTTCTCAGCTAATCGCGCGGCTCAAAAGAGACGAAGCCGGCGGAACACGTGTGAGAGGGAGGCCCTGTGTTGCTGCTGAAGATACCTCGCGAACAAGTTTTTTGAAGTATCGGCCCTTCCACGTTTCAACGGACCGCGGAGAAGTTTTCTGGGAACATTCGGGCTGCATCAAACGATGCCTCTTTTCTCCGAGACGTGAAACATTCTGTATCAGTGTTTTGTCTTCGGTTGGTTGGGAATTCTCTGTATACGTGAACATACGTACTTGCATGTTCGGCGAAAACATCCAAACATTTACAGTTTATAAAAAACAACTACTCGGAAAATTATCAGTGAAATAACTGGTACCATGACAAAGGAGAGCCGGATAGCAGTTGAAAATAGCGTTTGCGAGCAAAAATTCGTCTTTTTTAATACAAAGTTTTCTGTGGATCCAGGGCACGAATGCTCATCTAACACACCCGGAATAGCCCGCAAAGCGCAGAAACATTTTGTTTCATTTTAGTAAATTTCATATACCAGGAGTGCGTAATTTCTCGTACTTGTGTTAAATTAACACGGAATGAAACGTTTTCATTCTAACTCGCTCATAATTTAACTTTTGTGTGATACTCGCTGTTTCATTTCCGGAGCCGGAAATTGAGATCCATTGTGTGTTAGGCGGACAAAGCGACCTAGGAAGCCTAACATTTTATCTCGCTCTGTTAAGAATACGCTGCGCCACCATGGGTGTTTGTGTGTGTGTGTGTGTGTGTGTGTGTGTGTGTGTGTGTGTGTGTGTGTGTGTGTGTGTGTGCGCGCGCGCGCGCGGGCGTATGTGCTGGCGGACCGGGATTTAAACCTGGGCCTCCCTCAGAGAGAAAATTTTTGCCGAAAAAAAAGAAAAAAAAGTGCACGAAGCCCCCGGGGAAGATTGTGGCAACGAAAGAGTGCTCTGGTGTTTGAAACGCTCCCAGATGCGGCTTGTCGGCTCGTTTTAGGGTTCCGCTTGAAATATGATGCAAAACACGGTATGCAAATGTGGGAAGGGTGTATTTACTGTTATACCCTTCCCCTGCTCTCGCATCTGCTCGTCTCTGATGCTCCGAGCTGCCGACTGCCACTTAGGATCTTTTCTATCCCCAGCGCTGCACTCTACACCATCTTCTGCTATTCACTCCGTTCTCCATTAGAGCCCCGTGCTCGTTTTACATCCACAGGTCGATTTGGGGGGTTCTTCCATTACTTTCGCACATGGTTTCTTGCCATCGTGACCTGAGTACAATCTTTATGTTAACAGCTCTATGTATTCTCAGAATAAAGAAATCGCTTAAACGACGTGATTTAAAACCCTCCCAATTTTCTTTCGAAAAAAACCAACCCCTGAACTTGGATTGAACGTTGTTCTCTAATTTCACTGGACAGCACCCATGGTCCAGAACATCAAGCGACAACCGATTTCAGATGATTCAATATTCCCCTACGTCCAGACGAGGGGAGAACAGAAAAATTCTTTGCTAATAGCCACCCCGTTGCAACCCTCACCCCGCCGTCCATAACCTCCGCACCCCTTTACCTTTACCCCTTATCTAACCCCGTTCGCTCTCCGCCCCCATCCCTGCTTGCTGCAACGTCCCCACTCCGGAGGCTTCGGATACGCGTTGCGCGCCTTCATTGTTTTCGATATTCCTCTGTCTCGGACGTCCGGGGGGCGGGGCCATCTGGAGCGATTCCGCCCCACCGGGCGCGGACAATCGCGGCCAAATTAGCCCCGAGATGAGCGACGGCCCTCCGCCTTATTTGCTCTGCCGCAAATCGCCCGGGCGAAAGGGGTGCGGGCGGCCCCACCCCTTTGCGCCCCGTGCATACAAAATCACGCGTGCATTCACGGTCAGCTGCCGCTCGACGCAGGGCACGCGTGCGCCACGCGGGGGGGGGAGGGGGGCTCGCGGAAGGCGTGTGCGGAGGCTGCGGAGCGGCTTCTTTTTTTTTCTACGAGTCTGTGGGAGGTACCCTTTGGTTATGGTAATGTTGGCAACCCTTTTGGAACGGGATACGACGCTGGACGTCGGTTGTACGACACCGGATGTCTGATATCTGGAGTGGTCAGTGATGGACTTCCGTTTCTTTCTGTTTTGAATGCGAAATTTAATGTTGGTTCGTGCGACATAAGGGGAAGATAGCTGTTGAATAGGGGTGAATGGCGTACACTGAAGAGCTTGGCTTTGCTGGCGAGAAACCAGTTGTATATTAAACAAAAGCAAAATAGTGTTAAGAATTGAAATATTTTTGTTGTGACGACCAAAGCCAGAAATGGCTCTTTTCAAGAAATAATTGTGTGTGTTCTTTGTGTGAGTAAAGGATAGAAGGTCATGTAGTTGCAATTACTGATGTTAATCGTTCCTTTCCTTGTGTATAACATCGTGTTGCACTATATAGTAGATCGTTAAACTGGTGTTGTAGAGACTCGTGTAAACGGCAGATGTTGCCCCTACTATTCGTGTATGTGAGGGTAATGCTTGCGTTAAAATTACAAATTACTGCTTCCGACCCTGATAAATAATGTTGAATGAGTCAACCCAGAATATTCTTCAATGTGTTACTAAAACACGTTTTAGATGGTCTTTGTCAGAAATCTACCCTTACACCATCTCTATAGAAATGTTTTACTTAAAGGAAAAGAGACGTGCGTCGTACAAGAGTTATAGCCAGTTTTTGATCTGGAAGTTCTTAAAATATGAAAGTAATCACAATATTCCTCTTAACAAAATTATTTTTAATTTTTGCTGGAAAGAAGTGAATTGCAACATTTATTTACGTATCTGATTTTTACTCTATGGTTTATTAAAACATGCAATAAATCGGAAATGGTTTGAAATGATAACAAAACGTGTATTGCAAATCAGGATAAATTGAATATTAATCATCAGCAAATGATGCATCTTTCAATGGTTCACAGATTTATCCTTCTTAATTCCTAGCTTTTACAGACTACTCGTTTCAGCACATGCATTACTACTTGTATATCACAAATAATTGAGACTCACAACATCTTTAAATATTTAGATGAATTGCCATGCCTTGACCTCATTATATCTAGAAATAGACGCTGCTTTGACCTCAACTTTTCGATCAGTTCCTCCCCTGTCCTTGACTCTTCCCACGATAGATTATTTCTGTGTTATCTCACGCGATTCAGTCTTCAGAACGTATCGTGAAAATGTGTGTTTGGTGGAATTATCGATGCGGAAATGGAAAGCAGACCGCTCGAATCGCCAATGTTTACGTTGTATAAATAAACATCAGCGTAGCCAAGCGAAAAGAAATAAATTTTATCCATTTGTTCAGCGCCTCCCAAAACATGTCGCGAGGATTTACGCGTTCTAAGCTTCGTGCAATACGAACCAACATAATGCCTATAGCAGCATTATCCAAACGGTCCCGTTGCATATTCTACATAAGCTGGGTTATATGAACCCGGCCGGGTATTTTCGTCGGAGCTACTAAACAGTTAAACGATATTTTAAAAGGTCAGAGGGTCTTTTTCTGAATCGGGCGCCTGTGACATTGAGCCACCCCGGGGTGTAGAAAGGGGTTTTCACACCGCCGCCGAAGCGATGGCAGAACACGCTTTTAGTGGCGCGTTTGGAAACGCGGAGGGGAGGAGGGGTTGGTTTGGTGCGACTGAGGACACCAGAGGGTGACATCGAGGCACCGCAGGGAAGCATTGACGAAGGGATGATACATAGCAAAAGCCGCGAGGACGGTGAAAGGAGCGGCTGCGATGGTCGCTTTAAGGGGTGTAATGATGATTGTGCCGACAATAAGGAGCGAAGGGAACGACGTGGATGGCTGTAAACGTGTTGGCGTTAGTAAGGGAATACTGCCGTACGCGCCGATACTGCTGTTGAGAAAGCGAGAAATTGTTAGTAATGACGTGGAGGGCTCAAGAAGGATATGAACTAATGTAGATGTAGGAGATGGTTGTAGGAGCCTGCGGGAACATTTCCAATAGGAATGGATTCGACAGCGAACGAGATGATCGTAGCGGCAAATAGCCAATTCGAGCACCGTAGCCGTGCAGACATCGTACGAGGTGAGTAGTAATACCGATGGCGTGTTGGAGACGCGGACTGTGTGGCGATTTTGCATGAAAAGCGGCGACGGTGGCGGGAACGGGGACGGCGAGGGTTCGGGGTGGTGGTGGCGGCGGCGGCGGCGGCGGCGGCGGCGGCGGCGGCGGCGGCGGCGCGAGGCCGCAAACGACGGCATCTGCCTTTGTTCGACGCGTCGCTTTATTTCGGGGTACCTGGAGCCAGATGGCGGGCAGGTGACCGGATTTAAAAACTAGCCCCGTCGCGCCCTCTAATGGAGCCGTCCGCTCGGGGGTAGCGGGGCGGTGGCGGCGCCGGGGTGGCGGCGGCAGCTGCATCCTGATCCTGCAGTTGCCACGTGCGCGGCGTCGCGGAGCGGAGCGGGAAAGACTCTGGCAGACGGAAGGGGCGTGGGGTGCTGTGGGAAGGGTGGTTGCGGTGCCATCGACCTCTCATGCACACCTGCGTGGCCCCAAGATGACGCCCTTCTGATCAAAGTTCCTGTTCCGGGGAGTCATGAATTGTTTAATACTACGTGTGGTAGAATACAGTTACATTGCAGTTTTTCAATCGGAAAAAGACCATACAAATTTATTGCCAGAGCTAAACATTTTCAGAATCCTTGTTTTTTATGAAACGATAAAATTAAACCATTTTTTTATTTTATCAAGAGTGAATTTTTTACCTACCTTGAGGTAAAATCAATAATACGGAATATTTTACGGAAAGTTTATTTATGTATAAATTTACCCAATGTGTTTCGCAAATATTTTCGTTTGCCCGATATGAACCTGTATCAGCACCCTTCTTTATAAAAAAAATGTCCTCTCTATGGAGAGTTCATATGTTTTTGTCAGTGAAAAACTTCCAGAAACTCTCTTCATATACATATAAGTAACATAAAGCAAAACGTTTTTTCCCTCGATTCCGCTCGAAGAGAAATCATTTTTTTTCTGCCCGCAGTAAGACATTTCGTGCAGGCTAGAGCCGATGCATTCAGATGTCTCTCTTGTTCGGGAGAGAATGCACGAAAATAGCCCCCTCCATCATTTCTGCTATTGACAGGCCTCAATTGCTGAAGTGACTAATATTCCCAATGGTCCACCCTTTTTACGGCTTAGCTCAGCGCTGGCGTCGTAATTTTTTACCTTCCCCCCGCATGGGTTTAGACGTCCTCGCCAGCTCCAGACGCGTCGGCAACGGCGGCTGCGAAAAACAACTCGGCCAGAAAAACAGGATATTGTTAAATATTCAACGAGCCTCTTTGTTTTGGAGTTGAAAGAGCGTCTGGAAAAAGGGCGCCCGCAAGATGTATCACTGCGCATTAGGCCGCCGCCAAATGGGATCAGCGGAGCGCAATCGCGTTCTTGAGGCGCGTCATGCGGGCGGGCTCCGTATCTCACTTTCTAGGCCGCCCTGCCCCACCCACCGCCACCCTCACCATCTCCTGCATTTCCCCTCCGTGCACTCTCTTTCCCCATCGTCCCCCAACGTTTTCTCGCTATTCCCAACATATCCCCGCCGTCCTCTGTGTTTCTCCTTCGTTTCCTCCTTTCCTCACCGCCCCTTTTTTTTCTCCTATTTCTGCTTCTTTTCAGTCTCCCTGCCTTGCCATGCCACTCCTACTTTCCCTACCGAGAGAGCGTCATTTCATTCCTTTTTAGAAAATATGTTTATAAATATTAAGAAATAATAAAAGCATGGATTGTTTACATATTGATTGTTGAACATATTATTTACTTTGCAGTGTTAATATTGATAAAAATATAAAATTCATGAAGGGAAGATGTGAATACACAACGAAAATCATCATTTATATCTCAAGTTTACATGATAAAGGTGACTCAAACTTCAATAATAAATAGTTTAATATTTATAGAGAAATATTTTGAATTTAAACTCGTTGCCAATCTTGAAAACACCCGCACCGCCGCTTCATTTTCATTAAGTGCTGTCAAGTCCTCTCTCAGGCGGGGATTGTTTCTCCCAAACTGTGTTTTCTGTTACCTTTAAATTTCCACACCAACTCCATCCAAGGATTCTTCTATTAAGGTAGCGTCTAGTTATATCTGGGTTAAAGTGCAGCTAGTATGTTCATTCTGGGTTACTTTATGTTGATGACACTATGTTGAAGTTTATAACATTATTAGCTGTATGTGATATATAGTTATTAGATTACTAGAAGTTATTTAGTGACATACTTTTATGTATTTTATGATATATTTATTGGCATAAAATACCTGAAAATTTATTGTAAAAATAGTTATAATTACCAATATTCAAAATAATGAATCTTGAATAAAAAAATCTTGCATTTTGTTGACGATAAATCAATTTGTCTCCATATATTGCAACAATTTCTAAACAATTAAGAAAATTATACTATTCCAAACAATGTTACCAAAATGTTACCTTCGTAACAGTCTCACGATCGGGCAGTTAAAATAAAGTATCACACACGTCCTTTTGCGTGTGACAATCGATTTTTCCTCGTCTTCATCTCCTCCCGTTGCGGGATGCGATCTCCAATCGCCACAACGGTCTCTCGGCCGCCCTCGTCGGGAGGGGGGGTTCTGCAGCCTCAGATATTAATTACAGGCCGGGCACCCATTTCACCCCGCCTCATCCCTCCACTCTGTCCTTCCCCTCCCCGCCATGCCCCCGCCCACCCTCTCCTCGTCCTCCTCCGAGCGATCTCCGACCCTCTGGAGGCACCGCTGTTCGGGCCGCGCCAGCCACGCGCAATCGCAGTAAAGCCAGGCTTACTCTGCGTCCTGATTACCATCGCGACACAGTGCCCGGCCACCACTCGCCGCCCCACCCCGCCCCGCCCGCTTCGCACAAAGAGAATATTGTATAACTGGCGGAGGCGGCTCGGCGCAGAGGCCGGACGCCGGAGAGGCCGGTCTGAATCGGAATGTTGCTTCCCTGCGCGCGCCACATACTCGCACCCCGACGGCCGAACGCCGGTGCAGGAAGAGGCGACCACATCGGGCGAGAGTGGGGGTGCAAAGGGGAGTTTCGACGCGTGTGAGCGAATTGTACTGGGTGAGGAAGGGGATGTAGCAGGCGCGGATCCACGGGGGGGGGGATAAGGGAAATTCCCCCGCCCAAAATTTGTCAGTCAATGTACATTTTAATGTATCACAGGCATTTGAAACATAAATATTTTTACATTAATATTTTTACAACATTCAGTAATTCACTAAATAATCATTTTAATATTTTGGTAGAATATATTATATAATTAATTATTTGTCATGTTTAGGATATATATTATGTACGAGAGAAAAAGAGTGAGAGAAATTCCCCCCCTCCCCCCAAATATACTTTCTCGATCCGCGCCTGGATGTAGTGATGAGAATGTGCGAGCGAGGGGAGAGATGCTACAGGAAGTTGTAGATGGCACGTTGATGGTGGAATTGATGGCTGAAGTGTGTGAGAAGAAAATCTTCAAGATTTTTAAGTTTAAGGAGGGTGTATCGAAATGTATTTCAATGTACTGCGAAGGCACTGAATTCAAAAGATTGTGTTCAGGGAACCCCACATAACATTATCCTGCAAAATAAAAAATAACCTTCATTATAACCAACTTGTAGTATTTTCCACAATGGAAAAAGGCTGTTTTGTATAATGCTGCGAATCTAATATCTCCCCACCTGCACGAGAAGAGAAAAGTGTGTTTGGATAAAATACTGTTTCCGTCTTCGTGTTAACATTATAGGAGTTACGCTTATTTTAATTCAATGATATAATTAACTGACAATACGAGGTTCATCTTCCGTAATAAAAGACGTATTTTAAGTTTTATTTACAAGACGCAGAAAGAATACTAAAGTTCCTTTTGCAGAACTCGCGGTGTTTGGTAACACGGTAACTGCGGGAATGCAGAGCCATTACAAATGTTTGACGACACAGAGTTTGGTGTTCACTCATTGACTTTGGCAGTGACTATCGTCTGCGATTCGCGGCTTATTCCATTTTGCCCATGACAACAACTGAAACTCAAACTTGACCATATGCCTTCCTTAAGAGCAAGGTCCATTTGAAATTTCGTATTTGAGACGCATTGCAAACACAAACGTTGCTTTTGCAGATCCTACAGTGTCAGGTAGAGTATAATAGTCCGGGAACAATGGGGATAGACGGCGCCAGTACATTGCGGGCGACACCGCCTTGGTCCCAATTCATTGACGTGGGCGGCAAGCGAGGACTGGGAAGCGCAAACGAGGGCGGGGACGGGAGATCGCTGTGCGAGGCAGCCGGCGCCGGGGCGGATGTGGAACTTAGGACGTCGAAGCGCACGCGTCGCCTGCGGCGGGGGCGTGTCCGCTTGCGTAGTGCGTCGCCGAATTGCGTTTGCACGTTGAAGACCGCGCGCCAGGTCCACCGTACCTGCGTGCGTTGTGTGCGGGCGTCGGTTGTGCTCACTGTGAACGTCCGTTCTCCCATCGCGAGGCACACGCGTCGTACGAACCGGTCTAATTGTGCGCGCTGTGAACGCCCGCGCGCGCGCGCTTTGTGACTCGCTTCGCTCTGAGCGTCTGTGTCGTTCCTTTGACACTTCCCCCGACGTCGCGCGATGCGCCGGGGTTAGCCACTCGGAGCACTGTGGCGCGTCTCGGCGTTATAACGCTCGCTTGAACTCATAACCTGCCGCAGCGTTCTGCTGATCCACGTGAACCTACGCACGGGATAATCTTCGTGATGTGGTGCCCTCTACGTGTTATTAGATGTGTGTGTATTGTACACGGTACAAAGCCTTATTCTGCATCGCATTGTTTTCGCACCGGTCTATTACTGCAACATAATAGAAGTGCGTAGTATTGACGAAGTTTGTTTGTACAACACTTGTTGCGTTGCCTCATTCATGAAGAGAAAAGCGTATTCGTCGATTGTTATTGAACTTCATCAATGTAATCGCCAGCGTATGAAATCGTTGTAAAGTTTAAAAGCGCTGATGTAATTCAACATGGGCGTCAATTGTTGGTTTCTGGATGTAGAGATGAATACACGCTCATATATGTATAGTGGAGCTCAACAGCGTGCGACTAACTTTCAGAGTGACATGCACATTCAAAACACCGACAATTTTGTCATAAAATTTGCTCCTCATAATTTTTATATTCATTCTAATTGTATTAGTTATATTTAAAGACTATTATATAGTCTTAGTCTCGCCCTTCAAAAGTTTAAACCTCTTTTTTCTATTCATTGCGATATTCGTATTATAATACCTTGTGATATGTTCATGTCACAATCATGAGATCTTGGCTGGTGTGAACGCCTCCCTGATACTTCTTTCTTTGCTCCTGCCCCATGCTGCGGGTACGTTAATGAATTTCATACCATTGATTCAGTAAATGTTTTCGCTTTAGATGTAATGGTTGTTTGAGACCTTAGATGTAACAGAATATAGTATTGGTACTAATGTGCCACCGCCGACCTTTCGTGTTCCCCTCGTGTTATTGGATGCAGGCTTTGTAGGAGCGACACGCGGCGTTTACTGATCTCGTGGGGTGTGGGAGGCGAGGGGGGGAGCGGCATCCGCATTCTCGGGCACGTCTCCCATCAACTGCCTCCTCCGCCAGCCTTCGCAGCCTTAGCAACCTCCTGCGGGAGTAGGCCGTGCATCGCTTAGCTCGTCCTTTGAAATTGCCTTACGCCCTGCCTCCTTTTCCCACAGCCCCGCCACGAATCGACCCGCCCCTCATTTCGTCCTGTTCCGCTCCGCCCCACCTACTTCGCCCTTCTTCGCTCTAACCCGCCCCACACCCCACCACTTTGGCCTGATCCGCCTTGCCCTGCCCCGCCCCCTCATACTCCGCCCCGCCCCTCTCAGTCCTGTCCCACCCCTCCCTTCCCGCCCTACCCGGCCCCACCCCACCGTACCTCGCCCCACCCCACTCCACCCCGCCCTACCCTGTCCACCCCGCCCTCCCTCGCCCCCCCCACCCCGCCCGGCCCCGCTCCGCCCTGCTCTGCCTCGTCTCGCCCCGCTCCACTCCACTTCACTCCACTCTACTCTGCTTCGCTCTGCCCCTCCCCTCCCCACCCCGCCTCGCCTCATCCCCCCTCCCCCGCAGTTGCGCCTTCCGCCTCTCGGGCGGGCGACCCGGCCCTTCAGCGCCTCGTGCGACACAATAGGGCGCGGGCGGTGGCGCCGCCACCGCCGCTAAACGATACCTAAAACAAACACAACTGTAACGCGTAAGCCGCTAATGAGAGTTTCCTTTTAATTAGTAACACGACCGCGGAGGCGGTGGCGGCTGCGACACTGGCGCGGCGCTGAACGGAGCGGCTGGCTGTGGCGGGGAGCAGAGAAGCGCGGCGAATTGGGTGGCGGAACAGGGTTGTGTTGTGGAGCCCCGTATTGAGGTCGTGTGTTGGTGCTAAACTAGCGCTTCTTTAACCGCGTCTTTTTATCTTTTAATGGGACGACGGGATGGAACGCACAAAAGTAAAGCGAGGAGGCTCCTAGAGGAACAGGGTGGTGAAATTGGGTGGTGGAACAGAGCGGTGCGCGGTGGAGGTGTCGAGTCGCGAACCCGAGGCCATGTGTTGGTACTAAACCACTTTTTGACTGCGTTTTCTTCATAGAGGTTCAACATTTGATGGCTAGTATGTGAGATGGTGACACGAGTCGTAATAATTTAACTACTTCATTCACAAAATTAAGTAGCGAAATACGGAGGTGACTGCGGACATGCCGGGTCGGAGCGGCTCGGATATATAGTTTCAACTTTTCGTTCTCTGCATGTGAGAAAGTGAAACAAAACTTACTTTGTTTTATTATTCCTTACTTAAATTATAAAATAATTTTTAAGTTTCTACTCGAAAAAAGTTTGAACTTTGGAAGAAGACTATTCCGGCCAGATATCTGATTTATTTTAAAAGAATTTTGAAGAATTTATTTTCGAGGGAAATACAACGTTAACCAAATATTTTGTGTTGAGTATTAACAGGAATACATGTGTTGTGAAGCTAGAAATATTCATGTGATGTTTATGTGTTTGTTGTTTTTTGTCACAAGTTAAAGCAGAATATTTATTTAATATCCTACTACATCATCCCTGTAATCATATTTACTTTAATTTCAAATATTTTGTTTGAATTTATTTTTCGCCAAAAAAAATCAGTAAAAATAATTGACATTGGGGTGGAGAAAACAAATCGACCACGTTTTCTTGACCTCCAGATTCCCCTCTCTCGTACGTTTATAATGCAGAGTCGAATTGTGTTCACAATTTCGAATACGAATGAATTTATCACTCGAAATTTCTTTTCAATGTCTAGTTGATTACTGTACCACTGAAGCTTGGGATCATTGTTTAAAATATTTGAGACATTTTTCGAGTATTCTTCTGGCGTTATGGTAACATCTGGCGCATAAGAAGTAGGGCAAAGGAATAGATGACCTTATTTGTCCCGTCAGACGAAAGCAGCGAAATTGTTTCTGCGAAGAACTCGTACAATGGAGCGAGTGAGGTGATGGAGGCGTCTTATTGGATTCCAAGACGCGTCGCCCCGGATTACGCCGATTCGTTCCCGCGGCCGACGGAGGACCCGGAATTAAAACTGTAATTCAGGCGAAAGGCGCAATTGAGAGGCGAAAGGCGAGCCGTTAATCTGCATGAGTCGATTCCCAGAGTGCGTGGAACGGCGTTGTTTGGTTCGCGCAGTGGCGAACGGGTAATTCAAAAAGACCATCACCTCCGTCGATTGTACGCATGCGATGAGCGTTTTAACGTTGAATCTACGTCTAGACTTGTGTGATAGCTGCTATGGGTCCTCTCTCTAATTATCCACGCCCAATGAACGTGTAAATTTGGATTGATTGCCGGTCTGTGCCTTCTTGCCTCTTGCCTACTCCCCCACTCCCTTCTCCGCTGGATTGTCCTTTAGATTGAATTTCCTAGCTCGCTATGGCAAGGTTATTACTCCCTCTTTCGTTCACTCGCTCATTCTCATGACTTTGGCACTACTTTTTTGCCAATTATCCAGAATACGCACACGCTTGCAAATGTATTTGTCCATTCTTCCCTGGTCATCGACATTCACTAGCCCATCCTACTTGGCATAGACTATCAACACATCCATCGCACGCTCTGCCGTCTCCCCCGCCGCCTTGCCCATCGATTCATCCAGTGACCTGCCTCCGACTCGCCTTTTGACTCGCATACCGACTAATGCACCTACGCATCCAATGACTTCCTCCAATTCTATCGACTCTGGCGCCATCCCTCCCTGCAACCCCCCCCCCCATCAATTAATTTTCGACATAGCGACTCATCCAGTCACTCGGCCATCAATTTTCCCATCAATTCGCTGACAAAACTCCTTGATCATCATACACCTTCTAACTTTCTCTGGCACTTATCTTCTCTTCCAACGACTCTTCCTCTGTCTTGTCCACCGATTCAGTTGTTGATTCTGCCAACGATTGTTGCCAACTCTGTTGACGAAGCCACCGTCGCGCCCAATAACTTCCTCCATCCCCATCCACCAACTCGCTCCTCAACCAACCCTTAGAGAAGACTCGGACTCGCCCCTTGCTTGCCCTATCTCTCGCGCACCCACGTCGCCTCGCTCTCTGACTCTCTACAACCAACCCTCCCTCTCCCCTTCCCTGCCGCCCGCCTTCTCTTCCGTCGCCCGCTGTCCCGCGTGCTGGATCACTCGTCGAGTCTCCCGACAGCCGGAGCAATTAGAATGGAACGCCCGAACGGGCGTGAGAACTCCGCGGAGCCTTCGGGACGAAGAGGCGACCGCCGCCGTGCTTTGGGCCCAATGGGAGCATCGGAATGCCGCGCGCCTGGCGTTCGTGTGAAATGACTTTCCCTGAATGACGGACGTCTCTTGTCACCCTCGACCCAAGAATTTTAATTAGTCGCTAAAAAACTCACCAAAGTGGTTCGTTCGAGAAGTGATCTACGCCGGGTATTTTAATGCCACATACCCGGCTATGTTAAGCAGGAGCACGAGGAAATGCAGAAACCAATGGAGTATGTTGCTGATTTCATTAAGTCGCAGAAATGCCGTTCTGCATTTTCAGGAACGCTATTCTTTTTTGCATTGCGAAGTAGCAACCTTAGGATAGTACTCGTAGAATGTACATCCTTGAGGTAAAAATGTCGAAAGCGTGCAAATAAGGGAAAGCTAGTGTTGAGGATGAAAATTGCAAATTCTCTGTGGCTTCATCAGTAATTTGCTTCGCATTTCGTGTAGAAAGTACTATAAATCCCTAGTGCACTAAACACGAACGTTTAACACTTCTTATTATTAAATTACAGATATTTTATTCATTATCTGCTTTTACACGATCTATCAAAATACAATACCAAATTTATTTACAATGATGTACGTAATGCTTTTCATTAATATAAATAACTCATTACATGCAAATTCGACTTTAATTCTGCCACATTATCCTTGTGAACAATGAAATTATTTACCTTCACTCGCGTTGGGTCGTCCATGAACTTGACACTCCGTGCATCTGACGTGAATCATCTCTTACTCAATGCGCCCCGCACCCGAAACTGGAAATGGGACACTGCTGCAAGGCTGCTTCCATGTTGCGATAAGAGCGGTCGTGCTGTACTGCATTGGGCAAATGGGTCGTGTTGCAATGCGGGTGTCGGCACTTGCAGCCTTGCTGGTCGCGCATGTAGGTCCGGTTCTCCACGGCTGAACGTGCCACTGCCGAAGTCAAACTCTTTTTCATTTGCTTCAATAGCATGCTGTTGTCCCGCACGGAACCTCCGTTGCTTCGTTCTTACTACGATTACAAATTCGATTTTCTTTTTGGCCACTTGTGAGATCGCGGCTTTTGGAAATGATCCACCTATACCTACAATTAGGAATTCACTGGTGTGTACTGATATGATTCTCTTTATAATGTGAATATCTTTCCTATTCGTTATTTTTCAAAATCTTTCCTGTGAAATTCTCGTCGTTTTTTAAGTCTTCTTTCCTCAGTGCTATGTCTAATAATTTTCTTCTTGATATGATACCACTTCTTCCGACTCCCATTTGGTCTGTGAAAGCAAATTCTCCTGCTGCGAGCAAGCACCTCGGTCGCCGCGCGGGTAGCTTCGATTTCGCGAGCCTTCGGCTGGGAGCGAGCAGTGCCCCGGTCAGGTCGATCTCGCCTCCTCGTCCATTGACCGTTCTCCGTTACGCCGTGCCTACTTGCCCCGACCTGCTGTCGCCTGCCGCCTTGCACTGCCCGCCTCTCATCGATCTGTGATCTCATCGTCTGTGCTCGTCTCTCTTCTCTCCATCGTCTCTCTTCTGCCGAGTCCCGATCAACCATCCGATCGCTTTGCGCCCGTCACCATGTCTCCGTGATGACGGTTTGACTGCCGCCATCACTTCCCAGCATTCTCGCTCGCTCCGTTTTGCCCGGCACGCTAGAGCGTCCGCCTTACTGGCATTTGTGTGTGCTCATGTTCCCACCCACTACCGTTCACCATCGCCTGCCCTCGTCCGTCACCGCTGACCTCTGCCTGTCTCTGTCCGCCACCTCCCACTACAACCGTTCACTGTCTGTCTATTCTCGCCAACCACACCCATCGCCCGTTATCTCCATGTATCGCTTGCCTTCTCCCGACATCTCGCGCCCTCTTCCGACATCTCCCGCCCTCTCCCGTCCTCTCCACCTCATTCCCGTCTTCTCCCGCCATCTCCTGTCATCTCCTGACTTCTGCCACCTCCCGCCACGAGCCGCCCCGCCCGTCACTCCCCCCTCCCCCCCCCCGTCACCGGCCACTGCCCGTCCACACAGCTCCGCAATGGGAGCGACTATTTCCGGAGCGGGGTCACTAATCAAATTGCCCGGCGCCCTCTAATGGACAGGGAATTCCTTTTACGGCCGTCTGGTCGTCTGGGCGTGGGCGGGGCCGCCGTTTCCGGCGCCCCGGGATCGGCCCCCGCCGCCTCCCTGTCTCTCTCCCTCTCCCAAGCGAAGGGCGAGGCGCCGCCCCGCGTATTTTTTTCCGCTTTAATGCGCCGACGGTGTCGCCCGGCAGGGGATGGGGTTCGGCGGATGCCTGATGGCTCCTGGCGTCCAGAAGAGGTTCGTGACGGATGGGGTGGGATGGGGTGCGCGCCGGACGGGTGGCCTGAGACTGTCTTTGGACTCCAAGGCAGCAGCTGGCGCCAGACGAGCGGTATTACGACAATGAATCGGATTGTTTCTTTGATACGAATGATTTATTCATTTAATATCTTGTTTCGGTGCTTTGTGCAAAAGTAATTTGATTTTGTGCTTACCATTGTTGACTTTTTCTCCACAAGCACCACTTATAGAATTTTATTTGTACGTTAGTATTCCGTGATCGCTTAGTTCTGTTAAGAAACGTTTTATATTAAAACTGTTCTCAAAATGACATGTCAAACGCTGTTATAATATCTTTGACTCCGGTGAATAAGCTGATTAGTCAAAAGAACTTAATTTTACAGATGAGGAAAAAAACACTTTAAACAAATACTGTAAATCAGAGATTAATGATATTCGAACTAAACCTACACTCAAACAGATTCGTTTGAATAATACCGTCGTTTAAGTGTCATTAATCCCTTATTTACTTCAGTTGACAGTTTTTTTTTGCTTTCCTGTAAAATTAAGATTTTTTTACTTAGCAGCTTATTCACCGGGGTCAAAGATATATACCTCGACCTTTTGGTGAAATCTGCCCATGCATTTTTCCTGAAGTCATCTTTACGCTCGAACTTCGAAAGAATTTGTTTCTGCAATGCGCTACACATAAACAAAGAATTATTATTATTATTAATTTTAATATTATTATTTCATCAAAAATTGTTAGTGATATTATTGACATTGGAAATGGATGTAGATAATTCAAAAATAAGATTCAATTTCTTCAAATCTTTGCAAAAACATTCGACTAAATTAATGATTCTTTCGGTACTAAAACGGTTTTGAGTAATAAAAAGACGAACAAACTAATGCTATAAGGAATATACGTACTTCATTTCATAAATAGGTTGAATGTAAATGACTATAAATTCTGTTATTTGTTTGCATTTTCAATTGGTTAATATAACAGGTATGATTGTTCTGTAAAAAGGCAGGGAGAATGGAGGGTTTGGCTCTTTTATCGATGCGTATGGGAAGGGGCGAATTGTCGAGCTGTTTTTGCGAGAACACACGTTTTCGTTATGCAGCCCGCCCTTGATATCATGTGAGTTTTTGTATACCTTTTTGAATTTTTTTCTGAATAGCGTTGGAAGTAACTGGCAAACAATCACCAACCATCTGCTTTTACAGAGAATGAAAAATTGATTTCCTTCTGTAAATATTATTATATCCTGATTTTTTAGTCAGTAGTAAATAAACAACTAACAAGCATTCGTCACACTTCGTAGAAAAACTAAAGGTGTGTATGTTTGTGTGCGGTGGTGTATGTGTGTGCTTTTGTTGATAGAATCGAGATTGTTATCATGCATTGTGTTTCATTCATTGAATGTGTTCACTTCCAAACAATGCTCACGTGCATAACAAACTCTCCCCGTGGTTCTTGTTTTCCTGCATAACCATTGAATCCTTATTAATATTTGTTGATATTATTACATGTATTACGTGAAAGCGATTGTTAACAACTCTTTAAAAGCATTTTAAAAAGGTATTGAAGCCCATAAATTTAGAAACCAAACTATTAATTGTGCAAAATCTCAAATATTTATCAGTGTTCCCTACCAAATCAAATTTTAACTAAGAAGTTTACATTAGCCTCATACTTATTTATATTTACACCCGATCTTCGAATGTTCCCGCTTCAACGTCTCATGATAATCGTTTTTAATGGGTTTGGAATTTAACATCACTAATTATATGGTGTGACTTCCTTAAATTATTTACGTGTTTTGATGTGTTATATCAAACAATTCATATCATACAAAAAAAACACTTTACATTGACGTTTCGGCCATATATTTCGCCTTCATCAGGGCTACAGAACAGATAAAACATTTATATACAAGAATATGTATAGTACACAATTTCCTTAGAGCTAAAATTACAGTTGGTTTGTTAACAATATAGTTTGTTTGTTTTTTACCTGTAATGTTGTGAATAATGTACGTCGTACATTCTATATGTCCCTATTGCCTAAGTAGTTTCATCTCGCATAAATCATATTAGATTCAACTGTGATAGACATTTTTCACGTGTGCATCGGCGTCTGTAGTGTTGTCAATAGTGTTGTCAACTTATCAGACATGAAAATACAAAATTGTCTATTTACATGTAAAACATATTTTGTACACACCGAAAAAATACAATTTGAATACAGAAAAAAAAATTTACCTATAATTATGTACAAAATAATTCTTTATGTGGATTTCATAATAGTAAGTTATTATTTCATGAGTTGAATTAGTATGGTAAGAGTACAATAATTACCAAACATTATTATTTTGAATATATCGTGTGTCTGATCAAACAAATTGAGCAGATGCGCCCGTCTAACCGCGCCCTCTAAGGACGTGCTGGGACCTGACGAAATTTCCGCCGCATAACGGCGAGCGTCTGGGGCGAACGCTTCCGCGTGTGTCGCGAGTGCTGACGCGGTGAGCGGCGCGCGCGCGAGCGGGCGCGGTCGCGGGCGCGGGGCCCCGACGCAGCTGGTGACGCGCAGCTCGTGTTCCGGCTATTTTCTGCGCGCGCGGCTCCGTGCCCTGTGACGTCACGGGCGCAGCTGCCTCCGGAGCGGGCGGGCGGGCGAGCTGACGCCGAGCGCCGTATCCTGCCACGGCCCCGAATGAAGGTTCGCGACGAGCACAATTGCCGAAAAAAAAAGAAATAAAGAGAAGATAGCCATAAAGAAACAAATAAACAAAAAATAAGGATTGAATCAAAGTTTTTATGATAGACATGGTAGTAACTTTATTGTTCCGATGTAATAAAGTTTGCTGAACATGATGGTTTAATTTTCTGGAAACAGTCAATTCTCTGGTCGAACATGGCAGTATAAATTATTTGTATTAAAAACGTATTATGCATTGTGTTACATTTAGAATTTTTTACATATTACTGTCGTACAACGTACATTAATCACAACGTAATAGTTGATTTACGGTGTGTTAACGGCATGAACGTAAATCATGAATTTAAATATAAATCGCCTTCAAATATACCGTAATTAATATTATCCTGAGTAGTACCACGATGTGTTCGTTTCTACAGTTGATTGCAAGACTATATAGTCTCAGAATAAATGTTAGAAACTTGAAGGGCATGCTGAGTGGGTTGAAAATTATCACTTTTTGTCAATGAACATGTATTAGGAGATTGCGGATAACGGGAGTATGAGCATTTAAGCATGTGAAAATTTCCCCTGAATTTAGGCAACCCTGCATGAACAAATGTATGGCAGGTTCATGAAATCTCCTTGGCAGTGTCAGAACGGGACCTGCCAAACATCCGTGTATAAGAAATGGGCGAAAAATCAGGGGCTACTCTCACATGGATCACTATATGTATCTGTATTACATGAAATTCTCCGCTGTATTTTCATTGTCATACAGTTATTTTCTATCTCGATACGTGCCCTAGAAGTTCCTATCATTTATTCTGAGTTATTCTCTATTGTATTAGATATAATTATTGCCGTGTATATACACTCCAACACATGTGTCCGATGAACAACTTTCAATTTTGCAATGCCATTGCCTCCAACTCTCCCAAGGGCATACGCGAAGTATAATTTCGAAAATGTAATGAATCCATTCCGGACATTCCTTCCCAGCGGAGTCCTTTGTCCAGCGTGAAGCAGGACCGAGCTTTGTGTGCCCTCCCCCGCCCCCAAAGAGACCACCTCGCGCTTTAAGTGGCTAAGAGGCCGGCCCGTCCCCCGCGCCCTCACCGCCCCGCTCCGCCCCCTACGTGGCCCCGCGCGCCCGGGAATTTTTTGGTGGCGCGCCATTGTGCTCCTCCGGCTCGTTGGCAGCAATCTGGAGCGCGCGATGGGCTCAATGGAGGCCGCGCGCGCTGATTGGGCCAGACGCTGCCGCTCGTTGGCCGCCGCTGCCTCGCGCAGCCCAAGGCCTGCGCGTGCGATTAGGTTTCAGCCGCGACGCTGCGTTTCCTTGCGTTCGTTCCACGCTGTTGTGAGCAGCTTTCTGGGTGTTTTTTTTTGTCGAGTTGTCTCTTGTACAATATGTTATCATTAGATTGACATCTGTGACATCCATTCTGAACTGATTCTTGAGTAAAAACCATTATTGGATGTTGTAGGAAGCATTATCACCTTGATATACTTTTAAATGAGCGTTATTACGATATTTTTCATAGTTTCATCAGTGAAGCTGAAAAGAACGCAAACGACAGACATTCTCACACCATATTTCACAGAAGAATCAAGTGAATTCCTTCAGGAAGCTTGGATATTTATTCACCCTCGTCATGCAAAAGAAGCTCATTGCGACGTGCTCTTGTGACCTATTTAAATGCAAGTTTTAACTCCGTGCAGTGACTAGCATCACTTTGACTAGCGTAATAAGAAGGCCTCAACGTATATCTAACAGATCGTATCCCTATCGTGCATCCAGATGGCATTCTGTGTTTTGTGGAAATTAGATCCCAAAACCGTTGTGTTCAAGTCGAATTACGAAGTATTTTCATTCTGCCAATAAGATTACGTATAGATTCTTCCAAATAGGCACCAACCGCTTTCATTTTTCAAGAGAAACCTCCCCCTTGCTCCAATAGGCAAACCCTCACTCTCTCGTTAGGCGTCTCCGCCCTCCGCTTGCTCCAGTTGTACATCATCTCCAGTTGCCCTCCCGACCCTCTCGCGGTGCCTCGATCCCCCGCGGGCCTCCAGCGCGTGCCCCGACCCGCGCCCTTGTTCCTCCGCCCTCCCCCACCCCACCCCACCCCCTCCCCCGGCACCGCCCTTCCGGATCCACCCCATCCCCCCGCGCGCTTTTAATGACGCGGCGCGACCCGCCACCGCCGCCGCCTCCCTTTTACAGGGCCTCTAATGTATTTTTTTATGCCGCGTGCGAAAACGGGTCGCCTCTCTCCGGGAGTGCATTTACAACATGATCCCCGCGCAACATACACCGTCCCATTGTGGGGTCGTGCACGCGCGGGCCCGCGGGGTGGGTCCCGAGGGCGGGGCGGCGAAAGGAGGCGGCGGTGGCGGCGGCGGAGGCGGAGGCGGAGGGACCGTGAGTGGGACACGGTGCGCGGGAGGGACGTGTATTCTGCACGCGCGGGCCCGCGGGTTGGGACCCGAGGGCGGGGCAGCGAAAGGAGGTGGCGGTGGCGGCGGCGGCGACGGAGGGACCGTGAGTGGGACACGGGGCGCGGGAGGGACGTGTAATCTTCCGCGCACAAAAGACGCGCCCCGAGGCACGCGTCCGCCCGCCCGCCCCCCGCGTCGGGTATTTTAAAGATGGCGGCGCCGCGGGACGCGTCATTAGCAAGACATTGTTTTCCCTGCGAGCCCTCCCGTCCGCATAGCCGCGCTGCGGGGGTGGGGCGGATCTGCGACGCTCGGGCTTTTTGTGCATTCATGGCGCGCAGTTTGGCCACTTTTTGGGGGGTGATGGTGGCCAGAGTGTTTCCGTTCGTTTTTGTTCGGGGGTTTTCGCTGAAATGTGTGTATAGTGGTTGTCGAGTAGATGTGGTGGTATTTTGTCCGGAGCTACGAGTGCTATATCCAAGAGAGAATTCCGGCAGACGAGCTTCGCTGATGCGTTGTTTCATTCGAGTTTTGTGCACTAGTACTACGTTTCTTGTACAAACGTCGGAATGTTTGTGTCTCATGAAACTGGGATAAATACTAAGTTGAATATTTGTTCACGAAGTCCAAACTTTCTATTTCGTGTTAGAGTTAAATATATGCTACATAGTCTCTATTTTAGTGCTTTGCTAAGGATCTCTGGCTGATTATAAGACGTGATACTATGGGTTGTCGGAATAGATAGCAATCCAGAACTCACTCTCATACATTATTAGATATTGGCGAACGTGGAGGCAACGTGGAATAATTTGGTTCTAGCCACGGCGATACATAATATCATTGATGACCCAGATGTCGTTATCTCGCAGCGCCTTAGAATTTCGGGAGAGCCTCATTACGGCGAATCCTCTCCTAATCTCATCATAAGATGGCAGCTTCTCGCCACGCGTCATTAGCAAGATATTGTCTCGTCGGGCGGCTTCTTCTTCAGCCTCCGCGCCGAGGCGGACGGGAAACTCGGAAGCTCTCATAAAGCCTCGCTACGCGCCCGGGACCCGCCCACGCTCCCGCCGCCAGCGCCGTCAACCCACCCCCATCGCGGCGCCTCCTCACGCCACCCCTCCTCTGCCGATGCCCCTCCCTCCGTCGATCTCGCCGCCACCTCTCCACCTCATGGACTCCCCCGACATCATCACCGTCCCTACCTCCAGCACTCTCGCCACCTCCGCCGATCCCGCTCAATTCATCCCACCCCATGCCTATCCACGCCACCGCCATCAACTTCGCTGGTATCTTCACCACTCTTGCCATCCACGCAGCAGTCACCGCCGCTGCCACAACCACCACCACCATCACCTCCTCCAACACCACCGCCATTAACGCAGCCAGCATCGCCGCCGCCATCGCCGCCGCCGCCACTACCACCACCACTACTACCACCACCACCACCACCACCCCCACCCCCACCACCACTAACGCAGCCACCACCACCATCGCCGCCGTTACCACCACCACTACCACCACCGCCGCCGCCACCACCACTACCACCACCGCTGCCGCCACCGCCAGCGCCACCGCCAGCGCCACCGCCGCTACCACTAACACAGTCACCATCGCCGCCGCCCCATCGCCACCGCCTGCACGCGGAGCGGAAGTTTGGAGCTGGCTGGGGCGGAGGCGGGTTTTCGCCGTAAAACCCTTCCCGGCGGCTGCGCGTTTTTCGGGAGCGCCCCGGGCCTGCTCCTGCGGGTCGGCAGGCGGGCGCGCGGGGCGACGACCGCCATCCACCCGCCCCCCCCCCCCACTCCACGGGCGCCGGCGTGGCACGTGCGCTGCGCCCCGTCATCTGGCGAACCGCGATGAGCCCCGTTTGGAAGGGATGTTGGACGTCTACAAACAACTGAATGCGACGCAATGCAATTCGAAAAGTATCGTAGTAAAATCGAGTAAATGATAAAATCTTGAAAATTATGAATTTGAAATACGCAAATCATGACTTGCTGTTAAAATGGATCATGTATTTGCTATTAAAAAGAAAGTATTTGAAACCATTCTATATTAAATTAAACCTATTCTGAGTTTTAGTGGATGCAAAAATGTATGTTTAATGTATGTATTATGTTTTCAATAACTTTGCCTACATAGTTGTTAAAAACGAAAATTATGTTGTCAATTTTGTACGAATTGTTTAATGAAACATTTTGGAAGATTCATTTTTTGTACGAAAATACTGCAACGATGCGCGGCAAAACGATAAAAAGTTGCGTTACCATTGAATTCTTTTCTTCTCGCTGTTTCGTAAGTGTAGATGGTCTCCGCGCTCCGAGGCCGTGGAGGTGGCGCGTGCGGGAGTAGCCGCGATTCCGTTCCTGGAACGCCGCGGCTGGCACGTGCGCTGGGCGCCCGTCAATCTGACGGTAATAGGCTGCCGTTTGCTCGCTTGGCCCGCAGATGGCGCAGCCGTCATGAAGTGCCCTTCTGTCGGTTCCCAACGCGCGATGGAGGGAGGTTATGAAGTGCCCTGTTATTTTTGGGAGTTCCCCTAATGAAATTTGGTTCATGGAGGTAATTGGGGGAACTAATCTCCTTTGGGGTTGGGTGATTCTGGATTTGAAGCTTCTTACGAGCGATTGTGGGCGATTGAATGTATATACTACTTAAACATTATAAATGCATAATACGGATGCACCATTCGTAGTTTTGTATCTTTGAAAACTTTGCAGAGTAATAAAATGTAACTGTACTAATATTAAAAAAAATAAGTTTTATTTCATTCTTCATCTCACCCCCCCCCCACATTTCCTGTTTGTCTGATAAAAAAATCTATTTTTACGCTACATTAATCGTAACAAAAATCGTAAAATGTAAATAACCTTAGATTACGTACGATGTAGAGTACCCTCCAGTCTGCCTCCTTCCGTTGCAAGGCAGCTGTCGTCTCG
The DNA here is from genome assembly GCA_011170035.1 of Teleogryllus occipitalis. Classification (NCBI taxonomy): domain Eukaryota; kingdom Metazoa; phylum Arthropoda; class Insecta; order Orthoptera; family Gryllidae; genus Teleogryllus; species Teleogryllus occipitalis. The sequence continues at coordinate 262,511 of BLKR01000862.1, read as the reverse complement.
CTTGTTCCTCTTTCAAACTACAGATGGCTACGATGTGGGGTCGCCCTTACCTCTCTCAGAGCAGCAGCTAAGAGCAGATTATTAGGTCATTTCCTGTGTAGCAACCCTGCTATTTGTGGGCGCCGTAATGAAAATGATGTTGATGTGTAATTTATTTGCGTCCAACAACAGCTCGTTAAACGCGTTATTTTATTACGGATACAAATTCGGCGCGTGGGAGACTCAATTGGTCCGACTCCCTCCATAATCTACAAGTAGTACACACGTTTGTGTTATTAATTTATTAATTATACATCGCGTTTATTTACATTTGTTATTTCCGAAACTCTCGTTAATGTCAGTATAAACAAGTTTAACGCTCGTCGAACAAAAAACACGCGTGCCTATTCGTGGGAAGGTGCCCAAATTTCGGGCGTGAACCAACTTGTGGATTGGGCAACTTTGAACAGTGGACACGACTGTCCAGGCCGGGTCTCTAGAACGACCATTGACTATCTTTCAGGTATTAAAACCCTTAAATTAAACAATTTTAACCGATGTAACACTACTTTGACTTTTGTTGAAAAATCGACATTCATTTTTAAAGTAATCTACTATTTTTTTCTTAGCTTTTATTCTCTACTATTTAATCAGCCTCCTTTTATCCTCTGAGAAAAGATTTCACAATATCTTCCGTTTGTAAATGCTTCTTCTCTAGTTTCTACCAGACGATCTCCACCGACACTTCTATTTTCTCGACACTTGCGTTCATCCTGTTCGTTCATCTAGACACAACTATTGCTCCACCCTTACCTTTGCACTCTAGGAGTAAACACATGTTGTATCTTTTAGTTGACAAGTGCTTTACGTTACTTCTTTCAATGTTGTGCTGAATGTTTGCTAATTCTACTACGTTCCACTTATCCTCTTACTCTTGGCTTCGTACTCAAACACATTCTTCTCTTCTTGATACCTCCAAGCATCGGGGAGTATTCATTCACATTCATAATCACTTGGAACTCTTTTTCTATAACAATTATTTTATACTATAAATGACATTTTTTTCTTACTGTCATTTATTCACTTCCACCTCATCAACAAAGCAGCCATTTCACAATCTCCTTTTTACTCCACACTTGGTGCTCGTTCAGCCAGCCACAGCCGTTGGTTCCCATCGCCCCTCCCCCCGCCCGCCGTGCGCGCGAACGCGCGTGCCACGCCTCCAGGATACGCGCGCTCGCTCCGCGCTTAGCGCTCGCCTCTCGGCGTCGCGCCTGTATATTTAACGCGCTCCTTCAGCTGCCGCCGCGTGCTATTTCCGTCGCGACGCCGCCGCCGGCGCCTCCGACACCGTCGCCACCGCCGCCGCCGCCGCCGCCGCCGCCGCCGCCGCCGCCGCCGCCGCCGCCGCCACCGCCGCCTCCGCCGCCGCCGCCGCCTCCTCCTCCGTTGATGTGTTACTCCCACGGCTGCGGCCGTCGCCGCCACCCATCGCTGTTCGCAGACCCGACGCCACGACGCTGTGGCTCATCTCTGTCTACGGAACTGTCGATCACGACGCGTGTTTAGAGTGGACACTGGACGGTGTGGTGGCCAGGTCGTTCCAACAGGTTGGAAAACGTTTAGATTATTTTTAATAATTGGACTGAAGAAAACAATTCATGATTTTTTTCAGTCTTTTGGTACTTTCTGAGCGTTTTTAACAGGAAGTATGAAGTTGTGTTATTGAATACCGTCATCAAGATTAAAATATTTGAAGAGAAGCTATGCCAGCTGGTTTCTGAAGGTTATATACTGTTGGATTTTATTACTCATTTCATAACATGCTTAGTTTGGTGGCAGGAGGCCAGACGAGTAATGTAGTTCAACAAAACATGCGTCGATTGTTTGCGCCTACCTTGAATGTCGCTCTTGGTCCGTGAACAGCATGTTCTGTCACGCAATACCCTTCCCTGATAGAGAGGTTGCCAGATTACTTGATCCCCCTGTGCCATTGTCCATTCTGGGGCTCAAGGACTACTCTAACTGGCGTTGTTGATACCCCCTCCATCTCCTTAATACCACTCGGACAGCATTATCGTCTCACGTCCGTTCGTGAAACTAATGCTGCCTTTAGGTGCCGGTCTCTTGGATGTCAATTCAGGACCCCATTTGACGCACCGTCAGCAAATTGATATCCTTTGTTAATCCTTAGTAACATAGTTCTCACGGAGAAACAGCCTGACAATGATTTAAATTATGAAGTGAATTTAACAGCCATTGAGAATAAAAATGTTGGAAATGTTAAAAATGTGTTAAGTCGGATAAGAAAAAAAAATAACAATTTCCCAGCTTATTGTTTTTTTAATATTATTCGATTACTCGGTCTGAGAGCCAGTGTCAACATAAGTACTCTTCTTTAGCTTCAAACTTTTCGAATGGTAAACAATTTTATACAACCAAAAGATTCATATTCTCAGGTGGTCGTTTTAGATGGATTCGACTAAATCTCGTTTCTGTCAGTGAGTTTCATGGGTTTCTATGTTTGTCTTCAAAGTAAGTTTCTAAGAATACAAACAATTAATGTAAAACAAAATACTGTCGGTAGAAAGGCAAATGCAATGCCAATAGCTTAATCAACCCCTAGTTCACTTTCCGAGCGATTGAATCTCACTTTATATTGCCAAAAATAATATTCACAATTTATACATACGTACATGCATACATACGTGCTCGAGATAGCACGTACGAGACAAACTGTATGTAGATTATTTTTTGTTCATTCTCCATGCGTTTTCTCTCTACTCCTTCCAGTGCTCCGAATTTGTCCTGTCGACCGCTCGCCTGCAGCATTTCGACGCAGACTCGGAGTGCAAACAACAAGGCCACATCTGTTCCGCAAATCGCTGCTTCTTTCTTCCCGAGGGAAGAAGAAATAAACAGGATCTGCCGATTGTCTCGAGGCAATGGGCGAAGACGGATGGATAAATAAGTGGCGGACGAGGGTTGGGCCACGTCTATTTTCTTCCTTCTTCTTTTTTTTTGGGGGGGGCATTCGTGGCAGGCGTTCCTGTTTCCTGTTCTCTATAGTGCTCTTGTGGGAGGCGAGGGAAAGAAGTAAAAAAATAAAACCTCAAAACGCCAATCAAAATCGCTGTTAATGTTTATGCGAACGTTCGCTTCACAGTGGTTAGTGTTAATGTCTCCTAATGTGAAGTTTATGTGACTATTTCTGTTTGTGCCCTCTAGAATCGAATGCCGGATGAAATATTTCCGAAGTTGAAAGACCTTCTTAACGAGATACATGTTTATGCATGATAGTGATCCTCTTCAGAGCATCGTATACAACTACATGAGTATCACATGTCCCCCGAAACGTAGTTCAAGGTTTCTGGAACGCCGTTCACAAACTTTAGAAACAAAAAAAATCCAAACAAAACGTTATTAAACGCAACTCGTATGAGTTGGTACTCGTGAGTAATATTGGAGAAAAAACTGCTGGTGCTAGACACACCTCGCATTGAAACTTCTTAAAGCTATTTTCTGTATATCTCTTATTGTCTTCTTGAAGTTGTGCGTGTTGTGATACATCTATTTGTAGACGTACGGTACACCTCCAAACTCCTGTTGATGAGACACTTAAGCTTTCGTTGTCTCACTCGCTTCAATGTTGCCATCCTTTTATCCATTCCTGCCTACGCCTTCATCCCCGCTCTCGCCTTCTCTCTCGCCTCCGTTCTTGCGTGCATTTCTAAGTGTGTACCCTCTGCCCGTCTCTTCTCTCTCACTATCTCGGCTTGGTGATCGTACCACCCGTCTTCTTCACCGACCCTTCTTCGTCACCCCTTTTCACACTTACCAGTTTTCTTCTTCTTCTTCTTCTTCTTCTTCCTCTTCTTGCCACGGTGCGCTTCAGTTCGCCTTCCACTCGACACTTCTCTGCGATTCGCCTGCGCTCCCGTCTCCGCCCTCGCCTCTCTCTCTCTCTCTCTCTCTCTCTCTCTCTCTGTCTCTCTCTCTCTGTCTCTCTCTCATTCTCACTCTCAGAATCTCTGTCGTATTCTCACTCTCATATTCTCTTTCATTCTCTCTCATTCTCTTTCATTCTCTCTCTCTCTCTCTCTCTCATAATCTCTGTCATATTCTCTTTCTCATTCTCTCTCTTCATCCACCTTCGCTTTGGTGGGACTTTTTTCCGTCCGCACCCGTTTCGTCCCTCGCCCTCGCCTCCTCCTTACATCGCCTTCATCTCCACCCTTCGCTCCGCTTCGCATGTCCTCCGCCTCTCCGTCTCCTTCTCAGCCCTCGCTTCCTTCCGACCTCCGGCCGCGCCCCTTCCTCGCCTCGCCCCCACGCCCGCCACGGCCCTCGCTTTCAACCTCGCCTCCCCATCTCCTTCTCAGTCCTCGCTTCGCTCTGACCTCCGCCCCCGCCCCCGCCCACGCTCGCCCGCAGCGCCGTCAGAGGGAAGCGGAGCGCGTCCCCGGTGACCCGTTCAGCGGCCGGACGTCCTCCGATCGAACCCTGATTGGGCGGAAGGCGCAATACCCCGCGCGCCGATGGCCAGCCATTCCGCTGCAGGGGCGCGGGCGTAGGGCGCAGGGCGCAGGGCGCTGGGCGCTGGGTAATCCGGCCGCCCCCGTAAATGGACTGCGCTGTTCGACATGAACCTAAACGAGAACGGGAAACGAGAATGTAATTGTGAGGGAAATCCTGGAACCAAACTCGGATCAGAAAGAGTCGTGTGAATTGGATGGGTGGAACTAATCTGAAGTGCATTTTTTACGTCAGTCTTCTCTTTTGTTCGCAACGTCGTTTGCGTTATCGAACAAAATGGGTGTGTCCGTTGACCAGCATATACGTACAAGAAGCTGATCATTAATTGTTTTTTCTTTATGTTCACTTTAATGGCGTTTATAAACATGAATGACCTAATTTTAGTCCGAAAATGTATTCATCTTCTTTTCGAAACGTTAGTTATGAGGAAAATGTCCACCTACGAACACTATTTTCATGGCCATAGCAAATAAATATACAATGATCAGTATTTCCATTATAAATTCCTGTTCATAGTATGTTTGAACATTTGAAAGTTTAAATAATCTTGGAAAAACTTGGATTTCATTTGAAATTTGAATATACTTTATATATGTATTATGAGACATTAGTTGAATTTTAAATTTGATTGGAGATGAGATCGATGAATGTGTTTGTTGAATTGTGCATCCCATTGTCGCAGTTGTTCATAGAAAGAAGTTAACTATCAAAGGACCGGATGAAAAAATAGTTTTCCCTTTTGATACTTGATCGCTGCTGAGTGCATTCCCTGATTCCTGTCGTCTTAGCGCTTTAAAGAGCAATCACAGCGGTTATGGACCATCGATGCGACCGCCGTAAACCACACCGCCTCTATCAGGCCGAGCAGGCGGGCGACCGCGTTCCGGCGGCAGGTGGCTGTGGGGACGGGGAGGCTGGGGAGGATTAAGCACCCCCCGCTGCTCCCCTCCTCACCGCCCTCACCCGCGTCCCCGCCCCTGCCCGGTCCTCGCCGCTGCCGCCGCCTCCATTGTGGCTGGTTCCCACGGCGGCAGCGGCCGGGCCCACACGCGAGCTGCATTGACAAGGCATTAAGCTCGGAGGGCCACGCCGACACAAAGGCCTTAAATAAACCGAGCTTATGCCCCTTCGCCCCTGCGCTGTCGGGTCGCGCCGCCGCCGTCGCTGCCCCACCCCTTGGAGCCGACGCCTCCGTTGCCCGCGTCGCGGCGCCTCCACAGCCCGTGTTGCAACGCCACCAACGTTTCTGCCACGATACGATTACCACAAACGGCGCTTAGACCTTCAGCACCTCGTCCTGAATCTTACCACGGTTTTAATAACTTTGCGTCGTCAATCTTGGACTATTCACGTAGCTCCCACATGCAACATCACTGTCACCGCTAACGTCATCTCCTTCGCCGATGGCTGTGGTTCTTACCTTAGACGTTCCAACTCCTAATGTCACCGTCACAACATACATCATCGTCCTCGCCAAAGTCGTTACCTCTTATGCCACTCACAATCTTTTTCATTGCCTTTCCCAAATCGATCATACATGTTTAACGTCTCCGTGGTTGACACTTTGAATGTCACGACATTCTCTCCGTTCTCATCGCAACCGCCAACGTCACAGACACTCTGGAAGTTTCTGCTGCCCTACTTCCACCACTGTCGCACGTTACCACGTTGATTCTTCCTATAGCCCCCCCCCTCCCTGTGTCGTTGCCGCGACCCTTGTGGCACCCCAGAACGGACTATGTCGCCGCGCCGTCTCCCCACCTCTCACGCGCGTGCTTAGGAAAAAAGGCGACATGCTTTACTGATTTTTGACAAAGGCCACTAGCAGCCCTGTGTCCTCGGACTGACTTTCAGGCTAAGCAAACAGTGCGTTTCTCGCCGCCTAGGGCGCGGGAAAAAAGGATCCCCAGTTCGTTTACTCGGAGATAAAGTGGATATCCGGTGACTGTGGTTCAGTTGATGGAGTAATTGCTGATGTAATTAACCGTAATGCGGTCGTTTCTCGTGTGATTATATTGTTTGTCGTGTTTTCACACGTGGCTTAATTAGTATCCAATTGCATCATGTCAGTCACTCCTCTGGTGTTGCAATAATATCATTTTTCTGTTTAAATTGGTGTGACGAGTCGTGTGCTATTTGGCCAATTATATCTACTGAACGTCATGAATTCAGAGTTTAAAGTACTACATACGTTTCATTACATCACAGAGCGCAATATAATGTTTCCACTTTTCTCTTTTGCGCTTCATGTTGCATCAGACATGCAAACATTACTGTGATGAAAAACCATGGTTTCATGCTAGGATGGTATTCCATCTATTCTGATAATTAATATGAACAATTTGTTTCTTTTCTAACCCTGAATTGTCTTTTTGTTTACAGGTGAGTAGTCTCTCGACTTTGAGGAGAATCTAGTTGCTTGCGACTGTGCGGTGAGTTGAGTATTCAGCATATTTGCATTGATTACACGTAATAATGGTAGTAACTTTTCATTATTTTAGAATACTTTTCTCTCGTTAAGTAGGTCGACATTTTCTTTCATTCTCATCTCATGAAAATTCATTGATATGTCGTAGGAGCTTTAATGTTTCATCATATCTCCACGTTTCCCTCGTCATTTTATCAATTAGCCGTTTATGCTTATAAACGCTTCACCTTTCTCAGAAACAGCACAACACACTTCTTTTGAATTTAATTTATTTTTCTGCTTTAGAGTTCTTTTCAACTCTCCCCTCTGATTACGAAAATCCAAACTTCTCTGACTTTCAAAAATTACCTACCACGTCACTTCATGCTATAATTAGCGTTGAGTATCAGTCCAGAACCTGTTGAAGCGATTGATTTTCCGGAAAGGAATTAATCTTACGATCGGAACAGCCGTGCTTCGATTTTTGGCTTGGAGAACAGCCTTTTCCGGCGCACCTACGTCCCCTGAGAGTGTGAAGAACACTTTCCGGGAAACGGAGGTCTCCATCCGCGTCCACCCTCCGCCACCACTTGCTCCCCGAGGACGTCTTTACGCGTTAACGCATCATTAAATTTTAAGCCTGCCATTAAATTAGCCCTCGCCGTCTCTGAAAGGTTTAATAAAAATATCCGTCTCTTTTGCCTCCGTATTTTTTTCTGCTTCGCCCCCGTGAAGAGGAGAAAAATGCTCCAGTGGCTTTTACAGAAAAAGAAATTGTCTCGAGGACAGATAAGACGGAAGGTGTCGTTTTTTTTTGTTTTTCCATTTGAGCTAAATTGAAGTGGATCAACTGAGATTGCTCCGGCCTCGATAATGAAGTAGGGAAGGCCACGCTTTTTGTCGACGTACTTTTCTCTCGGCATCGTCCCAGCGCGTTTGTTTCGGATTCAAGGCTACCAACCACGTTCTTCAGCATATTAACGTGTTCTTTGAAGGAAACAGAGCGAGACGTCTCCATGAAAGGAAGCCGGTAGTCCTGCGTTTGAAGTCTTCATACAACTCTAGTGTTTTGTAAATATTGTGTCTCTAGAATACTTCATTCATACACATCTTTCCATTCATATAATATTTAAAGAATTGCGATACAAAAAGTAGTTAGTTATAAATGACTTGACTGTTCGTCGACGACCGAAGTTAGAAGTTAAGTGAGTGCTACCAACTTGAAGTTCGTTACAGCCTTCTATAAAACTGTTGCCACATAAATATCAATAGGAGTACTCAATATGTGATAAATATTTCAAAACCCAATTCAAGCACTTAACCCAATTCAAAACGAACATTGTTTCACTTTTTACAGAAACATTAACTTCATAAATTACCGCAATAATGAAATAGTACTTAAACATAAATTATTTAGCAATTCTGGAAGAAAAAGCTCGTAAAATGAATACGGCTTTTAATGCGAAACGCTTTTTTTCCCTAAAAATGTTATTGTGAACCACTGTCGCTCACAATGGTCCGCATTCATCTCGAGGTGTTCAACAATTTATAAATGCGCTTTCACCGCTGCCTTTAGCCTATTGCTGCCGGGAGCGCAAACAGGCGCTGCGCACGCGGCTAGAGGGACCGCCCCGCCCCTCTCCGGCTCTCCCATTCCCTCCCCGCCCCGCCCCACCATCGCCCTGCCCCGAGCACATACGGGGCCAAGCGAACACGAACACCCTCTCCTCTTCTTACCCGCTCTTGCATTACTTCTCGTTCTCGCTCACGCAATGGTTTTCGCTTTCACTCATATTCGCCCGTCCGTCAACCTACCAATCAACCTAATCATCTTACAACCATCTTACCTAACCAACCCACTAATTCTAGCAACTTTCTCTATCCGTCAAGCCGGCCCACCTAGCCCATCCTCTAACCCTCCTACCTTTGGTCACTCACCCTTCCCCACTTGCTTCCTCCGATCGCCCTCACACACACCGCTCACGCCAGCTCACCCAAACATTCCGTACATCCATCCATTCACTCATTTATCCACTCACCTACCTTCCCGTCCAGCACCTACATACCTATCTACCCGTTCTCCCATCTACCCGTTCTCCCATCTACCCGTTCTCCCATCTACCCGTTCTCCCATCTACCCGTTCTTCCATCTACCCGTTCTCCCATCTACCCGTTCTCCCATCTACCCGTTCTCCCATCTACCCGTTCTTCCATCTACCCGTTCTTCCATCTACCCGTTCTCCCATCTACCCGTTCTCCCATCTACCCGTTCTCCCATCTACCCGTTCTCCCATCTACCCGTTCTCCCATCTACCCGTTCTCCCATCTACCCATTCTCCCATCTGTCCATTCTCCCATCTACTCGTTCACTCATCTACCCGTTCACCAATTCATCTACCCATCTACACACTTTGTATGACATCCTCTCGCCCGCCTACACGACTTCGCCCCTTTCCCCTGGCGCCTTCATGCGGGTTTGCTTTGCCGAAACGCCCGCCCGCGGGTCACAGGACTGCGTGTCGTTGTTTGCACGGGCGGCGGAGGAATTTTTGCGCGACGCGACGGCAGCTGGACGGTCGCGTGACGCCGCTCGAGGACGCTTCACAGTGGGAGCGTGTCGCGAAAGCGGAATACGCAAATTACACAGTTTGTAGATCTGATGGGTTCGGGGAGACATGATTTTATATTTTTTAAGTCAGAGATAAACGAGGTTTTTGTAAATTGAGACATTTCTTAGTTTCGGGATGCACTTTCAGCTAGATTTTAAGCCAATGTCCAAGTTTTGGGAACACGTTTGTACAGAGTTTCCAGCCTCTTGTGAAGGGGAGGGGAGAAAATCTGAGTTATTTGTTGGAAATGTGAAACGATGGTTATCATTTGTTCCTCCGACACTTCATTGTTCATATATTTCCTTAAAAGATAAGTTGTATAGAATAGACGAGGATTAAGAACCAAATAGCAAACTGTTAAAGATGTCATTGTACGTTTAATTCTCGAAATCTATGTGTTGTGAATTATCAGTTTTTACACACACTGTTTAGATAAGTTCAGTGAATTTTTCTATTGTAACAAACACATTTGCTAAATATCAAAGGTTCGTTTCGTTGCTTATAAAGCTAAAAAGCATGTAATTTTTATGGCAAATCAATATTTAAAAACATTTGGTTTTTGAAAGAATGCTAGTCAATGTTATAATAATTATTAAAAATAATAACTTAACATTCTTGTGGAAATTGGGATTTGGCTTTATTTGTGCATTGTACATTGCAAGGAATGTTGTGTAACGGGAACACTGAGCGTTTGTGGAATGCGTGTGTGACGGTGACTCGTCCGTGGATTGAGCATTCAAGAATACTTTGCTCATTCACCGAAGGAGAAGTGTGTGAGCTGAGCTGTGCAAATTGTGTTCTCTCGAAAATTTGCAGATGGTGTTTCACAGAATTTTGAATTTTCATGTGATGTTTTATTTTGCTTCATTAGCATAAGTTACATCCAACCATTGGTATTTTGTTATCTATAGGTAATTTGTTGTTGACTTTATTCTTTAAAGTATTGTATTTAAGTATTAAATATTAAGTATTAAAGTGTTGTCTTGAAATCGTATCGTATATAATGCAGGTTATGCAGTTTGACGTAGTTCACGTTATAGGGGAAAATTCTTTTGTGCAAAATCAGTAACACGCAGAAATTTAATTAAAATAAATATTTTCAGACTGTACGAAACATATATTAAGATAGTTCGAAAGTTCAACTTCATTGAATATACATTGAATATTAATAATGCTGTTCAGTTAACAAACTGATCATTTGATAATTCATATCTCTCACCCCCTTAGAGAAACTTCCTTCTTGAGAGAAACGTTATGGAACATGAGTAACATATCACCAAACCTGTTACAAAAAACCTAATCCTTTTACTCGCACATCATTGGCAACTCCTGTAAAGCGGCTGGATGCTCGCATCTGCGCCTGGAATTGGAAGTGTCGAGCGATTCCCCATTTATCTATCCTTCGCGGAGGGTCCGCTGGAGAAGAGAGTTTATCCAGAGCGAATGAACCGAAGCCTGTCCGAAGTGCTGAAGGACGCGCAAAATCGACGAGGTCCGCGTGAAAAATGTATGTATATTTAAAGCACTCGGCGCGAGCGGCTATGCGCAATGAGGGGAAACGTTGGTCCGGGAGGTGGGGGAGAGAGGGAGGGGTGAGCATGCGAGGGGTCGCGAGAGATATTTTGTTCCCCTTGTCACCACCGCCGCCGCAGGATCGGGTGCCCGTCGATTGAATATCGGCTGCGATCGTGCGCGATATGGATGACTCCGCTGGGGTGGTGATGGTGGATTTGAAAAGCACCAGATGGTTAAGGAGGATGGAAGGCGGTTGGTGAAAAGCAGAATATCTAAAGTGCGTCACTGTAATCTAAATTGATACGTAGGGGAGGAATTGACCTGGTAATATTTTTTAGAGAAATAATCTTGATTGTAGTGGTCATTTTAAAAAATGTAATGTTGAAAGGGGATTTTAGAAGTATTGCGGAAATATCTAAAAATTAATTGTGTTATGTTGTGTAAGGTTTATTGTTTACGTGAATAGGACCGTCGATATAAAATAGAAACGGTGGTTCTCAGCACAATCACATAAACATTGTATACTTATGAATTCGTTACAAGAATTATATATTCTCGCTTGAAGTAGATTTGATTATGGCACCTTTTTATTGGGCTGAGAAATACTAGCTGAAGTTAGGGATAAAGAAGTGATAATGAAAGATGTATTGTGAGGACAAAGTTAAAACTAACATAAATGAATCCCTGTACACAATGGGAATAAAAATATTAGGGCAAAAAAATGTAACAATATAACACGATGCGATACGAATCGGTTACGGAAATAGCACTGTGACTAAAATCAAGGTCCACCGGTATTCCGTTCTGTAGAAATATAGAAATAATGATACTAGTATTCCATAAATGTTTGAGTCCCTAGATATAGAGAGTAGCGCATTCTCTTGTGGCATCGATTCCGTCCGTTTATATCCTGTTGGACTATGCGGTGTTGTGGCTGAGTTAGGAATTACCAATCTACCAAAAACCAATGATAACATACTCGAAACTCTCCATAAAGCCTCCGATTGTTATAATTTCTCCTTAACTCCTGAATGCTGTCTGGCAGGGGGGTGTTGGTTGAAAGGATATTAAATGTCCTTTTGCGTCGTTTAGATTGCGCTACTCTCCGTTTCTAGGGAATCTAGTGTATCCTAAAAGAGTAGCCCAACGTGATCGTTCGCCGCCATTTAATATCCTTTCACTCGATAGCCCCGCCCGGTAGCATTCAGGAATTCAGGAGAAATGATAACAAATGGAGAGTTACGAATAAATTATCATTGGTTTTCGGTAGATTGGAGGGTCCCTACTCATCCACAATACCGCACAGTTCAACTGGATATAAAATGTCGGTTTCGGCGACTCAAAGGAATGCGCTACTCTCTGCACCTAGGGACTCTAGTGTGTCCCATTTGCCAGCGGTTGGTGGTAGAATTGGGAACTGTTACCAAGAGGATACACCGCGCCATCCCTACGCGTGCTTCGGCCCCTCACTCCGGCAGCGCGCGCGTGAGCGTAGCTAACGTAGCGTGGCCGAATGACGGGAGGGCAAAACGTGCCCGTCAGCCGCCGACGAGGGTTTTGAGGATGAATGTGTGGTATCGGGTAGTTATTTATTTTGCGAGGGGGAGCGGCGGGTCCCGCGTTGCACACATGGGGGGGGGGACGTGGTGACGCCATCCAACTCCCACTAGAGCTGCGAGCCCGCGCAGCTGACGACTCTTGTAATTCTGTCCGGTATCGCCATGACTTCATGAGGCCCATCGTGTTTTCAACAGCTGCACTATTTTCATAATCGTCTCAATCCCTTCATGTTTTAAATCGACCCTTCTATGTGATTAAGTACTCGCTGAAGCATTGGCAGGTAACGTTCGGCTCGTACGAAATACCTAAGTATGATCCAGATGGTGTACTGACCTCTGCGTTTATTTTAACTAGCACCACTTCTCATCTTACAGCAATTAGATAACTTGCATGACCTCCTTTCTTTTTTAAATTTGTCTACGTCTCTCCTTACTCCTATACGTTTTTGACAGATTGACTGATATCACGAATACTTCTCTATCACTCACAGATTCCTTCATTCGTCGTAATTAGTTTAATCGCCATGTCAAGTTAAGGTCACAATAAAAATTGCCCAAATTCTTACTTTGAATTCCCTACACGCATTAAAACAGTTCTAAACTAGTTTTCGCCGTTACAATAACAAAATGACGTAACCACAAACTACCTGAACACAATCTGAAATCGACCTTCCACACTGCTCTCTGATTGGTCTTCGGTAGAATTCCGACGTAAACTTAACGTAAAAGCTTGGAGCTTATGAACTCTTTACGTTTACGGACTTACGTCTGCAGTTACGTCAAGGCATTGTGAATGGTCTCACTTAGTAACTCATTTGTAGGTTTTGCGTGTACGTTACGTTTACATTTAAGTTTGCATTGTGAATGAGGCCTTACACCTCTTGGATGGGCCTACATCTCCGTATTTCGAAAGAGGAGAGCGTTGCCTTGTCGTGTCGTAAGAAGCGGACGCTCGTCATCTCGAGTGAGGAAGGGGAGGGGGCGTGGTCGCCGTGTGGCGGCCGGAGGGCGACGCGTGCGGCCCCGGGCGGCGGCACGTGGCCGACGCGCCTCTCTTGTTTCCGGCCGCCGCCGCCGCGGGGTGTCGAACGCTGGGCGTCGCCGCGCCTCCCGACGCTGATCCTGTTTTATTCATAAATCGAGCGCCGGCTGCGAGGCTGGCGCGGGTTTTAATATTTCACGATTTTTTTTTGTGAGGATGAAGGAAGCTTAACGGCTTAAGACAGGATGGAGCTTGCGTTCAATATAATGCGTTGTATGTGTGTTTCCAGCGTGTTCTTGTTTCGGTCTTCATTATGCAGATTTACTTCCACGTTGGGCGGGCTGAAAAAGAAAGCATTCAATAGAACGAAAGAAGTTGTTAATAACTGTGCAAAAAAAGTGTTATTCTTGTTGATAACATGTGTAATCCGACGTTTTTAACAACTATAATTTGATCCCTTTCTTTGTTAGTGCTGCTTATTAAAATCTTGAATAAATTGCTTAATGCGTAGCACGTCAAATGTCCACATGAAGATTTATTTCCATTGCTGAATCTCCTGGCTTCAAATTCTAGGAAGCGTGCTATTGTTCGTGATTAGTTGTTAATGTTAAATACAAGGTACAGTAAAGGGGTATGAACCCGTGAATTCGATTATAGAAGCGGAAAAAAAAAGTAGAAAGTTGACGGATTAGACTCGTATTTTCAGATTTCGACTTACTTATACCCTATATATCTTTCATACCTGGTACTCAACTGATATTTGAATTTTACATTTTTCAGCTAATTAGATTAGTATTTGGTAGTTTTACTTTTCCATTTTCATTTGACACGTTCCTTTCTCATTCGTTCTTCCTCATTCTTTGGTTTCTAAATTCCCAACCAATCCTGCCCCGCCTCTCCACCTGCTGCGTCCCCCCTCTCGTCTCGCGCCCGCCGCGTCCGCGTCTGCGTGCAGAATTAATGACGTGCTCTTGATGATGTCAAGTAGCGCCGGCCGCCCGCCGCCGCCGCCCGCAGCCTCCGCGTTAATTGGAGCGACGGTCTGGCGCGGCGCGGAGCCGGCGGCCAGCGTCGTTAAGACAGCGCCCCCGCGACCAACCGCCGCCCATCCCTCGCTTGCCTCGTCGCGTTCCCCCTCGCGCGTGCGGCCCCTTGCCGTCCGACCTCGTCCCACTCCACCCCGCTTCACCCCGCCCAACGTTACATCGGCTCTCCATCTTTCCTTTCCTTGCTCCTCGTCCGCCCTTCCCCGCTCCCATCTAACCCATATCGTCTCTCTGTCTTGTCTCATTCTGCCTAGTCCAATCCTGCCTTGTCCAACCCACCTTGTCCAAACCCACCTTGTCGAACCCCGCTTTGTCGAACCCCGCTTTGTCGAACCCCGCTTTGTCGAACCCCGCCTTGTCGAACCCCGCATTGTCGAACCCCGCCTTGTCGAACCCCGCCTTGTCGAACCCCGCCTTATCCAAACCCACCTTGTACTACCACACATTGTGCTATCCCGCCTTGTCCCATGCCGCCTTGTCCCACCTCGCCTTGTCTTATCCCACGTTGTCCTACGCCGCCTTATCCAACCCAGCCTTGTCCTACCCTGCCTTGTCATACACTGCCTCTTCCTCTTTTACCTCTACCTCTTCCTACCTACCTCACTTCGATCCTCCTGACTCTCCTCCTTAGCTATGCTTCTCCTACCGCACCTGGCGCCGTGTTGATCAGCCGCATCCAACTCCACCAACTCTCTTGATCCCTTCACATCTCCGTGACATTCTTCGTCTATCCGTCTTGCCGTACTTCGCGTTGCTCCAACCCGCGTTTCTACGCCTCGTCCTACCTCTCTCGTCGTCATTTCTTATTGCTCTGCCTCGATTCGCCTCGCTTCGCACCGCCATCCCCATCCCCGTCAGTACTTGTCTCACTCCCCCACCCCGATGAGGCCCAATCCCAAGCCCCGGCAATAATTATGGTTATTTATCCCCAATCTACCGTCCGACCGTCTTCGTTCCTGCGAGTGGCGTTCCGTCGAACGCTCCCGCTCTTGACGGAAATAATAAACATTTCAGCTGTTTCCACCCCTCCCCCCTCTCCGGCCCCGTGAAGTCTGCACGTGTCCAATCGACGAGTAACGAGTCCTCGTGATCGTTTCTGCTCCGAGAATATCGCTTGGAGAGAGGTTGGTAGTTTGTGAAGGTTGTTGGGACCTCGGGGTTCCGCGTGAAAGAGGTTGAATAGCTGCACGTTGAGATGTCTAAAGATTGCTGAAGCTTTAGCTTAAAGGGTCATTAAGTTGTGCATTATAAATGCCATCGCAGGAAATAGTAATTGATTTTTTTTTCGAAAAGTTGAAAAGCGTGCCCATTGGTTCAGATTGCTAATGTGTTAGCTTGTGCAACATCAGTGTGTTTCTATAAAGATTGTTTTCGCAATTTTTGGTGCTAATTGGAAGATTTTGACCAACCGGGCCAAAGCTATAACCAAGCTATAACTACATATTCACCTAAGGTTTTAATATTTCAGAATTTACTCCAATACCACCTGCGATAAAATAATAAACATGAAACAGTCAAATATTTATTTTACTTATGTATTAAATAGAATTATTTTATATATTGTATTGATACTTCGATAACTGAAGCCTCCCTAACAAATTTTTAATTGTTTTTACGATTTCGTTTTCTTCAAATAACTCAAACCTCGGATGAGTCAAAATATTCGATGACTCGAATTTTTTATTTCTTTGAGTTCCATGCACAGATGACCAATCAGTACATGTCGAGAGCAGAATTTCAGAAATGAAACTCAATGTTAATGTACACTACTCGCCGTCTAAGATCGGTGTTCGACCTACATTTAAGAGCTCGAGTGCACCGGACGAGAGCCGCGAAGCGGGTCGAACTTTGCCCGCAGTTGGGCGTGTGTACTCCCGGCGCGGAGAGCTCTACCGCCAGGCTAGAACCTCTCTGCTCGAGCGCTGTTTGGCGAGCAATCTTTCACCGGCGAGGCAGGCGAATCAGCGGGCTGGTGGCGGTGAGTGGTAGGGAATAAATGGGAGGGTTCGATTGCTGGATGTTTGGTTATGTTAGTTCGTTGCTTGAATTTGGTTGGTTCGTTGGTTGAGTCGGTTCGTTGGTTGAATTGGTTGGCCCCGTTGGTTGAGTTAGTTTGTTCGTTGATTGAGTTTATTTGTTCGTTGGTTGAGTTTGTTTGTTCGTTGATTGAGTTTGTTTGTTCGTTGGTTGAGTTTGTGATCGTTGGTTCAGTTGATTAGGTGATTTGGGTTGGTTGGTTAGTTGGCTAGTCCGCTGGGCTGGCGGACGGGTGGTTGGGGGGTTTGGGCGTACGGGCGCCCCTGTACACACCAGCTCCATCCAAGAAGCGGCAGCTCGTTAACTCGGGCGACTGTTCTAGGATTTCCGCGGCATGAATTTGTGAAGTCTTCGTTAAACAGAGGCCCCTCGCGCCGACGTCGGCGTAGGCTCGGGAGGTCGGGCGCCGTGAGACGGCAGGGAAGGGAGGAGGGGCGGGGCGGGACGGGACAGGCGAGGCGCTGCTGGTCTCGGGCGATAAAGCCCGACCCGCCCTCCGCCGCTTGCTAGAATATTCGCCCTCGGCTGCTATCCGCCGCCCCGCACGCGCTCCCGCCCCCTGTGGCTGCCGTCGCCTCTCAGCTGTTGCTGCTTCGAGCGACCCGCTGGCGTCGCCACTCTGCCCGACCTTGTCGCCTGGCACATACCGCCCTTTTGGCCCTCGCTGTTCTCGTCCTCCAGCTCTGCGCCCTTCGTGCCCCCTTTAATCCTTTCCAACCTCACTGACCTCGATCATTCTCAGGTCTAGTCATCTCCGCTTCCACCAAGTCCACTTTCTCTTTTCAACTTCTCTTCCAGTTATCACAATTCCGAAGCATTCTCATCCTCTTCTTTCTTTACAGTTTCCATTGCCTGTGCCTTCGTACTGCTTTCCATCTTCGCAACCTTTTTATAACCCCGCAATCTTCGTTCAACCACTGGTCCCACCGTCATCCTGGCTCCTGAGCTCAGCTCCAGCTCCCGTGCATTCACCTCCAGCGCGTCAGATAGCGCGACACCGAGAGGTCGTAATTGTCATTCGTAGCGAGGGATTACTCCCTAAGCCCATCTGCGACTCCCTGCCTGCAGCAGGCGCTTGCTCCAGCGCCGCCCTTAACCCTGCCTTCTCTTTGCCTTCCCTTACCTGCGGAGCTTTGCGCGCGAAGACCTATTAGACCCCGCCCACCGCCCCCCATTTCCACCGTCGTCTTTTCGGCAGCTTTGCATGGAATTGGCCAGATTTCTCGTTAAGATCCGTGCCGGCTGAACGGGTCTCACGGTGGTCGTGAATGGATTCGTTCGACCCCGTTTTCGCACCGCGTTCGCGCCGACTCGCTCTCTCGGGCGGCGTACCATACGTGCGTCGGCGCCATTTTTTTCTCTCCCCCCGCCGCCGCCACCGCCAGCGTCGTCGTCCTCGTCGAAAACATCCTCCAGCGCCCGGGATCGAGAAGGGGGGGTACGATAAGACGTCCGTAAATACCGGTGAAAATACCGCTGGAGCGGGTGGAGCCTTCTTCGTAAACGCCCCCGTTACCCGCTTTCATCCTTTCGCCCTCCGCAATACGTAAGACGCCACACGTGTTTAATCTTATATGAGAGAGAACGCTAACCTGGGTTAAGGGAAGAGCCCGCCATTGCCGTTTTTCACCGCGCCCGTTTGCAGAATCTACGCCCCTTCTGCCGGCGCGGCGTCGCAGCCCTTCCGTGCCCCCCCCCCCCTCACGCGACGAAGGGCCTCGGCAAACAAACGGACCGCGCGCCGAAGGTTTGCGCGAGCGGGCGTTCGTTTGCAGACATCTGCGCGCGCCGGCGGAGCGCGCCCGGCCGGGCGAATGTTTGCATGCGTGCGATCTGCGATCTTTTACGCGGCGCTCTTTTCTTGGAAGAGCCCCAGAGATAACAATCGACGACGCGTGGTGGTGTCGAGGGCGGGGCCAATGGCGGCGGCGCTGGTAGCGAAGATGACGGCGACAGTAGTGGCAGTTGTTTTTAATTACTTTATTTTACTGGGCATACCTAGGCTATAGAGTCCTTGATTATAAATTTATTAGAAATAGCGCTAGGGAATTATTTCACTCTGCATATTTTATGTTAATAATGAATAGTTACAATTAGATTCGTATTTTTTATTCAATTCTATATGTAAGAATGAATTGGAATGTGTAATTCATCGTGTATTTTCGTTAGGTCTTAAGGTTTTCCGAAAGGTGACATATAAAGAATATTCGGAGAAGAAATCGTGTAGGTGATGTACGGTCTCGTCAAAGGGTGAAAATTCAGGTCCAAGGAGGAAAATGAAGATAAAAGAGGAAATTATGCGTTGATTGAATATGTTCAGTAACAAAATGGTAGTGCCAGTGGTGGCAACGGCGGCCGTGCTGATGGCGATGGCGATAGTGTTAGTAGAGGAGGCGATACTTCGGCCTTCAGGCGAAATAGCACACCTTCGTGGAATAGCTTACGTAGAACGCGTGATTTTGTTGTGTCTGGATACACTTCCAGGAAGAAAATCTTGAATGGTGTGGAGTTGTGGAACAAATAGCTCGTCGAAAAATGAAGGCTCTATTTTTGTACGTTACGCAATACTTGATTCGATCTGGTACGAATCAATAGGTCGAGTTTAGCAGGATGCGAATTTTCGTTTTATTTCGAGGTTGAGAATTTTTAGACTGAGCCAGACTGATGAATATATTCTGGACGCACGATCGGTTGTTTTCGTTAATTTCAGGAATTATCTCGTTTGTCATCACAAGAACACGGAACAATAGCTCCAACAGTTACACATTTGCATTTTTGTTTTTTTTTTAGACTTCAACATCAAATTAATAATCATTCACTTTAGACATATTTCTTCCATGAAAATTTCGTGGTAAGCAGCGGCAAACGCCACCTACTTGGCTTGCAGTGTAGAAGAATTGAAGAAAAAGAATAAAAAGCGTAAAGAGATGCGGCAAAAACTCAGAAGAGGGTAGTAAATTCTCGAAGTGTCAGCGAAATATCACTCTGTGGACACAATGGGGCACTATTAGCGATGCCCGTTTTTATTACCTAGTTCCCACAAGATAAACAGAAGCAACGCACCCATTACACTCTCGAACACGAGGTGGCGACGCGTTCTTATTCGCGTATCCGCCGTTTAGCGCCTCAAGGCGACGCGGGGCCGGCTCGCTCCCGCCCCCGCCCCCGCCCCCACCCCCGCGCCGCGACGTCGGCGCCGCGTTTACGAGCGCAGCCCATGATTTCCTTCACCGCCTCCATCGCGCTCTTATCACGGCCGCGGCGCGTATTTTATTTATTTTCGGGCGCGCTGCTTTACGGCGAGTGCCGAGACCGGTCTGTGCTACCCAAGGCGGTGACTATTAGCTGGTAAAGGGGACCGTCTCGATTGGCCGGGGATGGTTTGGACGGCTTAGACGGTGCGGGTGCGGTAGAGGTGATGGCAGGGAGGTGACGGAGGCGGGGGAGGTTTGGAGTTCGGCGGAGGCGGGGGCTGTACGGCGGAGAAGCGAGGAGCATAGGAAGGGATGGGACGGGACAAGGCTGGAGGAGGTTGAGGTAGAAGCAATGCCTGTGGTGGAGTCGGAGAAAGCAGGGACGGGGAGGAGGGGTTGGCTGTTCCGAGATGGCCTGCGGCTGTGGCGGGGCGCAAATCCGGGGTGGGACGGCTTAAGCGGGGCGGGTCCACAGCTGGGATGGCGGAGGCGGTGAAGTGGGGATCGTTGGCAGGGACTGGAGGTGGTGGGGCAGTCGAGGCGGGTGGCGATTTCGGTGGATGGGGAGTGAAGGGGCGGGGACGGGAGGGATGGTTTTGAGCTTGGCTGTGGCAGTGGCGGGACCGCGCTGGCGGGGGGAGGCGGGGCAAGTCTGGAGCTGCGGTGGTAGAGAGGGCGGCGAGTGCTGCCGCAGAGGCGGTAGTCATCACCGCTCGGCGCCCTGGAAGCCCGCTTATGGCCGTTAGTTCCTCTGAAGGCCCCGTTCGTAGTTCGGAGGTCGTGGGATACAGGGTGTAAAGAGCTCCCGAAGCGTCATTGCGGCCAGTTCTCGCTATAATTGACCAATTTGGGAGTTCACACCGCAATAGCGGGGGTGGTGGTGGCGGATGAGGGGGCGATGGAAGCGGTGATGCAATCGATGGTGCAGGAGACTTGTAGACGGAATAGAGAGGGCAGCGATGGCGATCTAGGGGTCACCTACGAGCGACATAGATGGATATGTAACATTGATCTCAGGTGTTGGTGATCGTGAGGCAGCTCGTGAGTGGTACACGGGAGATATAGAGCACTGCCATAGGGAGAGAACTTGAAGTACTGGTCATCGTAACAATCTGACTGCCACTAAGGGGCATTTAAACTGCAGTGGTGAAGATTATCAGGAGTTTCGGCCTCTGTAAGAGGCATCTGACTCACGGGATGAAAGTGTGAGCTGTCGGCTGTCAGGTTTGCACACGTTGCAGAGGCAGAGATGGCGATGATAGCCCGGACCTTCCAACAAAGCCACGGTCAAGGCTGACGGGGACTAAGCACCGGCAGGCTGAAGCCCGCGTTGGTGGCTTATCGAAGAACTAAGTAATGGCGATAGCAGCGGCAACGGCGAGGGAATTCTCGCGAAGTTGTAACCCCGGCCCGCGCCGATGGAGATACTCGGTGCCGCGGCAACCGTCTTAAGCGCCCGCGATCTCGCGGGGCCGCGTCGAGCCGTTCGGCTAAACGGCCGTAATGATAGCGGCTTTAATGACGGTGCCCGTAAACCGGCGCCTGCTTTATGGCCGTATAAATCGGTCTTTTATCGGGCTTATGACACGGCGTTTACAGGTATTGTTTGGCGTGGGCGGTTATCATGTTCCCGAGTTCGGTAATTGCGTGTTTATGTTAATAAGGCCTGCGGGACGCGGGTTGGCCTTCTTGTTTTTTCTCCTCGTGTTGCGCCGTGCATTGTGTGTGTATGTCACGGCGGGAGAGGGTGGTGGGTGGGCGGGGTCGGAACACGCGAGGTGTCAGAAAGCCTAGATCTTTGCCTGCGCCGGTGCCCCCATCGCTCATTCCGCGAATGGGTTGGCGCGACGCGGTGCCTGCGATAACGGGCGAGGGCGGGGCGGGGCGGGGAGGGGCGGGGCGGGGCGGGGCGGGGCGAGGCGGGGTGGGGGCGTGGGCGGGGCGGAGGCGGCGCCGTGGCGCTGCGAGGGCGTCGAGGACGGCCGCGGGGGAGGACGGAGAGGAATTGAAACAGCGGCGAGGACTGCTCGCGACAGATTCTCCCACAGATACGGTGGCGTTGGTGTTTGCTATATGAATTTCGAATCAGTGCGAGTTTATAATCCCCAAAATACACACTGTGTGGGTGTTATAAAATAACTGAAATAACTAAATGACCCTGGCTTAAGGGATTGTCAATACGATTAGGACTGTAGCTGATTGATTGATGATTAAAGTACGAATAAGAAAATAATGATGCTGTAATGTGTCGTATCTCCTCTGAAATGCGGTAACACATTCATAAAACGTATCAATTATCCTGTTTTCTGATTCTCAGTAATTTTCAATTGTTAAATAGTGAGGATATAATAGTGCAATTGATAGATGGGTTAAGTATCATTATATACTGGATAGAAATTAAGTTTGGTCATCCTCATCAATATTACTAGTTTTGCATTCCTAATGCACCTTAAAAATGATAGATTCACACGATAATGATTTTCATTGAAACACATAGAATCTTTTGTAGTGTAAGTGGTAATTATCCGTGAACATAAGTGTACAGAAAGCAATCCAGGGACAAAATGCTCAGCTGTGTGCGTGTCTAGTCCCGGCGGACCATCGCTGGAGGCCGGGACGCGAGTGGTGCGTCGGCCGTCGCGACGCGCGTTAAGTAGGGCAAGGTCAGGAGCGATGGCGTAAGTGCGGTCGGGCGGCCGGCCGTCTGACCCCTCGAGTGGCCGCCCGGCGTATGTGCAGTTCGCGCGACTTCCGCATTAGCCGAAGCCCGTCTGGTGCGTCCTCGGGCGGGCTTCCAGCCGCCCACGCCCACTCCTACGCCCGCGCCCGCGCCCTGGGACTGAGGCTTTGCGAGGGATCGCGTCAGACGCGTGGATCGTAGGATTTTACTTTCGCTTCAATGCAAGATTACGTGAGGAGTTGGATCATCAAACTATGTTTCAAAACATTATTCCTTGAGTAACAAGCTTGCCAGTTGTTTGTTTTTTCCTCAAATTGAGTAGAACATTTCAATAGGTATTGAGACGATAGTTGATTCATTGCTTGTGACGGATTTAGTTTGGCGTATGCAAAATAGTTATCCAACTTAGTATATTTAAATCGTACGGTACCGGTAAGAAAATTTCCCAATACCTATTGAAATGTTTTACTCAATTTGAAGAAAAAAGAAACAACTTTCAAGCTTGTTACTCAAGGAATAATGTTTTGAAACATTGTTTGATGATCCAACTCCTTAAAACTTGTAGAATCGCTCTTGATGCTTAAGACCGCTTTGTAATGCTTTATGCTTTCGATCGACGAGCTTAAAAAACTCATTTGTTCACTTGAGTGCTTAAAGTACTGCAGGCTTCTGTATTTACCATGTGTTTGGACAAGTTGGGCATGAGCTACACAAGTATTTCTCACATCTCAAAGATTTTTAATGTGGAGCATAAAAACTACCCCATGCATCTCTGTAGAGTTGTTTTACTGGAAAACGGGGAGGGATGCATCGAGTGTAAGCTTATGTGGAGATGAAAATCCAGGCCAAGCGATGCAGTCTTTCCGGAATCGCCCCTTCGTCGTCCCGGTCGTTCGTGTAACTGCATGTCCGCGCCCAGTGACCAGAAGGGGCGGGACACGTCGGGGGGCTTCGGAATGAGAATGTTTTCCGCTATGCACTCCACAGTCCCCTCTTCCCTCACATACTCGCTTCGCGAGGTCAGCTCGTTTTCCAGGTATTCGACTCTGCGCTTCCACTCCCTGTTACTTGCATCCGCTTTTTACGATTCTCCCTCAGGCTGACTTGCTCGGTAACGTCTCTGGATCTGTGCGAACCAGGCATTAGGACGTCTCCACACGTGTTATGACACGGAATTTCAGACAGTTTCTAAATAACGTGTCTTCGCTTTCCAAGGGCGTCTCTTCTTATCTGTCGGTGATTTCGTGGAGACTCCTTTGATTTCGTTCGATTTTTATGATTACGTTCTGGGAGTCAGTTTGCTGCTCGAACATCTTCACATCCATGGTATCCCCGGAGTCCTTGCCTCCGTGTTTATTCTCATCACGAACCTATCAATTTTTTCTCCCTCCTTTTGAACAAATCCTCCTTCCTGATGCGGGCATTTATACCCAGATAGCTGCCTCTGGTTTGGATGTTCGTTCCCTGGTGCGCGTTTCACCCTGAAACACCTCTCCTGGCTTTTTCGTTCCCTGCACTTCTCACAATTCCATTCCCTCTTGCGCTTGGCTGCACTCTCACCATCCCCGCCCTTCTCGCGCTGACGTTTATCGCCCTCGTCCGCTGACCGTTACAGCAAAGGGAGCAGAAGTGCAACGGGCCTTTTTACTATTGTATAAATCCACGGCGCGGCCGGGCGTGTCCGAGCGTCACCAACCCCCTACCTCGCGACTGCCCCTACCGCATCCCCTCTCCCTCTTGCATCGCAACCCTGCGCCACGGCAGCCGTCTCCGACCCATCCCCGCCACAGCCTTATCTCTCCTCCTCCGCCCCCGGCCACGCCCCTAATACCCGTTTCGGTTGAAGCGTCCCTTCCTCCTGAGACACATCCTCTTCCTCTGAAATATTTCCCTGAACTACTGAAACACCCTGCCGCCCCTGAAGCACACCCGCTGAGAAATCCGTCTCTTTATTTCGTTGCTTCTTAATCACCCCCGTAACCTTTAGCCTATACCCGTCATCTCCAAGGCCCGCCAACCTAGTTTCGTTCGTTTCTCGCCCCCCTCCCCGCGCACCCCCTTTATCTGCGCCTCCGCCGCCCGCGCGTCCTGGGCGGCAGCGCCGCGCCGGCGTTTTAGTGCCTCCGTTAAAAATGCTGGGACGGCACGGGTATATCCCCCATTAAGGAGAGCTCGCCGTAATTTCCCGGTAATTTACGCCCCCGGAGGAGGCTCGCGCCGCTGCTCATATTGCGCCCGTCCCCGCTCCCGCTGCCCCGCCCCCATACCCGCTTCCGTCCCCCGGACGCCGTCCTCGTTCGCAATATGTGGCGGCGCCCGCGTCCTCACTGCCTCAGCCTGCCCCGCCCATCTCCTCCTTACCCCACCTCCCCAGTATCCCCACCCCTTCCATCCATTCCCCACCTCCCCGTCCTCCTCCCGCAACCCGCCCCGCCTCTCTGATCCACCATATCCTCTTTCGCCCACCTCCCCCGTTCCAGCCACCACCCCATCCTAATCACCCCACGTCTCCCATGCAACCCACTGCCTACTTCTCGCCCTTCCAACCGGTTGCCTCTCCCAACACACATACACACGCCTCCCGCTCGCTGCCCCCGCCCCATGCGCATAGCTCTGCGTTCACGTGACCGCCGAAGAAGCCGCGTGCGCGCGGGGGCGCTGGGCGCTGCGACGCGGAGAATGCATCGCCCCGGGCATTCCTGCCGCCCGCGCCGCATAACGTCGGTGGCGGAAGCGCCCGCTAAAGTGATGTGTGAAAGGTGCTCCTGGGGATGTGAGCCCCACGTGAAGCCAGCGCTTTTGTAGCTCTTTTGAGAAACATGAAACTGTGGAATTAGAAATGCGCAGCGCAGCGTCCGCCTACGCATTACACATTTTTACGCGAGAAATATGAAGAGTTGGATGAGGTAAAATGGCGCATAAATTATTCGACAACTACATAGAATTCTTCTATTCAGGTAAAAACTAACATTTGTGCCATCTAGTGGGGAAAGTAAATTTGATGTTGACACAATGAAGAGGAATTCATAACATGTCTGCTCAAATGGATGCAGGATTTTCATCGTTAATTTGAGTTATTATTATATCATATGATCAAGTGAAGTGTATTAATATATCCGTTTTACAACTTCTATAAGTTAAATAAATGATTCATTTTTTAGAAAATAAATGGCTATATTAAAAAAGTTCTTTTGTAGTAAAAAATAATTAACTATTAGGTAAACTGCACACTATTCCCGCTGATTCCATCACTGTTAAAAGTATATCGTGCATTATTATATTATATTCATATCAATCGATATTGCGAAATTCGATGTTATAATACCGTCGAATCGATATGTCGTGGTGTTCGTATCGATTCAACACATCGTATCGCATCAAGCCTCGCTACGTCCCCGGCCTCCGGTCGCACGCAGGCGCACGCGGGCGGCCGTTTCGCGTGCCGTCACCTTTAAAGGCGGCGCTTAAAGTGGGTCAGATGTTTGGGCGCAGCCCTGCGCCGCGCGCGGGCGTTGGGCGACGGCCGATGGGCGATGGGCGAAGGCCGGTGCGTGGGTGGAGGGCGCAAATCCCGGGGCCCCGCGATAAATCCCGGATTCCCCGTTCTCTTTCCCGGGATCGATCTCTCTCTGCCGGCGCGATCCGTCCCGCGTCGCCCCGTCCACCCGCGCCCGCGGCCCCGCCCCCCTCCGCTGGGCGCGGATGGCGCCTGCGATCGCGGGGCGGCGCAGCTGACAAACGCTGGATATCGCGTGTTTGAACTCAAATGGAAGTCGCGGATTTTTTTAAAAAATTTATAATGCACTGCGCTCGGTGATACGGTCGCATATACGTTCTTATTCATGGAGCCCGTTTTTGTTACTGCGTTATCATGAATCGAAAAAAAAGTTCGTGTTTATTTTTTCATTTTTGCACCGATTGCACTGGTCTTCACTGATGTTCTACTGTACACTTATACTCAAAATTTAATATGTGGTGAAGTATTTGTCGGTGGCACCTTCCAAATCATGTTCTCAGAAATTTTGTAGACGCTGGAAGGTAGTATTCATGGAGATGGATTACGTAACATTTTCACGTACGCTCAGACTTATTTCATAAAGCCCCTAAGAACACATTTTTCATCGTCCATATTACGAAGTCCTCTTAGGAGGCTCAGAATGTACGAATAAGTTGCGCACACGGAGGCGGAAAGCGGTGCAGAGATGCGCGAGAAGACCCCCCAAAAAAGAAGACGAATTGCAGCGCAGTCACTAGGATTTGTGGCGCGCGAGGGCCGATGCAGTGCGCGCGCCGACATGTGTGGCCCACTGGGTACTAGTGGCGGCGGCGGCGGAGACCGCAGATGGAGAGAAATGACCTCCCCGCTGTCTCGCCGTCTGCTTCCCCGTCGCTGCTCTGCGGCCTCGCCCGCCACCGCAGCCGCCGCCCCCGGGACCCGATGACCCAGCAACAGATGTTCCGCCACTGTCTGATCCCCTCGCGCCATCACGCCGGACGATGTTGAGGGGGAAATTCGTTTCCGATATTTGCTAGTTCTGGGGAAGCGGGAGGAAAAAGGAAGTGTCACAAAGAAACGGGGTTTGCCGTACGATGCGGTGTTATTTGGGAAGGAACGAGGTCTTCGAGATAATTCACGGGTAATGCGCAACATGCTTTGCAATGCATTGTACTCCCAGTATTCAGAACGGCAAATAATATTTAATTAAATTACATTCTTCTCCAGCGTATGACCAATAAGTAGATTTTTTTCGAATCCTAATTCTGATACCTGCCTGCTGATCTTAATTAAAATATGATATAGCATAATAAAAAGATTTTTTAGTCTTTGAACATACGTTGTGTAATTTAAAAACGAAAATGCGATTTAGGAGACTATATTATAGGGGTAAAAAACTAAATCACATAAATGCGGAATGTCTCGGAGATCAATGTATGTAAAAAAACTGTTTAGTTGTTTCAAGTCCTTCCAACATTCATTTATGTGAAACTTTTTCTCAACAATTTTCCCAGCTATAGAAAGCATCTTCTTTCGTTTTCGCGCTGTGAGTGGTCTGATTTAAGACCGCGCACGCGCTTTGCAACCAAACAAGGCGCATCAGCACAATTGGAGCCAACACCTGCGAAGCCTCTCATTGGCAGACGCGTTCACTCTGCGGCTCATTCCTCTCCGTCCCCGTCACCACCCCGCCCCAACCCACGCCAACGTTCCCGCCACCCCTCTGCTTCCGTCGCACCCCCAACGCCATCTCCCACCCCCACTGCCCAGAGGAGCAGCGGAGTCTTCGGTGGCCTCACCCCGCCAGCCGCGCGGTGTACCTCAAGGTCTCCGGGCCGGGCCACGCAGGTGGCGAACCTCGTACGTGATGAGCGCCACCCCTGCCTCCCCTTGCCACTCTCACGTCATCCCGGCGGGCGCCCTACCCGACCCAGCTCCGCTTTCAGGAGGGAGTAATTCCTCTTTCTCCCTCGCTCCGCCACCTCCGCTTCTCCGCTGTTCCTCCACGAACCTCTGCAGCCCTCTCGTTGTTTTCCATTTCTCTCCTGCACATGCGGCGCCGCCCCCGCGCCGCTCTCGTATCCCATCCACCTCAGACCACCTCCTGCGCGTCTCCCCTACAGCGTGTATGCACCACCACCCCCTGTGGAACCCCTCCTTCCGACTCGTGCCGCGGCCGCCCCCGCCCCACCCGCCCTCCAGCGCCGCCTCCGATAATTTGAATGCACGCCGCAGCCTGATGATTATTTCCAGAGCCTTTGTTTCGGCGCGGGGGTGCGCTGACAATGGTGGGAAGATGGCGGGGGCGGGGGCGGAGGTGCCCGCGGCTGCAGCAGGCGGCTGCCGTCTGGCGCGAGGTGCGAGGCTTTCCCGCTCCCTGCCCCGCCCCCCCACGCGCCCCCACCCACACCTCTTTCTTTCTCCTTCCCCGTCCGTTCGCCTGTATTTACATAAGATCTCCTTTATTTCCGACCTCCCCTGGCCCTTCGCCTGCTTTGTCATCCGCCACACCTTTTGCGAGTAGGCCCCAACTCGGCATTTCCATTATTTATTTTACCGGGTGTTTTTTCCTTTTCTCCCCCATCGGGTTTTTTTTTTTTTTTTTTTGGATTTCTTGGCGCCCGCAGGCCTCGTGCGTTTCAGCGCGTCTCGTGCCCCGCCCCTCCCTCTCATTTCTGTCTCGCGTCGCGCCTTCGTCCTCCCGGGCGCGCTCGTTCTTTGACGCCGTTCGGGGATGGGCTACCGGGGCTTTTCGTTCTCGCCTGAGCCGCGACCCGTCGCGCGGCGGTGCGGGCGGGCGGGCGTGGGGTCCGCAGGGGGTGTAATGTAACTTGTAATTTGAGAAGGCGATGGCTGCCGAGTGGCGGCTCGCGAGGTCCTCGTGGGGATCGGTGGCGCGGAGTCGGGAGCGAGAGTGCGAGAGGGTGTTGGCGGAGTGTTGGGTCCGGGTGCCTGCACGCGACGTCTCTCGGCTTGGCGGTAATGCGTGCGTGCGGAAGGGCGTGTGCGGGAATGGCCGGAAAGGTGGTGCAGGGGGGTGGACGGGTGGATGGGAAGGTGGCAGGCGGGAGGTGAAAAAAATAGGCGAGTAGTCTAGCAGCCGGGCGAGTTGGCAGGCAAACGGGCGGGCAAACGGGCGGGCAAACGAGCGGGCAAACGGGCGGGCAAACGGGCGGGCAAACGGGCGGGCAAGCGGGCGAGCAAGCGGGCGGGCAAACGGGCGGGCAAGCGGGCGGACAAGCCGGCAGGTTAGTAGGTGGGCAAGCGGGCGAGCAAGCGGGCGGGCGAGCGGGCGGGCAAGCAGGCGGGCAAGCGGGTGGACTAGCATGCCGACAAGCTGGCAGTTAGAGAGGGGGAGAGCGGGCGGCCAGAGGGCATTCAGGCGAGCGAGCGAGCGAGTGAGCGGAGTGCGTGCGTGTTGCTGATCATGCGCCCCGCCACGTCCCGCCCCGCCCCTCAACCGCCCAAGGACCTACTCCCCGAACCAGCCTCTCCTTCCCCCACACGCCCTCGGGCACGCCGCTTAAGTGGATGTGTGTAATGCCGTCGTTCTCCAAAAATCGCCGGGGGGCCAGCAGAGCCCTAATACACCACTTCCCCTAGCACGTCTCCACCCGCAATCTTGCAGCTCTTGTAGAGGGAGGCCTCCCCGTCATCTAGCGCGCACCCCCACGCGTCCCTGCAGGAGGTCGAAAAAAATACACTCGCGGGGAGGGCAAAAAACGAGGCGTTGGGGGTGTGGGTGGGTGGGAGGTCCACGCGGGGAGAGCTGCGTGCTGATTCAGCGCGCGTATCATTACGCACTCTGGATCCGAATGCGCCTCCGGCAGTGCGTGGCTTGGCCGGGCGGGGCGGGGACGGGGGCCGGGCGCGGAGGGGGGGGGCGGTGGTCAACGCCGCTCGTTGGTCGCAGCGGGGCCCTCGAGGCGGTGGTGGTGGCGGTGGTGGCGGACGCAAGCATTGGTCCGAGTGGAGATAAACCGCACGAGTGAGGCAGTTAGGTCGGGGGCCTCCCCGGGATGCGGTCTGGCCCTGCTCTGAGCGCTGAATCTCCTTTGTTTTCGGGTGCGGAGCGACGCGTGATGTTGGGGACCCAGTAGTGCCATTTCGTATCATCTGGGTTCAGAGAGATTTTCTACGTGCAGTTGTTTGTTAGGAGTTTGATTTGATTTTTGTTTTAAATTTTCGTTGTTTCTTTCACAATTTACCTGTTGTATATTTCTTACCCACAACACAAATGAAGTTTGGACTTCCTTTGGATTTCTCCATAATTCTGAAGTATTTTTTGAGCATTCATGATCATCACATTTTCATTTCATTGAAGTATAATTTAGTCACATTCACTCTGGCTTTCATATATAACAAATTCTATCATGTGTTGCGCTCATTTCTTTCCTTATAACGACATTAAAGTGTACAGTCATCATTTCCAGTTCGACGTCATAAAAATTTGTGAGTTGATAGTTATTCCATGGTTTGAGTTCTGCAAACAAAGTGTAAGGAGATTGTCTCAAATAGATTTCCTGATAATGGCTTTTGAAAGGTGTTTCTGGGTGATCAATTTTGCGTGTCACGATTGTTTTCGTATGTCGTTGAATGATCGTAAGTGCCTTCATGCTGCACACACCTGTATTTATCGCGTCGTGTGTGTTCTCAGTCCTGAGGTAATTGTGGAGACCGTACTGTATTGATTGCTTAGGGAACCCTAATCGATTTGCCTGTGCAAATAGTGGCAAATGGCCGAACCTCGTTAATGAATGGATACTTCCACTTAATCTCTGTCCCAAGACACAAGGATCGATGGCTTTGGCGGCATCAGCCAGCACATTATTGCCTTCACTGAAATCTGCTCCGAGTATTAATTACATTTTACTGATATTTATTCCTCCTCCTTAAAGGAAAAAGTGAATATAATAACATTTTATCAAGAGGTAATTGGAATATTTATAATTTTTATCATAATTGATAAATTGATCGACTTTTAATGATTTATTAGCAAAATAAAATAGTGTAAGCTTTTCGATCGATCTGGAAAGTATGTATCTATATAGCATGAATTATCTTGTTAATTAAAAATACGTTATTTATGTACAGTAATGAATTTATTACTTGGTCAATTCGTGGAAATGCAATAATAAAAATGTTTGCTCTTTTGAAAGTGAAGGTAAATAATGTAACAAATACATATTAGGTACACTCATTAATTTCACGTAGCCAGCTACAAATGAATTCTCTCCATTCATCTCTTTGTAATCCAGCCTTCCCCGACCACCATACCCCACATGCTTTATCGTCGTGACTTTCCCACATCGCTCCGGAGTTCACGAGCCGGAACAGGCCTGTCGCTTTTTCACGAAACAAAGTAAATCATATGGTTTTTAGATGAGGCGCCATTACAAATGCAGGGGAACGGTTGTGCGGGATAAATATATACGGAGCGCGGAGGGGGCGGGTAGCGTGGTGGGTAGCCGGGTCGACGCATTTTTCAGCAGCTGGTGATTTAAATGTTCACACGCTCCGGCGGCCACGTGGCGAGCGGTGTGTGTGTGGGTGGGGATGGGTGGGAGGGATGCGGTGACTCCAACCGCCGGCGCGAAGCGGATGGCGTGCTGTGGAGACCTGGGGCAACTTTTTCGGGAAGCGTGTCAGGGTTACGCACTTTGTGATACTAATTCGTGTACATGCATTAAACAACAACATCATCCTAGACTATTTTATTAATGGTCTAGGAAGATGCCATTGAATAATGCACGTTTGTATCTGTAATTAAGAAGATGAATTCTCTATCCTCGTAAACTGGAGAAAGAATGTTGAAAGTGTCGATTCTTCCCAATAATTTATTTTGTGTCAGAATTGATTAAACATTTACAATGAAAATATTAGGAATTTGTAAATATTTTGATAAAGTTGGTGTTGGAATAATTATTAATTTTTTGTGATATTATTCGTTGTTTTTCCAGCATTTGTTGATTCGTTAGTTGCGTGTTTTCAACGTTTAATAACCAATACTTTTAACTCCTATTAATGCGCATTTTACATGAAAACTCATGCATATAGAATGTCATTTAATAAATCCATATTTATATGTACTAGGCTCAGATAAATTATTTCCATGTTATTACAAAATCATTTTCAAATTCGCTTATTTACATCTCATACTTCGGATAGAATATGCATATTCGTAAGAAAAAATACCTACGTGCTTACCTTCATAATGTACCCATTTGTTTTTAAAACAAATGTTCCACATTAATAGCAGATTTTCATACCACATTCGAATGTTGCCATTGCATTTGCAACGAATTATCTGCAAAAACATATTTTTCACACAAGGAGAGTCTCTTACCTACACGTTATTTTCCTATAAACTATTTTTTTAATTTAAAATTTAAAATAAAGATTGAATGTGGTAAATAACGGTTTTGGTGAACATTCGTTTTTGAGAGAGTGGCCCGTGGCTGATTTTTGGAAGTGTGTACTGTTATTTTTATTTTTTTAACATGATGCTTTTTTTAAATAAACACGCTCGCACATTTACAGTGTAATATTTATTTATGAATAACAGTTGAATAAACTATAAATATTTGATTATTTTTTGTCTCTTCGCAAACAAATTTTAAAAAAATATCGATTCTGATTTTTTAAAATTTTCTCGTGAGAAATCTGTTTTTCCATTTTTTGTCATAATTCCAGCTGTTTTTATTTTACAGAATTTTTAGGTTGTTTTTATTGCTCAGAAATATATTTGATTCATTTAGTTTACATTATTATTTGCTGCTTAATTTTTTTTGCGATTTCTTTAATGACAGTGAGAGCCTGAACGCGTACTGCTTCAGCCGCTCGCGTACTACGGAGCCAACCTAGACTCTCCATTTTCTTTCGCCCAATTTGCGCGTGTCTCGTGCTGAATTTAATTACGCCGCCGGCGACGGCAGCTCCGGCGAACGCTTGCTGCCCGAAGCGCCGCGTTTTTACGAGCTCGCTAATAAACTTGTTGGAATCACAGTGGTCGCTCGCGTATGTCCTAGGACGCTTTCTTTCGTCCCCCGTAGGCTTGTTTATGACGAGGTTTCTACGGCTCGTCGACTCCCCAACCGGTTCGCCCCGAGGCCGGCCAGGCGGCGTTGTTGGTCACCGCTGACTCCACCCCTCCCCTCCGCGACGGTCTCCTCAGGGGGGGAGGTGTACTTCCGGCGGAAGTGGTGGGCCGGCCCGCCGGGAGCGAGCGAGCGGGCGAGCGCTGTGTTGTGGCCGGGGGTTTTCCTCGAAATTGATTCGAAGCTCGCGGATGAAGGAAAAGCAAACTTTCAATTATTGTGTCCATCTCGATAGAGGAGCACCCTCGGCCGCGCCTGGAGGCGCCCAGCGGCTGGAAAAATGGAGAATTGAATCATATTTTTAAACGGACAAGAGAAACCAGAAATTTGTCATTTCACGCGGAAATCTGTTTCATCTTTTCTTGAATTGTCTTTTTTTGGGGGGTCTGTTCATCCCCTACCTTTTTCTTTCCCCGGACCTCGGCTCTCGGTCGTGCTAGTCTGCGAGGTGAGCAGCCTATGAAGCTCTTCTCAGCTTCTCTGGACTTCCTCTGGCGCACTTACAGGGGACTCAAACTCTCGGCTGGAAATTAATTCGGCCTTTTTTTATTTATTTATTTTTTGTTCTTTATTCGGAGGGGTTGTTTCGAAGGGAAGTGTGCAACTTCTGCAAAGAATCAGCGGCAGGAAATTGCAGAAACACTAGGTAATCCCTCCCTCGTGCCGTCAACGATTATATTTTATTTCCCTGGTATTTTTTTTTTCGTCTTTCGTCGACTCGAGGCGAGGGGGAATAGGCAGTGTACTATACCTGTGGCTCTCTGGTAGCTCCTACCCCAACCCCTACCGCTCTTTCTGGCACCATAGCTCTCTTCTGGAATACTGCTCTCTCTCCCCGAATTTACCCCTCGTCCCACCCGAGGGTTTTTAAAAATTCCTCCCCTCGCCGTATTGTTTCACTTACGCTCGCGTGCATTCCTGAATATAGCCGCTTATCTCCTTCATGAAAAAAACAA
Source organism: Teleogryllus occipitalis (assembly GCA_011170035.1). Lineage (NCBI taxonomy): Eukaryota > Metazoa > Arthropoda > Insecta > Orthoptera > Gryllidae > Teleogryllus > Teleogryllus occipitalis. The sequence goes on along the minus strand of BLKR01000862.1, from coordinate 228,418 downwards.
CTTCCGCTGGCTGGAGCTGCGCAGTGCATGGTCAGGCGGGTGGAGCTTCGCGAGGTACAGTGTCCGGAGGGACGGTGGATTCTCGGGTTCTGCGTTCATCGTTTCAACACGTGCACTGTCCTACTCATTACTTAACTTTTCTTGCCCACCGACACGGAGTACCACTCTTTTGTTTTAATTTATTGGCCTTTGTATTTTCATTAACATCTAATTTTCGAATATTAACCTTGTGTACCTAACTGTCTTTAAATTGTAAAAAAGTAGAAATATCAGGGTATTTTTTATTATGGTGGAAAAGCTAAAGTTAACATGAAGTTGTAGTGTATAGGAAAGTATTGTTGTGTTGTCTTTCAAGTACTCGACTCAAATTTCTTGAAACGCATAGCGAATTATCGCTATGCAGCTGGGAATTATCGCACGAATAAAAATTATTTTCTGTCTCTGATCCTCTTCGTCTTGGTAGCCTTCATTACCTCTTCTCACTTCCGATATCCTCGTAGTATTTCTTTGTAACTTCGTTTTGGTATGCTAACTCACGTCTATTTCCTCGAATCACGACATTCTGTAGTACTATGTTCTTCGGTCTGAAACTATTGGATTACCCTTACTGCTATCACTACTTCCATCAAAACCATAACCATACTTGTAATCAGAAACCCTATTTAATTTCATTTTTATTTTTTTAATATACTACATACGGCTAGAAATCATGTACTGCGAAAAATGCAGAATCCGCAGCGCCTTTGTCAATTTCTACTCGCAGGGTAGGGAGCGACGTTGGAAAGCGTTCTTTCGGAATGTCTTTATTCGAATTCTGACGACGATCGGCCGAGCCACCTCCATTCCCGCTTCCTACGCTCTCCCGCCGTCGCCGCCTCCGCCTGCGACACGTCGACCTCCCCCGCCTCCAAGCCGCTTCCCAGGCGCGCCTCCCCCGACCGCCAGGGGCGCTACCGTTCCGGATTACGGCGCCCCATCCAATTCAAACGGCTCGCCCTCTCGGCCGGATGAAGAAATAGAGGCCCGCCTCCCCTGACCAGGCCCACACCGCTCGCAGTCGCCCGCGGTGGGAATTAAGGCGAAAAGAAAAGACTTCCACCGGCCGCCCGGCGCGGAGGCGACCGCCACCACCGCCGCCCCCGCCGCGGCCGTTGGTTTATGGTTTCAAATTATGCCGTCCACTCCGTCCCGAGCCCCCGCCCCCGACCGTTCTCTCGCTATCCGGTTTCCGTCTCACCGGCGGCGGCGACGGTGTCCTTGGGTCGACCACACGCCGCCTAGGCGGCACCGCCCCGGTGCGAACCGATAAATCGTGCGCTAACAATCGGCCGATTTTAATTACGATTTTTATTACTGCCTGAATATCAATTAGGCCGTGTTTTCTACGTCGCAAGCGGCTTAGCGGGCTGGGCGCGGACGAGGGCGCGTGTGCGCTACGACAGCGGCGGAGGCGGGGAGGTGAAGCCGTGATGGCGGTCGTGGGACGGCGTTAGCGATGCGGGGAAGGCAGGGCCGGATTGAGCGAAATGGGGGGAGCGGAGAAGGTTCCGGGCTGGGAGTGGCGAAGCGGGGTGATTGCGGAGTGTCGCTGAGTGGGGACGTGAAGCGTCTATGGCGGTCGTGGGGCGAAACGCGAGGTTATGTGAGGCAGACCGGAGGAGAGAGGGGTAGAGCGGAGTAACGCGTAGTGGAGTGCAGCGATGTGAGACTTGGTTTACCAGGGAGAGTGCCGGGCTCCGAGAGGTGAAGCGGGGTGTAGCGGAGTGTGGCTGAGCTGGGGAGTCAGGGTGACAAAGCAGTTAGTAGATAAGTAGGTGGGTAGGGCAGTAGTGGGACAGTGATGGCTGGCCGGGGCGGAATAGAACGAAGCGGGGAAGCTCGTGCCGGAGAGCTGTGATGCGAGGAGAGACGAAGCGGGGCGGACCGAAGGGTGACTTAGCGGGGCGGGACGGGTTTGGGTGGATCTGAGCGGGGGCGGGGACAGCGGCGGGCCGGGCGCGTGAGGTATTGTCCCAGGCGGGTAATGGCGGGTTTAATAAAGCAGTCAACGAGTTGGGCGGACGTGGCGCGGGCGTGGGCGTGGGTGCGGGTGCGGTTCGCGCGGCGGCCTTGTGGCCGAGTCGGGCAAAGCGCTGGGTGTTCCCACAACTCGGTGGGGTCCAGCCGTCGTAATGTCACGACGAAGGTTTATGGTGTCCCCAAACCGCGCGGAGCGGCGCGATGAATGTCACGCCACGTGAAGAAGTGTGCCGCAATCGGCTCTACTGTTGTGGAGCTCATCGCGAGAGTGGGTGAGGAATCGTATAGGTGTTGGTATTGCTGTGTCAGGTTGTAAGCTTCAGAGTTGGTTTGCTGCAATGGAAAACCTTCGGTTCTCTTTCGGAATCTTGACATGTAAGAGAGGTCACGTGTGATTAGTAAGATTCAGAACGGTATAGATTATCAGAAAAATGAAAAATCTCTCAAATTAATGAATCTATAAAATGTGTTTAAATTAAAAGTTATCTTTGAAATGACGAAATAATAATTTTACCTTTTCGGTTTATGTTTCAGTTACTCTTATGAGGAACATTTATTCGATTCCATGTATCTCTAGCATTCAGTACGTGAACTTCCCAGTACGTGTGCCTTTCGAAAGTGAAAATGTTCTTCGAAACAGCCTTTTTTCTTGAAACAATCCAATTTTCTAATTTTCTTTATTTATCCATTTGTTTGCTAGCATTACGCCATTGCTTTATTTCCAGCAAGAGCCTTCTCGTTTTCCCTCCACGTCAGGAAACAATCGCTTTGCTTCTACGTATTTGCTATGCTCCGCCACTTCGCAGTTCTTAATCAGTTTATTTGCTTGATGTAAATTCCGTGAATGCGAACAATTTGTCCTTGTTTTTCAGCGCGTGCTGTGACATAGCAAGCGCTATTATATACGCGCGTCGCGCCGCCGAGTACGCTGACTTCATTCATATTTCCACCAGCGCCGCCCGGCCGCGAGAACCGGCCTCGGCGAGCGGAGGATGAGCGTCATCTCGGTAATTGAATGTTACTGTGTCAGGCGGGTGGCCTTCGGGAGGTGGCCGAGCGAATAAATTTCACGCAACGCGCGAAGGGTTAAATTACTTCGAAGGAGACGATCCGTCTTCGCAGGTGCGTGGGGGCCCGCGAAATCATATCTCGTTTTGTACGTGCCGTGGAGGTCTCTTGCTGGTGTTGTGCGTAGGAATCTGCGTAAATTTCCGAGTGGCCAGGAAGCATACGGACTCGTTTAACAATATGAGTCGTATGTCTAACCTGACGTGCGGGACCGGGTTTTGGTTAATGCCAAGGTGAAACAAGGGAGCTCGCTGGAAAGCGGATTGTTGCTTGGTGATGTTCTACTGTTTCCGTTGTGCTCCGCCCAGGCTTTAAACATGCCTCACAAGCTTTCGCGTTATTGTAAAGGTTTCCTCATGCATTTGTTGGGTTAGGATTAAGCGTTTCTCGTAGAGAAAGTTCGGCTCGATTGTTAGTAGTCATTAACATAATATAGTTATATTTTATTCTTGTGATTCTTTCAACGCAGCCAACCACCTCTTTCGTGCATTGTGGTTCTGTGTTTCCTGAATCCTTCCATTTACATAACTCGGTAATGGAGAACATAAATAAACCAAAGATATTGCAATAAACGTTCGTAACGAGATTTTACTATGAAAACAAATACTATCTTGATATTAACGCGTTGCAATACATACATGATATTCCACAGTATTATCGCTACTCGCAGATAAGTAGTAATATTGAACATAAGAGCGAGTTAGTGCCATTCTCGATGCGGGATCGTCTGATGAGCTATTATCTCCTTGGAGCTTAATTAACTTGCTTCAATGCCATTGGAGTTTACAGCTCAAGGAGGATGCGTTGCGGCGCGAGAATACCAAATGTTTAACGGCCTCAAACTCCGCGTCTTACTCCCGTACAGAGACTATAAAGCTATTGTTTCCAATATCCATTAACTAGAACTTGTCGAATGAGAACTGTCTCGACATAACTTCCACTCACTGACATCTAACGCGTATTAAACAAGTTTGTCAGATTTCTGATTACTCCTGAAGTTGCGACAAAACTAAGCATATTTTCTTAGGAAGGATAGTAATTTATACGGTCTAACGACATTTACAACACATAAAGAATACAATAATAAATAATGTTTTCTAAATTGTATGACCTCTGTTGTCCGCCAAATTTAGAAACAGACATACGATAGATAACACTTGAAATTAGATTATTACAATTTATTAAATATTAAAATACACGAAGAAATCGGCACAATCCGGTACACGACTGTGTGAATCGCCACGCTTCTACACATTCGACTATTCTAACTTCGCTGCCCTTTCCGAATCCTCCTCTCGCTCTCACTTCCCACACCAAAACTCCATCCTCACTCGCCGGAGGCGCCAGCATCATTTTACGAGCGGCGGAATTCGCATCGCAGGGTCGGCGGCCGCCGCCCCCGCCTCCGCCCTCGTCTCCAGCCTCGCTTCTGCCACCACCCCCGCCTTTTGCCCCGTCCGCTTCTCCCCTGTTCACCCCTCCCCCGACCACCACCAATGCCGTGCTCCCGCCGTGCCGCGCCGCCACCCCTTCATGAACCCGCCACTAATATTGTAGCCTCTACCACCACCACTATCATTATCATCACCATTCACACCATCGTCATCACTATCGTCACCGCCTCAGCTGCCGCCGACCCAGTCTCCACAGACCCCTCCGTCTCTGCTGCCTCCCTCGCCGCTGTCACTGCTATCACCACTACCACCACTGTTAGCTCTGCCAACTCCGTTGGTGCCACCATCGCCTCGCTCTCCACCAGCATCGCCGCCGCTACCGCGGCCGCCGACGCCGTCCCCACCTCCGCTGGTGCCACCATCGCCTCCCCTGCCGCTTCTGCCTCCGCCAGCATCGCCTCCGCTGCCACCTCCACCGTCGCCACCTCCGCCGCCACCTCCTCCGTCGTCCCTCGCAGCCGGCGCCGCTCCCGTCCCACGCCGCCCCAGCGATGTAAAACTTGAGAGATTTTCCTTTTCCTCTTTCCTCCCGACTTGCCCCCGAGGAGGAAGAAGAAGGTACTCGCTGCTTCCTCTCCCGGCGGGGGCGGCGCCATCCCGCCCCGATAAGAGTAGCGCCCGGACACAAGGACCTCGCGCCCCGCCCCGCCCCGCCCTCCTCAACTTTTGAGGACGAAACTCAATTTTAGCGGGGCCTAATTGAAAAGAGGTTCATTACAGCTCGCGGGACCCAGCCGTTCCATTTAGGAAATGAGGTCTGCTCGGCGGCGGCGGCGGCGGTGGCGGTGGCTGGAGTGTAGTCGCGAGCGCAGGAATCCGCAGGCGCCCTTAAGGCCGCTTCACAATAGCCCGGGAACGGGAACGCGAACGCGAACGGGAACGTAAAGAAAGTTAAGACATGGACATCTCAGGCAGGCCTACACAACACGACGGGAACGCGAAGCTTGACGGGAACGGGAACGGGAAGGATGGTCAACATTTATCTCAGCCCGGGAACGCGAAGCCTCTCGACCAATGACAGTGCAGCAAATGGCGGCGAAGCTTTCCAGCTGATAGAGTGCGACGCGCGACATTGGTATACGAAGCGGAGTTGGGAGTAGTGCGATATTGTGGTTAGAGCGTGGATTACGATTGATGAATTACACAGCAGAGGAATGAAAAAGAATTTCGGGTTATGAAAATAAACGGAAAAAAGATGTGATAAATAGGCGAGAAAAACGAGGGAAAGGCGAAAGAATGAAAAGGAATGAAAAATAATATGGGAAAACACCACGAAAACAGAAACAAACGGAACGGGCAGCACGCAACCAAAACCAGGACCAACACAATACAGGCGAACACAAGCTAATGGCAAATCAAAGAGTGAGCAGAGTAGCGTAGCTATAGACGTTCTTTGGTTTTGGCAACTGTTTCTTGAAGTTCTTTTTTTTGCCGCAGCAAGTTTATAGCGCTGTTCGTCTTCCCGTTGACGTTAATTGTGAAGCGCATGTACCTCGCGTTCCCGTTCCCGTCCTTCCCTTCGCGTTCCCGTTCCCGTTCCCGGGCTATTGTGGAGGGCCCTTTAGAGCTCCTGCTTCCATGGCGTCATTTCGATGGGGTGACTCCCGCCGCCGCCCGTTGGCCTGATGAGACCGCGTGCAACCAGACCCGCGGCGAAGGTAATCGGGTTACCGTGCACCCCTCCCCCGTGTCTCCTCTTCGAAAAGCGGTCTTCGCTGTCGTTTTTTTCTTCCGCTCGTTTTTTTTTTTCGTACGTCGCCGAGATACGATCGCGACAGGTTGGTGAAGGTGGAGGCGTGACTCGAGGTGAAAGTGTCGTGGTGTCGATACGAGTGTAGGTTGACACCTGAGACTACTATGCGTGAAAGTTGTTTTGGATCCCACAGATCCTGAGTGGATATACAATCCATCTTTGAGCATGTGTTTGCGGCGTCATTGGCATTGTATTAACTTTCGTGAGAATTTTTTAACATTTTTTTCTTTCTTTATAATGTTGATATTTTTTTAAGAAATGAACAAATTCTGTTCTTATATTTTTGCCCATTTTGTTATTAATTATGAAATATTTGCAGTGTTCGTGGTTATTGGTGAATCTTTGTGACATTTCGAACAAAAATAGTTTGCATTGTTCTCGGAGGTCATCCTGTTCAATTCTCGTCTCCCAACTCGATTTATGTTGGGTGCTTGATGTACGCAGTGCATCATGAATTTCGTTAACCTAGTTATGCTAACAAGCCCATAATGAAATGCCATATCGTCGCATTCAAGCCTCTCAGCACCCACACTAATATGATGTGTCTCTCAGGTTCGCGACACGGAGTACCACCCGCAGATATATTGTCCACTTACGAGAATAGCTATGTGTTGCGTGACCTATGAGTCGCCCTGTGTTCATAATTCACACGTAGCGCTCCATCCTCTTCCAGCGTCAACGTCGAAGATTACTCTCCACTTTTTTTACGGACCTGTCAAGTGGAGAATATACAGCGCCATCTTTCTAAGAGGATGCTGTCCGATTAGTGCTAGATTGTGGAGATAGGAGGGGAGTGAAAGACGATGGAGCGTGTTGATGAGGGAGTGTGGCAGTCTGATCCCTCGCGACCTTTCTTCTCACCGTAGAGGCAAAGATTTGCTCCCGTTGCTCCCTTCTAACCCTGGCTTTTGTCTCTAGGTAGCACGTGATATTTCGGGGTCAGAGATACTCGTTGCATTAAGGTTGACTGCGGATTTGAACTCGGCTGACATTCTCCGTAACATATATTAGTTTGAAGTGCTTCCCATGCACTAAAGCTAGATACGTTTCTTCAAAAGACTTGGTGACACGTGAATATGGAACAAAGAAATATATGTTGCACAACCTCCAACCTAAAGGTTGTAAGTTAAAGTCAAAGTTCACATACCAAATGCTGAATAAATTGTCCCATCGCTGACTCAAGATGTTTGGAGGAAGTTCTTTGTAAAGTTTCAGTAGCGCTGGGGTATATATTTATGGGATGCCGTGATAGAAGAATAGGAAAGTGTGTTTCGTTGCTTCTGTATACTGTATATTATAAACGTTCTTTTGCAATGACAATATATTCACTTTCATGAGAATACTATTTCATGGAATTAAATTCATTATAATGTATTCGTACATTATTACGTTGTATACTTTAGAGAAGTTCTTTTGTAATTTCGTGTGACGGTACAAGATGATTTCAAAAGAGCTCTCCACTTCCATTCATTCACTGCTATTAAATTTACGACTAGCGCCGACCGATTCCATTACAACACATTTAGACTGTCATAAACTAACATTGCTTGTCATGTTTTCTACTTGTAAACATATTTTAATTTCTACATGTGATTTACAAATATTTCTTTCTTTCAGGTAAGGCACTTAACTTTCCTGTTGCGGAATCAGGCTGGACCACACCACACTCGGTGAGAGGAGAATGCTTCAATGAGCAACCAAGCGAATTGTTCTCCGCCTTTCCCTTACCCTACAACCTCTCGATTCGAATCTACATTATCTATATTTTAGTCCATCAATTTATTGTGTGAAATTTTGCCCATGTCCGTTGGTCGTGAGGTTTTCCGCATATCCATTGGTCGTAATCCTATTTTTTCTCGCCGTTCCTAACTTTTCGTCTACTCTTCCTCTGAATTCGTATTCCTCCTTCGTCGTGCCCAGCGCGGTCCTACTTGTTCTCTTCATCCTCATTCATCTCACTCTGTGGACGCGGCTTCCCGCAGGGTGCAGCACCAAATCCCCGCCCCTGTCCAGGCCCCGCCTCCGCCCTTGCGGCCGCCTCCGCCCGCCCGCCCGCTTCGCGCCGCCCCGAGGGAGGTGCCGCGCCGGGCACGCGAGACGAAAAGTAAAATTAATGAGGCGCGCAACCAGGGCTCGACGCCCGCTCCTCCGCCCATATGGAAGGGAGTGGCCCGCCCCCGCCAGGCCGTGTCCGCCTACACACATACATACACACACACAGACACACGCCAGCCTGCCCTCTCGCCTACGCCAAACCACCCGCTTTCCCGCTCGCACCAAACCGCTCGCCCGCTCACTTTAAGCAGCCTTCCCGCCCACACCGGCTCTCTTGCCCGCCCACACCGGCTCTCTTGCCCGCCCTCACCGGCTCTCAGCTCCGCCCACACATGATCTCTGTCTCGCTTACATCTGCTCTCTGGCCCGCCCATAAGGACTCTCTTGCTCTTCCGCATCGACTCTCTTGCCCGCCCACACCGACTCACTCTTGCCCGCCCGCACCAATATTCTTGCTCGTCTACATCAACTTTCCCACCCAACCACGCCAATTCTCAGTCTCATCCAAGCGAGTTCTTCTGTCCGCTCAAACCAATTCTTGCGGCCTTGCTTACTATTTTACGCACCCACTCACGTCAAGTCTCTTACCCGCCAGCGCGCCACACACCTCTGCTCGCCCTGCCAACCTTCCCGCACTCACGCCAAACCGTCCACCCTCCGGACCCCGCCCACTTTCCCCCAACGTCTGTCGGTCTACGCCGGAACGCCCACCCGGTCGCCCTCGCGCTTGCTGTGCGCCTCCGCGGCCGCCCGCTGCGCCCGTTGCACGCGTGCGCGTGGGTGGCCCAACCCAAGCCACAGGACCCACACACACTCATCGCGTTGCAGACCATCAGGTTATCAGCCAAATGGGGTCGGTGAGAGTAGTCGTGCTAACGAAAAGAAACACGATGACACGAATCAGGTCGTTTTCCGCAAATATTTCATCAAAAGTCCTTGTTTATGTAAATTTTAACCTTTTCTCTTCAACATTCTTACTCTTCTTATCGTCAGTATTAAGAAAACAAAATTTGTCTAATGTATTAGTTAATTAAAGATAATTAATATCCACTATAAAAACAAATAGCTACTCTAATAGTAGGAAATCAAATACATTAGAACCAAACGATAAAAAATGAAATGTAATGAAATATCTTGAAATCAAATATTTTTGCTCATTCTATAAAGGATACTAGTAAAGAAAATTGAAGCCTGTTCGCAAAGCCCTTCAGCATATCTGGCCCAGCCCTCTCCGAATGGACGTCGCTTTTTCGTGCCTTGTTGTCCTTCTCTGTATTCAAATAATGCTGTTGGCAGCAAGTTGTGTTCGTGGAGAGGTACAATCCAACAGAGAGAATTACCGTTTTATCGTTCCATATGTTTCACGAGAATTGCGGTATGCACTGCGCTAAAATGTTTGCACAGGGTACCGCCGACACTTGTAACTATGTTTATGAATGTCACAGTAATAATGGAGGCAAAGTTGTCATGGTTCCCTTCGCATGAGCATTGTATAGCTTCGGTGCTCTCATCACAGGAAATGTATATTTAGAATAGGTCATAGTGTTTGGCTACTTTCACATATAAAACAAACACTAAAAATTAAATGCACATAGTGATCAACGCGATAAAATGATAAATTAATGTTTCTAAATTGGATAATATTTTTTATTCATTCATTAAGTCTTCATGGAATGTGGATTACTTTTTAGTTATTAATGTTTTAATTTCGTACTTTCATTACGTTTACGTACGGTTCTATTTTGAGTACATAAAGCCATATCTCCTTCATCGAGTTCCCTTTTTTTGCCCACCGATACAATTCACTTCTCCTGCAGTGCGCTATATCTGCCTAACCTCTCATTCCGTCCGCGCATGCGCTCTTGGGTTCGGCCTCGGGCGCAGGCACACGCCTTCTTCATAAGCGCTGGCGATTGCTGACAGCCTCCGATCAAGGCCTTGGCGATGGGGCCAATCGCGATGTACGCCTTCTTAATGGAATTATCGCACGTAGGCGCATGCGCAAGGGAGGTCAGCCCCAGCCGATAGAAATCACCGCTAATACATGTATCTCAGTCGGACAATACTCGTGTCGTAATTTTCAGAAGGGTCACCCGGCGTTGCATTTGCGATCGGGGGGTACGATGTATTGTTTTCCAGATATGACGCGATGCCTATATATGGTGCCTTACCTCCGCGATTAGCCATCTCGGAGGAACTAGATTTCTTCTGCATTGTGATTCGCGTCGAGAATGCACATTAACGTACGACCTTATAGTAGTAGGGAGCTTTCGTCATTAACGTAATCACCACTACGTTTTGTGGAGATCATAAATAACAGTGGCTGGCTGCGATCGATACTGTTGTACGTATCTCATACTTTGAAATTAAGTTGCCCTTTGCTTAGCGGTCAGTACGCGTAATTTCGGGTTCGGAATTCAAATGTCCGTATCTCTAGTTGGAATATACAATAGACACTATTGACACGTGAGAAAATTTTCGAAAATTTGTTTTACTTCACCTACTCTCATTGACTGCAAGTCGATAAACATCGAATCGCTATCATTTACTTGCCATCCATATGTGCTCACGCACCCACATGTTCACATGCACTCTCATACGAAATTCACGTAACTAGTTGCCGTTCTTCTTCACTAGTTCACGTGAATCCAAGTTATCCCTCCTTTGTCTTCCTTTATGATATTTGTCCAAACTTTGGATCATCGGAGTACTGATCTGCTTTTAGTTGCCTGCTTGATCTATAGGGATGAAGTCAAGTCTATAGGGACCCATACACGTTCGGAGTACATTACATATTGTTTAACCGTGGAAACGACCGTCTGTAGCGCTATCCGGCTCGCAGTTGACCGAACCTGAATGGGTAATTTGTACGGGCACAATTTTGTAAAACATGGGTAGATGAAACTTGTTTCGTAAAAAACGAAACGCATTGAATCCGGTGAGTTAATACTGGGCCTTCGGAGAGTAGATAAATGCGAGTTCTGCAGATCTAGAGCGGTAAACCGGCAAGAATGCCAAACCTGTATTGTCCCCATAAAGGAAGAAGGAACTAAACGCATTAAGCGCCAGGTTGTGCCCATTTCAGAGCAATTAGTCACACTCTGAACCTTGCGCTTTTCTTGCGAAGAAAGCGCGCGGGTACCCGTTGTATGCGCCGTGCCCTGCCCTCGCATCCGTTGCGCACCTGTTGGTCGCCCACGTGGCCGGTCCTCTTGTGTCGCGTTTCTCTACGCCGCCTCCTCCGACCCAGACGCCGCGACGTTTCCTGTCTGACCGCTCCAGCTTGTCACCCGACGCCTTCGGTCGCCCGTAAAGACGTCACGGAGGCGCCCCGCCCCTCCCCCCTCCACTTCCTGCCTTGCTCCACGCTCCACACCCGGCCCCAAAGAACTGCCCGTGCGTTGTTGGTCCTGCTTTGCGTAGTACTCGCGACACGGTGACGACGGCTCTTCCTACCCGACCACTTAGTGAGTGTGTGTGTTGCCATGCGCCAGCTTTCGCAAAGCCCTTCCGGGACGACCTGCCGCTGTGCTGTAAGTGCGCTCACACGGATGAAGGTCGTCGGCCTAATGCTCAAGCGGTGGCGTCATGCAGTCTCCATCGATCCTTGCGTCAGATATTGGGAAACGTGCGCTCGCGATTTTATAATCGTTGACTTTCCCGAGCTGTTCTTATCTGACGATTTAAACAGTTTAAACATGCATAACTTATAAAACATGAGAAATCCTGAACGATGTAAATAAACGTGATTTTTTTCACTACAATAAACACGACTATTGTCTCGAATTCAGAATGTTTTGTACCGGTTCTCCGCCACGGAAGGGTAATAATTCTTTTAAGAAATCTATCAGTGATGTCCTTACTTTTTTTTTTTGTTTTTTATCTAGGGCTTTTATCCAGCCGACAGCCGGTTACCCTTTATGCCCCGATGGGACGCATATTCGACCAAACACTAGACACCAACACACTTGCGGGCTCCTCTGATCTGGGGTCAGCAGAACGCGAGGTCCTCCGCGACAACACATACATACAAAGTCAAGGGACTAACAACCATGCCCAAGGCGGGACTCGAACCCGCGACTCTTCGGACCGAAGCGCTGAGTCGGTACTCGCTCTTAACCACCTCGGCCATCCAGGTCGGCTGATGTCCTTACTTAATCCTCATTAAATTCACCATTCACAACTGGTAAGGTAAGGGTTTAATCACCTTTATCACATTCATTTCACACGGAGTATCCCAAGGATACCATTTGTGTCCATGATTTATTAGAATCTACGTGTACCGGGTACTTTAACAAATATATTTACTATGACCTCGTTACGCTCTGTCCGCAAGCTTATTTTTGAATATCGCATGATGACGTCACGTATTCAGGCGATTCGCCGACCAGATAAAGGAGAACTTGTACATTAATAACACCTCGTCATATAAAGGGTAACACCCTGTTCTTATCTGCGTCGGAAGGAGCCGGGATAAGACCGTGCTCTACCGCTAGTAGCTCCGCTCCGCCAGCGTCAGATTACGTCGCGCTCCTCTCACGCGCGGAGGTTCCGCTGGCGGCCGCGGCAAGCGCTCCCGCGGCGTGCGACAGTGCGTTGCGGGAGTCGTTATCTTGCCCGGGAAGTTAACACGGAGGCCGGGTGGGATCGTTTGTTAACAGTGCACCGAGAATAGTGCACCGTTCCATGCCGGACGGTGACGACGCCAGTCGCTCCCCCCCCCCAATCCACCCATGCATGCTTACATGCCAACATATGCACTCCTGTCATTGCGCCCACATACGTTATGTCACTGGTTCGCGTGTACTCTAAGACATCTACTACTTTCCGATATGTAGAACTATACCAGGTTGTGGCAGAACGATGCTAGTAACAGATTCATGTGACTGAGATGGTTGGTGGGTCGGAACCTGACGGCTAATACGGATGTCAAATACCAATTGTTAGCATTCAGAGTTTCTGCCTTTCAGGGTGAGGTAATTCCCAATAACACCGCGCATGTCGAGAATCGGCCAATGCACAAGTTTCGAACGTCAGGTTTAAACAAACATGATGCAATCTTTTCCCTACGTTTATAAGCATTGCAGTTCAGAAATCACGAAAAGCCATTTGAACGTGCTCTAGTATGGAAGCCCTCTAAAATTCCTGATAAAAACAGGTTAAATCCATTGAAAATAAGTGCACATTGAATGAAGCAATTTTGTTGTATCACATTGCCCTTTATGAGAATCGTGCTTCATTACACATCCTCATGTACTAGCATTACACCGTCATTGATGATGCTTGTACTACACCAAAACTGTTCTCTCCAACAGTATACTAAACGTGAACAGAAATTTGAACCTAACCTGAAGTGTCATACATCACACACGCAATCGGGTTCTGTCAGACTGCCATTCTCTCGCTCTTTCTCCTATCTTCCCCTCCCACGCACACACTGGGATGCGCCCGCGCCCACGCCGGAACCCACCCCCGTCCCCGCTCCCCGTCCCCGCCCCCGTCCCTGCGCGCCCACGCCTTTCCGCTCTAATTATCCGAGAGAAGGCCGCAAAACTCCAGCGAGGGCGTCCGCACACTGCGAAAGTCATTAGCGGATTCGGCTGGCGGTGGCCACTTGTGCGTCAGGTGAATAGCGTGGGCGGAGTGGAGTGTAAAGGCGCGCGGAATTCAATGATTCTCTAGGATCAGTCGCGCCGCGCTCTTAAGCTCCTATCGAGTTTCGCCATTAATGTTTTGTGTGTATTTGATGCTTGTGTAACGGGTGTTAGCATTGCGGAATGACTATCGGCCACGTGCATTGGCCATTATGGGGCGAACTAGTTGAGGACGTGTTAATCGAATATTGAACACATATTATGTGGACTGTTTTACCTGCTGTTATCTAATGTATATTATAAGCTTAAATCTGGCGTTTTGTCTGAAATATATTCTCATCAGTTAACAACATGGTAACGTGGGTCTTTCGTGTTTAGGATTATTGGAAATTCCCTAGCTTTTACCGCTAGTAAAACAAACTTACTTGTTGCAGATTAATGCCGATTGAGTTGATGTAAAGTTTTGTTTCTTTTCATAGAACAAATAACAACATGTACTAGATAATTTCGAACCAATACACAGATTGTTGAAATTGCCTACGGACTGATGGTTGTGGTCAAGAATACATTGTTACATTGAACATTGATTGTTGTAATGCATTGTGGAGGATAACCGTCATAGTTTTGCAGGAGTTTAAAACAATGCCCTAGAATTAGGAGCTAAAGTCAAGTTCGAATACCACATAGCGCACGTGGTTGTGGCATGGCCAAATCCATCTAAACCAACCCACCCTTACTCATTCACATTGCACCCTCAGTCACATTTAATTATCATCCCACCTTTCCAATCACCCATTCGTCACCCATTGAGTAGAAGGTACAAGCAAATCATTGAGATGCCGTGCAGACGTTAAGTCTCCTCCATCACTCAATCTCATAAACGAGTATAGCGCACTCACTGCGTAGCAATTAAATATATTCAACGGCAAGAGTTCAACATTGTCCATTATATTTTAAAGGTAATTCCCTGAGCGTCGTGGATATAATACGACGGGTTTTGTGTGCTAGAGATTTCGGGCGGCGTGACGTGCGACAAGCCACTCGCCGCTTGCATTCGTGCCAGTTCGAGCATCATCGTGCACAATCGGGAGCGCTCGCGCATCATCGCGCATCGGTGCCTCGCATCCCCCAGGCAGCGAATCTCCGCGAGCGTCACCTGCAACGCTGCAGACTCACCCGCCTCGCACACACACACACACATGAGCCAACGCAGTGGTGCGTAATCCGACAAAGGCAGATTACACACGGCGCATCCACCGGGTGACACTTGTAGATAAAGTCGCACGTCATCCCCCCGCCCGCTCGCTCTCACGCCTTTTCATCCGGCAAACGCGCGGAATTATTATTACATTGTCGAGCAATTATTCGAAGGTAAATGGATCCACGAAATTAAATCCCCGACGCATAATGGTAATGAATGCGTAACCGGGGTCTCTGTGCGGGGAGGTGACTAGAACAGCGCGGGGGAAGGGTGGGTGACGGCCCGGTTGAAACAAATTAAAATGTTGATCGTGCTCGTGATTTCCAACTCATTTCACTCATGAGCCCAATTACCTGATTTCATTTGCGGACACGTTTGTCTGTGCCGTGCAGTTGGCAACGCGATTTGTAATTCGGCGCGGCGTGGAGCGGCGCTGGGGCTGTGGTGCGGACGGGGCGGCGAACGCGTCTGGGCGTGGCGCCGGGGAGTAGCAGCCGATTAATAACCGCTATCACCCTCAGGAGGGTTGATAAAGAACGAGGGCGAGGGAGAGGGCGCGTCGCGCGGTCGCATGGGCCACGCCCCGTTGTCTTAAATTCCGGAAGCGCCGCGCCGCGCCGCCCCTGGGCCTCCCTGCGCTCAGCGACTTCACCTCGCGTTTCCCAGGCGCCACGCCCCCTTCCTCACACACTACATTCAGCCTGCCCTCGGCCTCTCTTCGGGGACCGTCCCCCGTCGATTAGGTTTCGGCTGCTTCCACCTTCCGTTCTCGTTCATCTTCAGTCTTCCCGTCTGGGTTCGTTTCCGTTTTGTTCAACCCTTCGGTTGTTTGATCTTTATTCTCTATCTGTGGACTCGCGTGTTTTTAACACGTGTCCTCCAGTTCTTGTCTGGTTTCTCTTTCCTCTATCTGTCAGCGTGTCTCTCCAGCTCTTTCTGTTGCTCACAAATACTCCATCGCCTTCTCTCCTTCGTTCCTCGTCTGCTGTCGCGTGCGCCTTGCCTTTCCCTTCTTCATCACTGCCCCAGTACACGCTCACATATAGTCATCTGTTCTCACTTCTTTGAACCGACCTCCTGCTCCTGTGTCTCTCCAACCATACCATTCTTCGGCACTCTCACCTTCTCCTGGTCTCCTTTAACAACTTTCCTTTCTCTATCTCTTCGTCCCCATTCGTCTTGAATTGCCACCCTTCGTCCCCCCCTGCCGCGACCCCCCCCCCGGGTCTCTCGGCTCCCTCCTCGCCATCTGGAGGATATTGAGATATTATTCTCCGACGGCGTTGTTTATGCCGCTAATGCGCCGTGGAAGACGCCCGGTGGCGCTGATGGCTGCGGGGATGCAACTTCCGCTGCCGGCCTCTGCGCCCAATTGCTGCGCTAATTTGACAAATGCTAAGAATAACAGGGGGAATCGCGTCTGCATCTCTGTTTATAATTTCCGACACGCTATTTGTGTTTCGTTAACGATGCTTTCCAATTTAATTTTGTGAATTTTTTATTATTTATTGTACGTTTCTTGAGCTTGTTTGCTTGTAGAACTGGGGACAGGAAGGTACACACTCATTCGAGTTGTCATGACAAGATGTGGTCTATGATGCATGACGCAGACAGTGTGTTTTAACGACTTATTTGCAAGCAAATGAGACAGTCCTAAATGTATTAGTTAGTTATAATTAAGGGCAAATATTTACATGAATAACTTCATTCTTTTGGGAAAGCAATCTTCATGAATTTCTTAAAAAACTGTATGAATTATTCTAGATAATAAAACTACGAACAGCAACATTAGTTGTTTTACACATTTCATGTCTGGAGGTCTCTTTCTTTAAATTATGAGTTAATTTCTGAGGAGAGTTCTGCTTGTGGAGAAGATGGACTTTGCCATCTCACCACTCAAATTTTAATATTTTGCCTAATTATATTTCAGTTGTTCTTCGTATATTATTACTCATGTTTTTGTATCCATGTACTGTTGCCTAATAAAGTTCCGATGTGTGAAGGGATCCACGAATTGTCCCTCTCGCCACGGGTCATTATTCCAAATAAGTGATCATTTTGACACTTGATAAAGTTCGGTGGCGCCTTTCATTCGCACTCACGTACATCCGTAGAGAAATGCAGACAACGAGCCAAACAAAGGTCACCTTACCATCCGCGTCGGTGCTGAATACACTGAATTAGGCTGTTCAGCTGCCCCAATATTGCACATTCATTCAACGTCGAAGTCCTTCTCTTGTGCAGTGGCTCAGAAGAATCGGTCAACTAGTGGTGCTTCAAGAGCACCTACTTTCTTGCACTATTTGTAACTTTCGCAATATTTGAAAATTCGGAGAGTTCTACAAAAATCTAATCTAAGCTATTTTACAAGCTTACTTTTCTATATTCAGTGTAAAAATATTGGAGGCATTTTTGAGAACATCTTGAAAATGTCGTTGGGGCTTTGTGTAGAGTGTCACAAAAAATTAAAATATCCGTTTCAAATTGAAGAGGCCGTGTCATCAGTCAGATCGATTTTGGAATATCAATTTTGATGAAAATTTGGCCCCTAGCATTATTCACAGACAGACGCAGAGAAGTTTTTTCCATAAACAAATTTTTCGGTGCCAAAGACCCACAAAACGACGTTTCTGACTAACGACGTATTACAAGAAGTTATTTACTACACATAGGAGCAATAATTATGTATTTCTTTCGGTATCAGGGATCCATAATGCAAATTTTTTGTTGAAAAATCACCGTTTCTCGCTGCAGCATTACAATACGTCATCTATTCTATAAGTAGTTTGTGAGAAAGTAAAATTCGTCTTAGTCGATTACTGCTCCCGCCTACGCGGTTACCATCATCCCTGTGCTGGGAGACACGATCTGTGACGTCATCCGCGACTGCCGACTCATGCCGATATCATCCGCAAGGCGCGCCCCTGTCGGAGTTACCAGATGTGTTGCGGGCTCTTTCCCCAGCAATTCTACAGAATTTCCCCAAATAACTACTCAAATGAAAAAAAAAAATCCCCAACTTTGAAAGGAAACATATTCTCTAAATTATGGACCAACTACATGAGCTGTCCCTGACGATATCATTCAATTCAAACCAGCCAATCATCGTCGTTTGAGCTGCTCAAAACCCTATATATTCGCTTTTCTTTCTCTTCGTCTGTCGTTTATTTTTCTCTTTTTGATACACAAGAGAGAGGGAGAGAATAAAGTATTGTTTTTTTCTGTTCATAATTGTTCAGAGAATAATATTTCTATCTCTAGTCTGGATGAAAATTATTTACCCTAAAAATTCCCAAACATTTTCCCGTCCATTTGTGTTCCCTATTCTTTCCCCACCACAAAAAAAAATCCCCAATTTTGGGGACGAAATTCCCCAATCTGGCAACCCTGGCCCTTCCAGCGTTTCCGTGTGGGAGCGATGTCTCCGATCGGCGGCGCCCGTGGTGATTATTCACCTGCGCGAGACGCGCACTCTGCCAGGAAGTTAGCAAAATGTACGCACAGGAGGAAAGAAAAATTACAGATAAAGTCAAAATATGAAGAAAGAAGTCAAATAAAAAAATAGTCAAAAACATTATTATTCAGAAAAAAGCCCCCCAAAAAAATCAAAAAGTCAATGCCAAAAAGGAACAAAAGGGTACATCCTGTTCCTACAAATACATTTTTTCGAAGGAATTCATGAGATAATGAATTCTTTACGAGAAACTGTGTTGTAAGTGATAATATACTGCAATATTCAACTGCTCCAATTTCCATCTGTTGAAATGATGTTACAAAGACAACAAGAGAAAAAGTAGGTAAATGAATACGTTTATTTTGATTTCATTTGTGCTGGAATTGAAGCTTGGTAG
The DNA here is from genome assembly GCA_011170035.1 of Teleogryllus occipitalis. Taxonomy (NCBI): domain Eukaryota; kingdom Metazoa; phylum Arthropoda; class Insecta; order Orthoptera; family Gryllidae; genus Teleogryllus; species Teleogryllus occipitalis. The sequence continues at coordinate 209,423 of BLKR01000862.1, read as the reverse complement.
GAAGGGAAACAGCCAGTTGTGTTGAAAGCTACTGAAATATCTCCTTCTCTGTTAAAAAGAGCGTGTGTGGCATTTGGAGGTCTGTCTCCGTAAACAAAATATTATCTTACAGTGACTTGAAAACTACAGAAAAATGAAAGTATATTTGTTGTTAATTAATTCTAATAATACATACTTTGGTTTACGTTTCCCCTAACTGTATCCTACGGTAACGTATCGCCCTTTTCTCTCTTTCCTTCCTCTTTCATTGTCTCGTTCTAGCAATTACTGACTCTAAAAATATCCTTACGACATTAGAATTCCCAACATTGAGCTTCTTGGTTCCCACAATTTTGATTAAGTATTTTTCTGTATTGTATGAATAACGTATTGCGGAGCAGAGATTTCTTCATCACTTGAGACTTAAATCGAGTTGTGAGTCAAAATTTATCTACAAATATAACGTAACTATAATTATGAAGATTAAATGGTAAGTTTTACTGGTTCTCTGTGCCATGTGTTAAATTCAATTACATACTATTCTCATAAACACAAACAGAAAGACTGAGGGCCATTTAGATTATAATCTTTCAATTTTCCCCACAATGAGGTATAGAACTAACAGACTTGAAGTCCTTCATATGTTTTCAAATAAGTTGCCAGATGTACACTTTCGTATCCTTTGAAATACGTCGTTGGCAATCAGCAGAAACGGATCTTAGTAGTAGATTATGATGATTCAATTATTCCTACAATGAGGCACAGAACTATCAGAACTCAATTCCTCCAAATGTGTTCAAATAAGTTGACAGTTGTATACTTCTTTATCGGTTGAAATACTTGGTGAAGGATCAGGTATTATACGCGCACGTTTTTTTGAGTCTCAGAATACCTACCCCCGCTCATTTGCCAACATTCGTTGAATTAAGAATAAATGACACCAACGGCATTGTGTACAAAATCTGATAACCAGACATGTTCGCTCCCATGTAATATAAATTATTTTGCATCGAAAAACGATCTACAAATTTAAAATTCCTTGTCAGAATAACCAAACTCCCCACTCCTCGCTCAAGGAGCGAGGCGGGGGTTCAAGAAAACGTGAGCGGATAATATTCGTTTCTTGTCTGTATGTGTGTTTGGTGGTTTGGGCCCACTGCCGGGCGTGCGGGGTGGGCGTCGCCGCCGCCATCGCCCGTGACTCATCGCTCCCTCCCGGCGCCGCCCACGCGTCGGGGCTGGTCGCGTGCTCCGCTTGCAGGGCGCCGCGCCGCGCCGCAGGTGGCGGGCGGCGGGCGGCGGTCGGGGCGTGGGCGCTGGGAGGCGCGCGGGACGCGACAGGCGGCGCGGCGGCGAAAGGGCGCCTCTCGTGGAGCCAACAGCGCCCGATGCAGTCGGGCCAAGGAGAAGTATACGCGGTGATGAGCAGTAGGGGGAGTGCCTTGAGGTTATGTCATGGACTCGACTGTGGCCAACGCGTGCATTGTTCTCAATTAGTCGCGTTCATGGAAAATTGGGCGAAATTAGATGTGGAGATTAGAGAGGAATAAGAACATCAGCTGAGTGGGATTGTCAATATGACACACTAATGTATAAAATTGTGGTAATATCAGCACATTATTGATTTAAAATCTCCCACATTTATGCTCGTGAAATACGTGTGCATGATCTTAAACGAGATCATCTAGCTCGTGCGACGTGACCTTTCTATTAAACCATTTCGTATCTCTCTCACAAAGGAAGTAGCAAGGTTATAGTTTTGTTGTCGGTTGCTGCATACAAGACAAATTACAAGCTCATTCGCGTGTAACGTTTCTTGAGTGTTTTGAGGCGACTCATAGAGCCACGGAGCCATATTCCCAACAGTGTCGATTATGGGTTTTGCTAACACCTTACGCGAGAGTGTGAACAAACAAGGCGAGAATGCCCGCCCCTCCCACCACTCCCAGTTGCAGCGGCTCCCGGGCGAGGGGCGAGGTCGCCTGCGAGTGCATCACGAGGCCGCGGCGGGGGCGGCGACGTCGATGAGAAATGCAAGGCGCGAGGCGTCGACTTCCGGGAACTTCCGGTTCAGCCCCGTAGCGCAGCTTTGTCGTCGCTTATCGCGCCACCTGGCACCGCGTCCGGCCGACCGCCCGTCCCCTCCCCTCCCTGCCCCTCCGAGTCCACCCCCACAGCCCGCGTCGCTCCATTTCCGCCCGCCCCGCCCCCGCCCCCACTCGCGTCCTCGGGTCGAATTTATTAGCATCGCCAGCGACAGACTCACGCTCCGAGCACGCGGTGCCGCCCTAAGGAGGCAGCTGCTGGGTATTTTTTATGCGGGAAGCGTCGGCTTGGGAATAATTAAGGCGGATTCCACGAGTCATTTGCTGACAATAATGGCAGCAATAAAGCGGGGGCATCTTTCATCACTTCCACGAAAGTAAGAAATTCATTCCTGTTAATGCACTTGTTTAAGGTCTTTAGAAAGGAGGGGTGACGCTGAAAATGGAATGGAAGAAACTCAATTGCTGTAAAATCAACCTGTAAAATATAGTTACGGTTTTATTTAATTATCCTGTACAGGAACAAGTTTCCTTCAAAGATGATCACCTAGCTTTCATCCGTCTCGGTGATGTGAAAATTTCATCCCTATTATTTCTCTTTCACATAATTGTTCTTTCGTAACTGGTAGATTTTTAGAAATATTTGTTATATTACAAGAAAAAACTTAGACTGAAAAAAATATACGGTGGTACTGAACAGAATTGTGAGCGTAATTTCAAATTGAAATCTATCGATTTTGTTTCGAAACAGAATTACATCAAATTATCCACGGAAATGAATTCTGTAGGATTTTATAAACTCTGAGAATACAAGTAATTTAATGGATTCTTGTGTAACGATGTTCTTAATGTCAAATCTTGCAAAGATAATGACGAGGGTAATTCGAGAGGCGAATGAATGTAATGAGAATAGATTTATTCGTCCGTAGGAGAACTTTACACCAAGCACAAGACATAAACTTCGCGCAGCATCGTACACTCGGAGTAAGTTTCCGCAGCAACCGTAATTCAGAAGAGTAATAAAATCGAGAATTACGTGAGAATCGCCAGCAAAAAAAAGTCGAAACAGCTACTCGCAATTTGCACGCGTTGGGCGACCCGCTTCAAGTCCCCCTCTGGCCGGCTCGCCAGGCGCGCGTGGGTTTTCTAATTAACACTGCTCGAACGCAATTGCCCGCGCGCGCGACTCCACGCGACTAAACGCGAGCGCGGACGGTGATAAGTTATCGCAAGGACACGAGCGATCGCCAGACCTCATGATAAGGGTGACACTCCCCCTCGATCGCCACCCCTACGCCCCCATGTGGGAAGTGGCGCTAAAAATGCAATTGCTCGTGAAGTCCCTTAACAACTCCGCTTCCACGCCGACTTTGCACCCCCACAGCGTTCACCCAACGTCGCCATCACTCTGCTCCACCCCCAATGGCCTCACCCTGCTCTCAGCCCGCTCTCACCCTGCACTTACGCTGCTCTCAACCCGCTCCCACTCCCCTTTCACCCAGTTCCCATTTTCCTCTCACTCAGCGCTTACCCTCTCTTATCCAATCATCCCCTCTCACCCAGCTCCCACCCGTCTCGTCCCGCTGTCACCCGCCTCTCACTCCGCTTCCACTCTCCTCTCACCCAGTTCCCACCCCCTTTCACTCTCGCTCTCACCCATCACCCACTCTCCTCTCAGCCCGCTCCCACACCCCTCTCATCCAGCTCCCATTCTCTCCCTCACCCGCTCCCACCCTCTCTCACCCACCACCCACTCCCTCTCACTGCCCTCTCACCCATCACTCTCTGCACTCACTCCGCTCCCACCCCCTCTCACCACGTTCTCACTCCTGTCTCACCTAGCTCCCATGCGGTCTCACCCTTCTCCCACCCAATATCCCCCTTCCCTCCGGCACTCACCCCGCTCCAACTCACTCTCACCCCACTCTTACTCCCCTCTCGCCCAGCCCCCACCCACGTTCACCTCTCTCCCTCCCCCTCTCACCCACCTTCCTCACCCAGCACCCATCCACTCTCACCCGGCTCTCCCCCTCTCCCCCTACTCCCATCACGCTTTCTCTATTCTCTCACTCCACTCTCAACCCCCTAATTCCATTCTCACCTCTCTCTCTCTCTCTCTGTCACACACACACACCACTCCCCTTTCCCCTTCCAGCTTCGACCGAGCGTGTGAGGTGTCGCGGTGTGAGCAAGGAGGCGCGGTGACGGAGGCGGCGCTGAGGGGGCGGGGCGCCACTTTACGAGGCGTCGCGAGCCGCGTAAAGCACCGGCCGCCCCCGCGGTTACGTGTGGTTATCGCCCGCCGCGCTCCGTATAAAATGCTGGCTGGCGTGGGAGGCGCCCGGCCGGCTTCGGAGGGCGCGATGCTGCTGGGTCGGACTCGCTCCTTTCGGCCGCGCACCGTTAGGTTATTTTATTCCTTGGGCGGATTTTCGCACTTTCCTTTGTTATTAATTCCATCTTGTGCAGAATACTTTCTTTCCGATCCACAGTTTTCTTGACAAAATCTTGCCCTTTATCCTGTTTTATGCTGTATTTGACAAGTATTGTGTAACTCGCTTGTATTCACTTCTACCGCATGTTCTCGCGTAGAATACATCACATTCTTTTATCCCTTGTAGTTCATTTCTTCAGTGTTCATTTTCATACACAATTTCTTTCGTACGTATTTCACTTGCTAGGAATTAGCCAAATCAGATATTTTTTTATTACATTTTTTAATTAAATAGAGTTTTTTCCCTAGTTCGTTCATTGCCCATGTATTCTACTACACCAATCTACATTGGCGTTACTTGCATGCACGGACTGCGCCGTTCTCACACTTAAATTCTTGCTTCTCACCAGTCGCCTGCAGGCAACAAGGTGCAACCCCCTCCCCCTCCGGCGTTAAACGTCGCAAAGCGTGCCTCGACGCCGTTGCAACGAGACCTCCACATCCACCACCCTCACCCACTGCTCCTCCGTTGACGCAAATACTCATTACCGTCATCCCCATCGCCACCGCCACCGCTTCCTCCATCCTTAGCAGCTCCGCTCGACCACCTCCACCATATCTACGAACCTTCTCCACCATCGCCACCTCCTCCTCCTCCAAAGCCACCGCCGTCATCGCCTTTGTCGTCACCATCGTTTTCATCGCCGTCGCAAATACAGTCACGAGCTCTGCCACCGCCGCCGCCTCCTGCCGGGGTCGCAGCCTCTAATTATCCGTTTGGGGAGTTTTCCAGGCGCGCTCGCGTGCGGGGGCGGCGGCGGAGGAGGAGGGGCGCCCGCGTTTGTAAGTCGTCATCGCGGCGCCGCCGCCGCCGCATGCGCCGCGACAGCTTTATGGACCGCGATTCGGATCTCCCGCCCCCGCCCCGCCCCCGCCCCGCCCCCCCTCCCCGCCACGACCCTGCCCTGGCCCCGCTCCGCGTCGTTCACGCCCCGCGACAGCCCGCGCGCCCGCCGTAACCGCCGCTTCGCACGGACTCCGCGAGTGCCCTGCGGAACGCCTAAAAGACATGCTCGCGCAGGTGAAAGGATGCTGGATGTGTTCACTGGGATACTATTATCGCGAATCTGTAAGGAAAAAGAAATTATTCCAGATTTTGTTAGATGTAATGAATTGAATTGCCGAATGCTGTCTGCGAAATGAAAAGATAAACGATCAATTAAAAATCGAAGTTATTAACGAATTAGATGTACTGGAGTTCTTGAATTCGAAGAGCTTTTTATAAAAATATGCTGCTTATTGATGCGAAAATGTTAGCCTAGAGTGCGCTAGTGGTAGGGATTAATTTGTTTATGGCAATTTCTAAAGCCGTGAAAAACCGTGTGTAGAGAAAACGAACATGCCAAAATGAAAGACAGGTTTTCCCCCAGTTATTGAGTAAACGGAATTACGTAAGTATTAAGTAATGGTAGAGATGTTTAGCATACCCATCTTTTGTAATAAAAAAATGAGTGATATTGAAGAGACTCCAAAAAATGCTTTCTTTTTCCTCCTTTTTATCTAACACTCCATTACGCGTCATGCCAAAATTGCTCACGATCCATTATCAACCCTCGCCATCGGGAGTTCATAGACCGAGCGTTTCCTGGATTAAGCTCATGACAGCTGTCAGACGCATGCAGCAACCTTTTTACATATCACCTCCCATCACGGCAACACACAAGGAAGAGAAAATACGCGGTCGCGCGCTCGCGACAATTCAGCAGCCCAACATTTGACTCGGTTAACCTACGCTCGACACCGGCTATAAATTCCGCGTTCGCCACCGCCGCCGCCGCCGCCGCCAGCGAGTGAGCGAGCGCCCGGGTCAGAACAGGGAACCGCGCGCGCACCCACGCTCACCCCATTGTGCGCCCGACAATCACTCCGAAAACATTACCCGCGGCGCCCGGCGGCGCCGGCGGCCGCTATTTTCACAGAGCGGTGGAGTGCGCACCGCTGCACTATCGCGCGCAAATATTCCGACGCCCGCCCGCCCACGCGCGTGTTGCCCAGCCGCCTGCCCCCACGCCCCCCTCGACCCACCCTGCGGCCCAGTCGATCTCACCCAACCCCTTGGGCCATCCACCCCCATCCATCCACCCATCAAGCCTCTCTCCCAGCTGTCCTCCCCCTCTGAACCTCCCAAAGCCCGGCCGTCCACACGACCGTTGCCCAGCCGCCTGGACCACGCCCACCCATACACTCGACCTGCGCACCCAGCTTCCCACCCATGCTCACCCAACTCCTTCTCCCATCTGCCCATCCATTACGCCTCTCTCCCGGCTGTCCTCCCCCCTTTGAACTTCCCAAAGTCCGCCCGTCCACATGAGCGTTGCTCTGCCGCCTGACCCACGCCCACCCATACACCCGACCTGCGTACCCAGCTTCCCACCCATGCCCATCCAACCCCTTCGCCCATCCACCCACCCATCAAGCCTCTCTCCCAGCTGTCCTCCCAACATCCCATAACTCCTCCCCTAGGCTTCCTCTGAACCCCCCCTCCCTAGTCCCGCCTGCCTGCTCACACGATCGCTGCCTAGCCGTCTGGCCCGCCACCCTCCCACACCGCCGACCCAATCCATCCACTCAGCCTCCCTTTCTCCCATCACAAACCTTTCATTAAATTCATTCTCTAATCCGTGCAGCCGCTCTCCTAGCTGCCTTCCCAACATCCCCCAGCCCCCTTCTGGACCTCCCATCTACCCAGTAGTCCATATAGCAGCCTACTCTGCCCCTTACTCTTCCGCCTCCCCATCTCTCTGTCCACTATTTGCTCCAACCCATAGTCCCTTTATCGTTTCTCAACGCATCTCTTGTGCTATCTCCCCGACTTTCGTCTACTGCCACTCCATCCTGTCCTCACATATTCGTTACAGTATTCGCAATTCTCTCTCTCTCTCTCTCTCTCTCTCTCTCTCTCTCTCTCTCTCTCTCTCTCTCTCTCTCTCTCTCTCTCTCTGCCTCTCCCACCCCTAATGATGATCTACTCGCTTCCTCTCCATCTCCTACCCCTCTCCTACTCTCCTACCCGTTTCTCATCCACCCGCTCGATCAGCTACACGCGTGCCCCCGCGGGCGCCTGCCCGCGCTTCCACACACTGTACTGCATTCGCCCCTTCATCCCCTCCACCCGGCGCTGTTTACCTCGCCCCCCGCCCCCACGCCAGCGGTGGGGTGGGCGCGCGCGTGTAGGAGAGTCACCTGATTTGAGGTGTCCCGCGCTGCGGTCGCCCGCGATAAACTGTCGACTGCCCTGGCGATCGCTCCCAGGTGCTAAGTATCTGCGAAGGAATATAGGTTCGATGATGCAAATATAATTTCTATGTCGAGTTATTTATCGAGTTATTTATTAAATCGAGAAATTTAATGGATTATAAAATCACCAATATTTGGAAATTTTGAAGAAAAATGCGAATGTTTGCGAATGATGTGATCGTTGTGAGTACATTTTCCGTTTAAGTATAGATTGTTTTCACGTAGTTATTTTAATTATATTTATATGGATCCCAAATACAATTATTAAGTATGACACACTAAGCTAGAAGTTTAACATTATGTATGTTTCTCTATACCTAGTCTTAGAATAAATGTTTATACCTTCTATTGCACGTAGTGAACCCGAAAATAAACTTTTTGCCAACAAACATACGGTGGGAAAGTATCTCTAAAGGAGCTAAGAACTTAGACAATATTCTGATTGTTACGTTTACCACTTGTGCACAGCCGTTCGGCAGGTATGTGAAATCTCATTAACTTTGCCAAGACGTGACCTGCCCAACATTTGCGCAAAATGAGTTGCGTAGAAATCAGAGGTAAATGTCACATTTGTAATTCCATTTTATGAAACTTACCACTATCTGTCTTTTGGCTAAAAGTTGTCTATTAACCCCAATACATTCCCTGCAATTTTGTAACATTTATTCTTAGACGCTTGTCTGCTCTTTCATTTATTAATTTTACTTCTAAACTGCGATTTCTGTTATCAGAGATTTAAAAAATATTCTCTCGGGTTCGTTCGTCGTAACAGTCGAAACAACTCTGCCAGTTGCGTTACCCTCCCTTTTTTTAAATGCAGATAGATACAATTATTTCATGGCTGAGAGAGCTACATCAGGAGGCGAAGCTCCATTTAAATACTCACGAGCCGCTCTCTAGAGTTTATTGGACGGCGCAAAGAGCGTAAATCTTGCAGTTCCTCATTGCCAGCTCATCGCCCATTTGCACTTTCAGGAAAGCGCGCGCGCAAGTGTTCGGCGTGGCGCGGCAGTGGCGCTCCGGGCGGAGGGATGGCGCGTCGCCCCGTGATCGCTCGCATTTTGTTTTCACGATCCCTCCTCCTCCCCGGCCTCTCCCCTCTCCGCTCTCGGAGAGTGGTGTAGTGCTTGGTTATTAACGGGAGGGCTGGTGTAGCCCACATCAGCCCTGAAGTATTCATGGTCCTAATGGAAACCCGTAGTTATTCGGAAACCTCACTAAAGCACGGTTACCGGCTCGACGAATCCAAACGAGGGGCACTCGTAGGTAAAACTGGAGTTTTGCATTTAACACTAACTCGGGGGAGGGTGTGCGGCGTGGCGCGGCGACGCTCCGCGCACGGTATGTTTCACGTGCGGGTGAAAGAGCGTCAAAAAAAGTGCGGGGAGGTGTGGGGCGATGCCCAAATGTTTTCGCACTCTCGCCCCGTGCGCGCGAAAGGGTGCGCGGGTGGAAATCAGGAAGGGCTTATTGGCTTCAGGAGAGCACGCACTTGATGGCTCTGTGCGAGGGTTTCTGTCGCGCGTTCTGCTGCTGGTTCGCCTCATTCACGCAGGCAGCGGATGGCGGCAGGTGGCGCGGGATGGCACGGGGCGGGACGAGGTGGGGGTGGTGACGGAGGGTGATGTGAGGGCAGAATGAAGAGGGTTGAGGTGAGGTGAGGAAGGGTGAGATGGACCGAGGCGAGGGGTGGAGGGGAAGTGTGTTGGGTTGGGCTTGTTGGTGCAGTGCTTTCTGAAGTGAGGTGAGGTGGGATGAGGTGCGGGTGGGGTGTGATGAGATAAGGTGATATGGGGGCGAGATGAGAAAGGTTGAGGCGAGGTGAGGAGGGGAGAGGTGGACCCGGGCGAGGGGAGGACGTGAGGTGTTGGGTTGGTGAAATGAAGTGAAGTGTGATGGGACGAGGAGGGGTGGATGTCGTCAGACGAGGGAATGTGGGATGAGCAGAGAGGTGCGACGGATTTGAGATGGAGGGAGGTTCGACGAAGCGCGGTCAGGCGGAGCAATGCGGCGCGGCGTAGTGCGTGTCGGACTGGCGGGAGGTGAGGGTGGAAAAGTGTTTCGTCGTGAGGCGTGGCGGGGCGGAGCAGGACAAACGTGGTGGTAGTGGCTCTTGGTGGATGGGAATGGAGTGAGGCGACGGGGATCGAACAGAAAAGTGTGCGATGTGCAAAGAGGTGGGGTCGAAGTGGAAGCGGGTTAAATATGACGAGGCGAGGCAGGGGGGGCGGTTTGAGACGGAGGGCAGTACGATGGGGCTGAGCAGTGCGGGGAGGGACGGGATGTTGGGGGTGGGCTGGAGTAGTGCCCTACCGCGGGGCAGGGTGGGACATGGCAGGGCACGGCAGGGGCGGGCAGTGTGGGGCGGGGCGTGGCAGAGCGTGGCAGGGCGGGGCGGGATGGTGCAGAGCGGGGCAGGGCGGGACACGGTGGAGCAGAGCAGGGCATGACAGCTCAGAAGCGGTGGTGGTGGCCCGGCGTGGAGTGGAGTTAAGCGCGGCAACCGGGTCGGACGGCGGGGAGCAGGGTGCAGTGGGACGGCGTGAAGCAGCATTGAGATCGGCGCGCAGAGTACGAAACGTTGATTGCAACAGCTCGCGAACCGCCCCCAGCTGGCGCTGCGCTACCCGCCCGTGCTCCGCCGCTGCCTTTCCGGATGCCCTGCGGCCCTCTCGCCCTGCACGAGCCGACCGTTTACAGTTCGCGCGAACAATTGGAAATCAGTTTTCGCGGGGTGGGTTATTTGGCCGGACGCTCGTATGAGAAAGCATTTGCGAGAATGGGCGGAAACATTAACAAGTAAACGCTGCGGGGTGCACAAAAGGCTGCCTAGAAATCATCCAATTTTTCCCCCGTTGTTGAGATCTACCACATGGTGCAGTGTGAAGGACTGTTTAACACTCGTCGACGCGAAATTGTAAGTGCGATTGTTTGTTTTAAGATTTTATTATTGTTTGAAAATGTTCATTTATGATTTTGAATTAGTATCAGTTAATTAAAAGCTAAAAAATACGTCGAAGTATCAACGTTTTCTTTCTATCATGTCTGGAAGAAGCCGCTTTGGCCCTTGTGAGTGTTATTGTTAATAGAATCTATTGGCAACATCTCTTTTCGTTGTGATCACTTCATCTACCTGAGCAGCTTCCCAGCAAAGTACCAGCGAAATTCCTTTCATGTAATTGTTACTTGTCTGACTGGTATGAATTTTCCATTGATTGCTTATGCCCCCTAGTCATTGAGCAAACGTTTTCAATCAATATGGATATTGTTCGACGCCAACTAAGTGTTTTCTTCGAAGTAAATGGTAGACTTGATGCTTTCTGTTACACAATAAACGTGCTGGAATGTAGTCGTAATGCCGTTACGGATCAAAGCAGAGAAAAAGAGCGAAAGCTGTCCACTAAGAGTTTCCAGGTGTTCTTTCGTGTAACTCTTACTCTGTAATGTTGCACCATTATCTCGAAAACTATTAAATTCCGAAGACGTCTTGCAAAAAGAGTATTCCAGTCTCCTTTCCTTGCTATTGGATTTATCGCCGAGGAAATGTCAAAAGAACTTGCATTACGCCCTCGCAGAGCCATTGTATTTTGCACTAGACATAAAATTAATTACAGCACGCATTTTCATAAAACACTAAAAGCCTCTCCGTGTACATGTTAACTAGTAGTTGAGATTCGTGATTACTCGCGGCAGAAAAGCGATCATAAATCAGTTTAATAATCACAGATTCCAGGGTTTCCAAGATCTTTGATTACAAGTGCAACCAACAGTGGAAACGACGGAAAGAGCTCTCACAAAGTAGAGGTGGGACAGCCGGGCGCTGGAGCGTCACCGGGTCGGGGGACAAGAGCGGGGTGGGGGAAGGAAGGGCAAGAGAAATAACCGCAGAAGCAGGGGCCGAGAAAAGTTGCATAACATTACAGCGCCTTAAAATGATAGATGGCTGCGAGATGTTAAACCCCAGAAGGGGCCCGCGCCAAGACGACGCGGACGGGGGTGGAACGGGGCGAGGAAGGGTGGTTCCTGGGCGCCGCTCAAGGGGTGGTTAGCGCCCCTCTCTGGGGGAGCCGCAGTCTCCAGCAGCGGGCAGACACTCTCTTTTAAAACAATTCTCGCCGTTTGCGCGAGGGAAGTGGAGTTCTTTACGGGCGTGTCCCCGACCGCTGCCTTCCCGTCGCTCCCCGCTCCTCCCCGCCACCCCCTTCCCCCACTACCCCGCGTTGCCACACCCTCTCTCTTTTCTCTCTTTCTCTCCCCCGTCGGCGATGTGTCGGAAATAAAATTTTCAAAATTACCGCCTAACTTTGTTAGATCTACCCGAAGAATCTCCTTCGCCGGGGAGGTATAAGAAAAACATCTCGTTCCCGTGTCCGCAATCTTATTATAAATCTGTTTAAATCATTACTTAAAACATATTTCTCCCTAATGGAGGTTCTCCCCGACGTGAATAACAAATTGTGCGGAGGATCTCGCTTGTTCCTCCCTCTCTAGACACACCACGCCCGCTTCGAGTTTGCTTTCTTAAATTCGTTCTTCGTTTCCGCCTCGCATAGTAATGTACGTAGCCTCGTCGTTCCGGCGGATTACAAACTAAGTTAGTCTGCGTCGGAGGGCGTTGAGTTTTACTCACACGCGACCTGAAAGATATATATTTTCGAGCTGGATCCTCACTCTGCTTCCTGATTTTTAAACGAAGTTACTTTAAATACTCCTTCCTGCCGACGATTCGCTTCTAGAACTTCATTTCTCATCTCCTGATATTGTTTTAGTCGTTGCCCTTATAGATCTGGGGAAAGATGTTCTGTGTCTTATAGGAATGATAAGTCATGAACTGCATTTCTGTTTCTTATTGTTTTTTAGTGTGTGTGTGTGTGTGTGTGTGTGTGTGTGTGTGTGTGTGTGTGTGTGTGTGTGTGTGTGTGTGTGTGTGTGTGTGAAATACAAACTTTGACATCTGTGAACTGACACATTGATGGCTCAGCGTGTATCTTACTTTCAGTAAACTATTAGAGTTAGTAATTCAGTTAATTATTTAAAACCGAATACCCACAACTTTGGACCAATGTCCATGTTGCCAGCAGATTATCAGAAATGTATGCTTATGATGTACGTTTATGATACTTGTACGCCTTATTGATATTATTTTCCTTTTAGAAAATAATATCCTCTGGAGAACTCGTTTCTGAGCATGTTTACTATCTATTTTTTAAAGCAATACATCCTTGCTCGATCCTTTCTAACATATTTTATCCTAACAAGGTAACACTCGCAATTAGTATGACACTACCTGGCATGCACCAGTAAAAATGCTACACTCGAGTGTTTTGAAAACGGCGTTTTGCAGCAGCAAAACTTAACGTATCGTTTTAAGGGTCACCCCCCACTCACCCACCCACCCCACCCCACCCCCGCAGCCCGTTCATTGGCGAACGCCCATCCAGATTTCTCCCGCCGTCACGGGAAGTGTCCCGGTCCACCGTGGAAGCATCTTCGCGTGCTGCGATCTTAGAGCCGTTGCTCCGCGCCGGAGACACTGCGCAGACGTCGCTATCTCCCGCGCGGCGCCTCCAGACGCATGTGGCGCGCCTCCGCCGGCCGGTGCTGCTCCTGGCGTAATCATTTCTCCCAGAAGAGGGCGCGCCGTAATGGAAGCAGGAGATTGCGGCGTCGCGTGGAGACACCAGCGATCGGTGGAAATAGCTGCGGTTCGGGGTCAACGACTCTCCAGAGAAGTTCCTTCTCGAGGAGATGGACGTGGAAAATGGGGGTTAAGTTTGGGGAACATAGGCGTTAATGATGTCGTGCAGATTTTGTCTGTTTGTAGTTAGCGTAATAGGTGTGAGAGTTGTTTAAAATAATGAGGAGCGATATGAATCTTTGTTTTCGTGATTTAACAATACCAGAAATACCGTTTATATTATAGTAAAAATAAATTTTAGTGTACTTACTGCCAAATATTAATTTTAGTGTAAATGTAACGTATTAAAACATAAGCTTTTCTTTTTCATAGATGCTTACAGTCGTCCGCTTCTGTTGTAAGCTAGTGTTTGCATGGAAGGCTGTCAGACACATTTAGATTAATAGATAATAACTATGTAGGCTTTATTTCCTGAGAGCGAACAATAAAATCCTGAATTTAAGTTCAGCATTAGAAAAACATTACCAAAGAAATTTGACTCCTGTCAAAAGGATTCACAATGACAATAAAGAAAAATTGGGTAATGAAAGAATTCGTAAGATAGTCAGTACGATTCGATAATATTCTCACCAATGAGAAAAAAGAGAGAAAGAAATATGTTAATTCAGGCAAAGTATTGAGCATTTGTGCATTTTCTAAAATAAGTACAATAATCTTAGGAACGGGAATGCTTTTCTTTGAGGGCATGTGTAAAATTACATGTAATTTAGTATGAAATGAACCATACTCACACTAACATAAAAATATCAAAGTAATAGAATATCAATGCAATGCAAATAAGAAAAAAATGGATTGATGCTGCAACAGAAAATGAAAGGTGTTGTGTGGTGGAGACACGCGCGTGTGATGGGCAAGCGCGAGGCGAAGAATTGGAGAGAGGAACGACCGCCGCGTCGCGCAGGGGGTCAACGGCCCTAGGGCCCAACCCCCGCCGCATCAGGCGCCGCCCCCGCCCCCGCCACGCCTCGCCGCGCCGCGCCCTCAATGCGCGACTTCCCGCGCGCCTTGGCCGCCGGCCAGCCCCTCCTCCATCCCCTTCCCCGCCCACACCGCCCCTCACTCCTTGCACCGTCTGCGTCAAGCGCCTCCTCCCACTTGGCCATCGTGCCTCTTTGCGCCTTCTCTCGTCACCTCTTGTCGTGGTCTTTGTCCTTTGTTGCCTCCCCCATTCCCCTTTCTTCTGATCAACCATGCTTCCATCCCCCAGTCCCGTTTTGCCCTGCACTTTCTACACCTATCTCACGATTTCCCTTTCTTCACCACTTCCTTCTCCCTCCGCCCTCTCTCCTTTCATCAACCTCCATTCCTCCTTAGCTTCCGACGCCCCCTCTGGTCGTGTTCTTTGCCGTTTATTCTTTCCTTCCCTACTGTCTTTCCTCTTCTACAAAATTCTCTGTTCTGCTCATCCATGCTTCCTTTCCTCCTCATTCCGTTTCCCCTTATATATTGTACCCTTCTCCCCGCTTCCCATTCTTCCCCCGACTTCCCCCCGGCTACCAGCGCCTCTCCGTCCCGCTGCCGCCGCCGTCGGCGTGAGCTTCTCCGCTTTTTTACGCCGCGTTTTTTTCTTTTGCGCGACGGCGGAGATGGCGGCGCGGCGTCTTTCTCGCCGTCGGCTTAACGTCCTCCGCCCGAAACCGAACGGCACCGAATTTTGGCGGCGACATCCCCAGAGGTGATATTGCTCCCTCCTCGTGAGGAGGAGAAGAAGGAGGAAGAAAAAAGTGATCGGCGTCTGCGAGTTGGCGCCGCCGCCGCGTGGCACCGCTGGGGGTCGTTCGCCACCGACGACGTCCTTCAGTCCTCAACCCTTCCTCGCCCTCGTCTGGCGGCCGCGCCGCGCTGCGCCAGGGGGTGGGGGGAGCAAAAAGTGCGCGTTTTGAGGAGTCCGCGCTTCGCGGTTATTTCGAGTGGGCGATATACGCGCGGCCGCTGGCGGCGACACCCGCGCGCGCGGCCGTTGGGCGACCTTAAGTGGCCGTTGGTGGGGGAATTTGGGCTGGAAACGTGTCGCCAAATGGTATTCCTTTCGTATTGGATTGCCCCAGAGGGTCGATGTTTGAGGAGAGGTTAAAGGGAGGCGACGTGGTTTTGAACGTTTCTCTCCAATAACATCGCGTTGCTATGTTCCCATTGAAGAACTACAACGTGATGTTATGGTTTTATTGTTTTTCTGAATATCAATATTGTTAGTAGGTATTGAATTATATTGGTCGGGGAATTATATTTTATATTGAACGAAAATATAACAAATATTTCGAAATTTAATGTATTTTTAAATTGAAATATTCAGTTATACAATTTGTTCAATCCTTTAATTTTTACTGCATTTCTGACAAATTCTTTTTTTTAATAATTACAAGATTTTTCAGAATATACATTTCTACGAAGCATCTAAAAAACACTCCTTTGCTACGCATCATAAGTGCCATCTGCCGGCAGACGTGCCCATCCATACTAGGCTGCGCGCAAGTTTCCTCCGGAGACCACCTGCCTGGCAGAGTCGTCGGATCAGCTAACGACCGTGGGACGACGAGATACGAGCGCGCGACCGTCGCGTGGCATAACCCGCGGGTCGGTGTCTGCGAAGCCGCCGCCGCCACCGCCGCCACCAATGACGACGCCGCGGGTTGCGTCGCTAAACGGTTACACGCGACCGCCGCCGTCGCCGGCACGTGCCGCCGCTCGCTTTTTGCGTGGCCTGCGTGCACGCTACGCACGTGCGTTTGGGGACCCGCACGCGGCTCGCCGCAACCGCCGCCACCGCCACCGCCACCGCCACCGCTGCCGCCGTCACCGCCACCGCATTCCCCCGCCTCCGGTCCGATGGCGAGTCTCGTTAGCCGGTTAGCGGTACAATACGCTCTGCCCTTTTCCTTCGTCATCATTCGTCTGACCGTTATTGGGTTGAGGTTGCACGCCATCAACATATCTTCCTTTCGACTATGACCATGTACATCTCCACCTCTTCTTTCACTTTCGCCGCATTCTCCTGCAACCATCTCGTACGTTGTTACGAGGCTGACACTGCTCTTCACAACTCTCAGCTCATGACGGTTCGTTGCCTTGTCTTTAATGGTTTAGCTACCGTTAGTTTTATTTATTGCTTTCGCTTCGAACACCAGGAGCAACATTTTAGTCATTGCTTCTGTTGCTCTCGCAGGCAGATTTTTCTTGAATACTACCGTCATCGGAGCCACTGCACGATCCTCGCCTTTTTTTCGCAACTATTTCCATTACCCTGCAGCATTTAAAGCGGCCAGATTTGCAGTTAGTGCAACAGTAATCTTCGCGGAGCATTCCTTCTCCGCCATTTAGAGTGCAATCTCCGCCAGCGCGGATGGAGCATCCGCGGAAATGCAAGGATTTCATTTTTTTACAACTCTGTGGCCCTTTTTTCATCACCCAGCGGCCTCCGTTCTCTCTCTGCCATTTAGCGTCGCCCTTTACGAGCTGAGGGAAACGTCCGCCGTCCAGTCGCAAAGGGCGCTTTCATCTGTACCACCCGCCGCGCCGTGTCCACTTGCATCGCCTGCAGAACCACCACCGCCCCCACAGAAAGACAGTCGCTGACAGTTCCGCTAGTTACAGCGTTCTCATAACGAATATCAGGAAAGTAGAGAAGACGGGAAGGAGTAGATGGAATTGAAGAAGGTTAAGGGATGGCAGATGAAATGGATGAATAGAAGAGAGAAAAGAGAAAAAGGCGAAATGAACAGTTAGGAGGGACTAGTCCCAAAGAATTAAGCGACTGAAATTGTAATGATGTTTTTGTTGTCATGGATACTGCAAGACGAGCAAAAACTAACAGCTGGTTGAATAGCAGAGGAAGACGAAAGTGAAGATGAAGGGAGAGAAGACGAGGAACAAGAATTCGCGAAGGAAGGAGGGGAGGAAGAGAAGAAGGAGGGGAAAGTGCGGCGACGCGTCGACAAAAAAACCGCCTGCCGCGCCGACCGCGCGCGCAATCCGTTAGGAAACAAAGTCGCAGTTTGTACCCGCGCGGCTCCTGCGAGCGTCATTACTCGGCCGGGCGCTCGTAAACATTCCAGGCGGCCGCGCCGGGCTGGCAGGCCGGTGAGGATTTACAAGGGCGGGGCGGAGACACCGCCACCGTCTTCGTCGCCGCTTCCATCTCCTGCCTCGCCGGCATTTCCATCGCCACCCCCACCGTCACCACCCGCCTAACCGCTATCACCGTCCCCATAACCCCCAAATTGAATCACCGCCGTAACTGAATCATCCCATAACTGCATCACCGCCATAACTGCATCACCGCCATAACTGCATCACTGCTATAACTGCATCACTTCCCAAATCGCGTCCACGCCCTAAGCTGCATCACCGCCCTAAACGGCACCACCAACATAACCATCACCATCCTAACTACCATCACCGGTCCTAACTACCATCACCGCCCTGCCCATCATCGCCGCTCTAACCATAGCACCGGCCATCATTATCATCATCATCATCATCATCATCATCATCATCATCTCCGACGTAACCGCTATTACTGCCCTTACCACCATCACTGCCCCACATGACCACGCAAACCGATATCACCGTTCTAACCACCACCACGACCATCAACCACCACCACCACCACCACCACCACCACCACCACCACCACCACCACCACCACCACCACCACTACTACCGCCACCCCCACCAGCGCAGTGTCGGCCGGCCGCATTGCTGATGCACCGAGCCCCGTCGGCGGTGGGGGGCGGTGCACGCGCGCCTTGTAAGGCCCTGGCGGGAGTCGATGCGCGACCGCGCTGCGCCGCTCGTCACAATAGGAAGGCGCGCTCGCGCTGACGGAGCGCATGTGCGCCTTAGCCGCGGCGCTTAACGGGCGCGCGGGATTTCTTTCATCGGGCGCGGGGCGTGGCGGGGAGCGCGCGCGCGGAGGTGGTCCGGCCGCTTGGCATGCCCGGCGCGCGGGCTGATCGCCGCGCGTGGCCCGCGCCGCAAATGAGGCCAAGTGCGCGAACGACGCGCGCCCGTCCGTCGGGTCGTCGCTGGCGGAAGCGAGGGGCGGGGCGGGGCAGGGCGGGGAGGCGCGGCGCGCGCGGGGCGGGGCGGGGCGGCGCGGGGCGGCGCGGGGCGGCGCGGGGCGGCGCGGGGCGGCGCGGGGCGGCGCGGGGCGGCGCGGGGCGGCGCGGGGCGGCGCGGGGCGGCGCGGGGCGGCGCGGGGCGGCGCGGGGCGGCGCGTGGCGGCGCGGGGCGGCGCGGGGCGGCGCGGGGCGGCGCGGGGCGGCGCGGGGCGGCGCGGGGCGGCGCGGGGCGGCGCGGGGCGGCGCGGGGCGGTGCGGGGCGGGGCGGGGCGGTGCGGGGCGGGGCGGGGGGGGGCGGGGCGGGATGTGCCGGTTGGATGCGCGCAGGTGGCGGGGTTGCAAGGCAGATGCGGGGAAAGATTGAGCTGAACCGCGAAGAAATGCTGGGGTGAATTTATAAAACAAAGCCTTGTAAGGGGATGAAGATACGTATGGTACAATTTATCGGTTCTAAGGAGGTGATGTACGTGTACCTGACCGTTTGCGAGCAGATTTCGTAATTACTAGGTTCTTAACTCTCAGTATCTATACACCAAGAAGCATTTTATCCAGTATAATGTTGATAAATTTTCATTCACTTATTTCCTCAGACAATTTTCCTCATATGTTCAATAGTCCCAAAACTTCGTACTCCAACGAATTTGACATAAATAATCATTACATTTATGTAGAATAAAAACTATCAAACATGCTCTGACAATAAACTTCTGGTGCCCTCTTTGTAAAGTTTCCACACATTTTTGTTCAAAAGTGAATTAAGCAAATGTTTACGCCATGAATATGAACAGAGCTATTCATTAGTCGTTCCGTCAAAAAATTAGTGATATCTTTCTAGATATCAGCCAGGTGCCATTATTTTGATAATATAAACTAAACGACTCCTTTCACTGAAAAATTCCAACAAATATTATCTTTTCTCACTAATAGATATAGAGTAAAACATGATTAATGCAAAATGTCAAGAAACCAGTATTTTTTCCGTATTAAGTAAGAATCCGCATTAAGCAATGTAATACTGCAGAATTTCCGTTGGCGGGGCCGCGATTAATGTTGACATTAGACAGATTTCCGCATTATACACGTTCCGCATTAAACAAGTTTTACTGTACTAGTAAACTGACATGAAAATCAGACGTTTTCATGAATTACTATATAATACGCGAGAACTGCTGAAACAACGTTTAACTGGTGGTACAATGGAACATCCGTGAGCTTGAGAAAGCGCCCAGAAGCGAGACAGACGCGTGCGTTTCATTGCTATTCAAATCCGAGATGGCCTAGCCTGATTTGTCGTCACGCCACTTCGTGCTCGCCGCGGCTTCATTACTTTTCCGCCGAGATTTTCCGGAAGCCTCATTGTGCAACCTGATGGTCCGCCTTTGTGCCGGGGCGGCGAGCGGCTCGCCGGACGCCCGAGCGCGTCGTGACGCTCGCTGCCAAGTACGGCGCGTCGCCTGGACGCTAGGGTCCGCGGATTCTCTTTGTGAGAGTCACGAGCGCACACAGCACGTTGCTGTCCGTGGGCCAGATGCACATCTTTGACGGATTATGCTCCCGAGACGTTTGTTTTACTTCTTACTCGCAGAGCATCTCACTTTCTGTGTGCTCGGGCGGTTGCTTACCTGCCCGTATTTGCATGATGACTTGATACACTGGAGAGCTCCGACGAGAGAATGTCACATTCAACGCAAAGTAGGAGAATGAGTAACATTCGCGCTGCTTGGGAGCGGACATGTAAGAAGCGCATGGACATAAACGCTCGGAAGCAGATGTGAAATGTTGCCGTGATTTTTGAAATCGCTCGTTTGTTCCCTTCATTTTTTCGTTCATTCTTGCTGTATGACGTGAAGCAGATGACGTAATTCTGATCTAATGGCTCGTTAAGGAACTATAACTACGATGTGTGAGGGGCCGCGATGTTGATTCATTCAGAACTATTTTATTCATAAAGAAGACTCTTGATACCTTTCACGTCAGTACCGAGGTGCATTCCTGGGGTTCATGTGGCATTTCTGTCGGAGGTCATTCGTAATGCGAGAATAAATCAAGTAAACTCTTCCGTAATAAAACACGTTTCATAGTCGTCGGAAAGTCGTTGATATGCTCCGTGTAATGGCTATTCTCGTTTATTTACTCTCTAGAGCACTCATGAAGGGGAGGTTCTTATATCTTGAACGATATTGACTATA
Source organism: Teleogryllus occipitalis (assembly GCA_011170035.1). NCBI lineage: Eukaryota > Metazoa > Arthropoda > Insecta > Orthoptera > Gryllidae > Teleogryllus > Teleogryllus occipitalis. The sequence continues at coordinate 188,721 of BLKR01000862.1, read as the reverse complement.
AAGTTAAACATTGTTCGTTATAGTGTTTATCTTAGCAGTTTGTGTTTCTGTGTGGAATATATCGTTCTCATCACAATTCAAATCCCATTTTCGAAGAAATAAAGTTGCTTTTACGAACTCCGCTTCTGTGGAACCTCAGTATCACGAATCCGAAAGGAGGAGCGATTTTTCATCGATTTTTTTAAGGCAATCATTATAAAATTTTATTTCGTATTGACGACGTCCGATACATGAGACGTATTTTTTGGAAAGGTGAATGGGAATGAGAAATTCGAGCCATCGAGGAATTCGAATTATAGAGCTTTAAGTTGCCTATAATTTACTATATTTAAAAAGAAATACTGCTATTTTCAGTTCAGACTATTCGCATTCCACCAGAAACAATCGTTCAGTTCAGAAACGCCAGCCTTTCGCTTGGGATTAAAGATTCCTGCTCCATGCGCTCGCTCTGTCCGCTTTATTTCATATTTCCTCATTCATTTTGGTCCTGAGACCGGAGGTTTTTTTTTTTTTTTTTTTTTTTGTGAAATAATGAACAGTTTTTATTGAACTGTTGTCTTGCGGCTTTAGTAGTTAGAGGAAGCGCTTTATAGTTAAAATTCTAGTTAAAACTAAATTATACCTTATAGTAAAATGAATCTAGAAGCTCTTTGACACTATCCCGTTTGTAGTGAATACTGTTATTTTCTTCCCCTCAATACTAATTATTTGGAACTTTTTGGAATATTTTTTCTCCCTTTTCTCCATTTACGCAACATTCATAATTTATTTGCGATATGGCTATTGCATTCATTCATTCTTTCCTTTCACTCTCACCGCACTACACTGTACTTCAAATGTGTCTTCTGTTCATCATGGCATTGGCTTGAACTGCAAGTGTCTCTTAGAGATTAGTCAACGCCTCGCAGTTGGGAGATACCTGGTGGAGGGAAAAGCCGCAAGCTGATGGGTAGGTCGGCGCCGGATGTTGCCATCCAGCGGGGAAATATCACTTCCACCTCCCGCGACAAAAGCATGCACTACACTTACAGGACTAATGAGCTTAGCAGTTGACGCGTGGGAAATCAATCAATCAACCTATCAATCAATCAATCAATGCGTGCGTGGCGCTGAGTCTCGTTCGGAGGGAGGCGTGGCGGAAGGGGCCCGGCGCTCCCCGCGCGTGCTTCGGCCGACCATTCCCCACCCGCTTCCCTTCGCCTCGTCTCACCTCTCCTCACTCGGCTTCTCCGCGTTATGGTCCCGGCACCAATCGACGCCGCCGCTAGCGCGCGCGGCGATCGCCAATAACTCGAAATCCTTGTTAACTCGCTGCTAATGCAGCGGCGCGGCGGCGCCGCCGCCGCCGTCAGTCGTTATCCCGATCGCACGCAGCGGCCAAGACGTGCGAGAGGAGGCGAAGGTGGCGGCGTGGGGGTGGGGGCACAGTGGTGGAGAGGAAGGATCTGGCGGGTACAGCCTTGAATCACGTTCCTTTCGAGCTAGTTACCATTGAAAGCAGAGCAGTAGAAGTCGCATGAATAGAACCTTGAATGCTGTAAGGGCTAAAAAAAATCGTGTACGGTGCATTCCAGTTAAAAATGCTGCTAATGAGGCCACAGTTAACACAAAAAACTGTCATCATTGGGAATGTTTAATTCGAGTATCTGGTATTAATCAATACTTAGCGATCTTAAAATTTACAAAAAGGGTTGAATCTAATCATTATTATTCTAATAAACATAGTCGCTCAGTTTTTCATTCCAGAAGTGTACATTTTACTTTCAAAAAGTTATTTTTCTTTTGGTGTTTACACCTTTAGCAAAGATTTTCTTTTTCTGTTAAAATAAGTATCGAAAAGTACAGAATTATTTAGTCACATAAATGTATCAGAGACCAAATTCGAGATATGGATTCCGAACCTCCATATCGCGAATCTTAATCGTTCCCTTTCATCTCTCCCAGGGATAGTCTCCTTGATGACTCGCGCCTCACTGGTACACTATTGAATAGCTGAATTTTTCCCTTGCGATTCGAGATATCGAGGTTCTACTTCAAGGAAGTGATGTTTTGAGTTGGTGCGTTGAATGCGTCCTCACGCACCCGCTCCACGCCCACTGCGCGCCGGGGCGCGGGGCCTGGGCTGCGGACGCGTCGGCGGCGCGTCTCCCGTGCCCGCGCCGCGCCCGCTCGCGCGCGTCGCCGTATAATTAAGGCGGGTATCCGCGGCGCCGCGCGTGTGTTGCTGGAAATTGAAAGCGCTCCCGAGGGGAGGCCTTCATCTATGTTAATGCGCCAAGTTTCTTCCTCGATCGGAGGTTAATTAGGCCGTAAAAGCGGACGCCGCGCGCCGCTCGCCGCCACCGGCCGCCGCCGCCGAGGTGCAGGCAGCCGGGCGAGACAGAGGCGAAGCCGAGACAACGCGGCCGCTTCGCCGTGCTGGAAGGACGAGACGTGCTGGACGGGGGAGGGGGAGGGCGGTCGTTTGTGCATTGATGGACGCTCTCTGACCGTGGTCGTTTCTGTTCTTTTGTTGCAGGTGAGTGCTGCGGTGCTCTGGGGCGAGGCAGCTGTTTGGGTGAGTGTTCCGGCTGCTTCCGTGGATGAAAAGTTGCTTCTTGAGGATACGTGATCATCCATTCCGCTTCTCGTCGTTCTGGAAGCGTAATGCATGCGTTCATTATGTAATGTGAATAGAATTTTTCGCAAAACTGTGCTATGTTTTAGTTCATACATTTCTCGTCTCCTTCATTACCGGCGAATATTTCGTTTTATGAATTATTTCGTGTAACCCAAGCGTGAATGCATTCCATTAAAATTTCTGCAGTTATACGCTCGTAGTAATGTTCCTGTTTCTGAGACAGGAAACGCATTTCTTAAAATTCACTGCAGAGATTCAGAATTATGTATTTGGGTCAGTTTGCTTTCTGCGCTAACAAGCTTGTTACGTTGCAAACTTTTTATTGCAATGTAGCCGCTTGTTATTGATTCGCATTGCGTTCTTGAGTTTCTTATTGTACCCTCGTTTGGTATACATCTCGTAATTGGAATGTATAAGACGTCGAATAACTTGTCGGGCTATTTCTGATGCACATTGTTACGAGACACCGTTTGCTCCTCGTTACGACTAGGAATTTTTCATAGAATTGAGATGTCATTTTAAATGAACGTTGCGCAAAACTTGTTACTAAAATCTCGTCTTCAGGTACTCCGTTTTTGCGTCCAAGAATCTTTCTTACTAATATCTGATCAGAAATTCTTCGAAGCTCTGCCCTTCGCCTAAAACCGGAAACGGGCGAAAAACCTTAATCAGAAGCAATAATACCGATCGCTGGAACAGACTTCATCTCGGAAGGTGCTCTTTCAATCAAGTGGGGCTGTGCCGGGCGGTGCCTTTGAAGAGGCGGCTGCGACAGGGAGACGGGCAGCGGGGACGCCCGGATTCTCATGTGCAACGCGTTTACGATGGGGGCGACGAAGGCGGTGGCGGTGACGGGCGGCGTGCGACGCAAGAACTAAGTGGGGCGTGCCTTCCTAACGAGGCGCTCCCCGAGGATGGCAGCGGCGTCTGGGGCTGGCAGCTGCTGGCACGGGGGCAGGGGGCAAACAAGGTGGGTGCGCCAGGGAATGGGGAGATGAGAAACGCGGACGAAAATAAACGCAGAAACAAAAGTATGCAGCAACGCTATAGTTGAAGGGGGAAAAATAATAATATAGAAAATGAGGATTGGAAAGAAAGAATATCAATTTTTATAAGGATGACAAAAAGGAGCTAAGCGTGAAAATTTAAAAAAAAAAATAATCCGTTGGGGGAGGGAACCTGCTTAATCGGGAAATCGGTGAAGGAGGAGTTCTAAAATGGGTATCTGAACTTGTGGTAAAGAACATCCAAGTGTAAAATTGAAATATCGGTAAAGAACAAGTAAAAAGAAAAAAAAAAGTTAATAATGAACTAACTTGGAAACTAAAAAAAATAATAAAACAAATGTGGTGTGTAATAAGGAAGACAAGAGAACTAATGTTAGTAAAGGAGTGGGGGTAGGTTTGCTGGAGCTCAAGAAAACGTGCTCGTATAATACCCCAGACACCGCCTGTTTTCTCCGTCGCCGGTGTTCGTGTGGCGGCAGCGGTGGCAGGGGGGGAGGTGCCTAGCGATGCCGGCGGTCGCAAGGTGGTCGGTGGTCGCGCGTGCCGCTAACGACCCCCGCGGGCCACTCATTCCTCTCTTTATTTAGGCGCTCGAGGACGCGCAGTCATGCCGGTTGTCGGACGGACAGGCGACGCGGCGGCGGCGGCGATTAAAGCCGTGTCGGAGGCTTGCGGCTTTGCATTTCGCAGAACCACGTCGTCCAACTCCAAGGCCGGTATTGAGGGCAATCGGCGCAAAACTACGCTCGTCTCGGTATTGCTCGGCTACGACGTGTAATGGAGCAGGGTTACGTGAAAAAAAGGAAGCAGTTACGATTCAGACAGTATGGTACTGTCTCGAGTAGCGTTTCAGATTTCAGTGTCTGGAATTTACACTTACACGAATGTGATTGCTTCAAAGCAGCATACTCGTTGTACCCAAAGTGTTTATACAAACGTTATGTAATGCATGCTATTACCGAAGTTTCATTCCTTGCTGTGGGGTTTGAACATAATGTACGAAGAAAATGAATAATGTGCATTACGAAGTAAGCAAGAAGCCTTCAGTTTGATCGTTGCAACATTCTCAGAACTCCCAGTTGATATTACGATGAAGAAACAGTGGTACTCTACCTGCTGGTTAAAGCTATAAAGCAAAATAGTATCCATATTTACGTCGCGCCCTCAATGAAACAACCGCTCATGAAAACCCACCGCGTGTGTCTCCCGAAGGTCTGGCAATTGTCTGGCGTTACATTCGCGTCTCTCCATGAATCAACTGCGGCGCCCAATACGGGGCACCTTTCTCCTTGCATTATTCATAAGTCGGAGCGAGCCATATTTCCAGAAACATAACGTGATCGGTAAACACATAGACGTGCGCTGTTTTCCAGAGTTGCATCGATCCTTCTTTCGCGAATGCTGAGAACGCCCGCAAGGCGCGCCGCAGATGCTCCCGCCTAAGCACCGTCGCCGAATTCGCCTCCTCCCCCGCCCCCGCCCACGACACTGCCCCTGACACCGACTCCTCCATCGGCACCGCCCCCTTTCCCCTCCACCGATATCTCCCCGACACAGACAGCGCCGCCGCCACCACAACCAGGAACTGCGCCACTACCACCACCACCACCACCACCACCACCACCACTACCACCACCACCACCATCACCATCACCATCACCATCACCATCACCACCACCATTACCTCCTCCTCCTCATCACCTCACCACCTTCTCCTCCACCTCCACCTCCATTACCGCACTACCTCCACCACTACACCACCTCCACCACCACACCACCACCACCACCACTACCACCACCACCACCTCCACCTAACAACCACCATCACCACCACCTCCTCCTCCTGCTCCTCCTCTTCCTCTTCCTCCTCCTCCTTCTCGTCCTCGAACACTACCACCACCGGCACATTCACTACCTCCACCACCACCACAACCACCTTCACCACCACCACCACTACCATCGCTGCAACACCACTACCCTCACTGCGGCCAACGCTGCCAATACTGCTTCTTCGTCCGTGTCGTCCGTCTCCGATTCCTCTAACTCCATCGTCACCGCCATCTCCTCTACACCCGCCTCCGCCTCCACCTCTGAGCCTGAGCCACAGACTCCACCTAGAGCTCCCCAATTCCGTTCTCCACCCACAACTCTACCTAGGCCGTCTCCGCCTTCCCCGTCGCCTGCGCCTCCAGCATCGCCTCCGCCTTTCGTCTCCGCGACCGCCCACGCCTTTGCAACCGCCGCCGCAGCATCTAGCGCTTCTCGCCTCTGCATATCTGGCGCGTTCTGGACCATCTGCCTTGAATGGATGCTGAGATGCGGCGGCGACGAAGCTGGGGCGGTGCCTTTGGGGGCAGCTTTGGCAGGGGGGGGTAGCGACTTCAGGGAGAGCTCACTTCCTGGAGGGCAGTGTTGTGGAAGAAATGTGTGACCTCGACTCTAATGCGAACCTACGCCGCCATCACCTCATGCATTGACTCATCTCATGCATTGAAACCTTCCGGAATGTCTCACATTATCTCAGTGACATGTTGCACTGAGAACTGCTACCTGTCCTCAATGGGTTTTCATAATCATTCGAAAGGATCGTATCGATTTGTTTGCGTGTGCTCCTTGTTCGTTTATGCAATGTACATTAACATAACATATTTTGTATATATTTAACACTACTTGCTTTTAAACCATCAATATACACCATCATGTCAATTTAGACCATCATGTTCACAGGTCAAATATTTTCATCAGACTTATTGACGCTTTCTTTCATAATTGAAAGGCAGTGTTATGGATTGATATTTTTTGGTCAGGCTGGAACCACTCTCTATGGGATTATTGTTCATGGAAAATTATACTCCTTGGTGTATTGTTCGTAACCATACACAGAAGATAACACCATCCCGACGAGCGTGTTACGTGTAACAGATACCGCTGAAATGGAGCTGTAATGACTCCTAACCCGGAGCGATGTGGAGGCGGTCGGCTTCGCGGTGGATAGGCCGTCGCTCGCGGCGGGCGGGTGGGCGGCGGGGGCGGAGCGAGCGCGGGGCGAGGGCGGAGCGAGGGCGGAGCGAGGGCGGAGCGGAAGCGGCGGCGTGGGCGGCACCGGGGGCGGCGCGATGGTGGGCGGCAGGGACATCGGCGGTGGGACCAATCGACGTGGCTTCCCCGCGGGCGGCGCGCTGCCGTGCAATTATGGGGCCATTGGGAGGAAGCGAGCCGTGGGGAATGGCCACCGCCCGCGCCCATCGCCCATCGCCCCGCCCACCGCTTCCCGGGTGGTCGTTTCGCGGCTCATGTGATCTTGCGGCCATCTGCGCTTCCGGCCGCCCGTTTTGCTTATCGCACGCCGACTTAACTTGCACCCTCGCCCAGCAGTTTTCGATGAGGGCGGTAGGGCACGTTGTGGTCCGCTGATGGTCGTTGTGCTTTTGGAGTGTGAATGAGAGACACACATGACGCTGAGAAAATATTGCTCTGTGTCGGGATTGTTTGCCTTCTTGTAACTGCCCTCCGCAATCCGGAAATGCATGACACGGTTGACTTTCAAGCAATAAATGACGTATTTATTGTATTGAACATAATGTGGTCTGGAGATTGTGCTAGGGTCATTATTTGCATTTGGATATCAATATCAGGTGAATAAAAAATGAAAAAAGTTATGAGTAGATAAAGCTTGGGAAGTTTAATAGGAAGTACGACACATTTGAAATATATTACAAGAATGATGTGCATAATTATGAATATAAAGTGTGAACCCTTTATGTATCTTTTAATTGAACGAATAGATACATGTAAAGCTCATCCTAGCACTTTATCTGCTTGAATGATATTCACCTCCGCATTAATGCATGACTTCAGAGGTTTAGTTCATCGTAAATGAATACAGTGTACTCCATTTATAGATGCTGACCTGCCTCGGCGTGTTTCCACTTTGCTCTAGCAAAGGACGACGTAGGTCACGCCTGGACCATGTTAATTCACAACGTTTGTCGCTCCACATCTTGGTGAATTAGTCACTTACCACAATAGTTCTGAAGATTCCGACATGGTACGCAGTTGCAGTAGCACAGTTACTGTGCCATACCATATTCCCGAAAATGGGTACTTTGGTAAATATTTTGAAGAGCACTGCAAGGAAAAGCTATGAAACATTTTAAAATGTATTTAAGGCAAAATAATTGCTTAATAATTGTTTTCTCCAGATGGAAAGTGATTGAGAAACATTCCATGCCTCTTCCACTTAAAAAAGGAAACGCGGAGCGTTGGAGTGATGGATTAATATAATTATTTTATATTTTTGTGTCAGCGGCAGTGATCATTAGTTCCGCAAGTGAAGTGCATGTTATATAGCGTGAGGAAGCGATGTTCCTCCCCGTTCGAATGTGGGAACCGGCGCTGACCTGTACGTCGTCTTGCAGGGTTTCCCTACTCCTGGTATCTCCTCACCCGCGCCGGGCGGCACCGCTCCGGTCTTGACAAGTTCTAAGATCCCGACGGATTTCCCGGCACGTGTGTGGTAGTGTAGTGCATTCAAGTGTGTGTGTGAAGAAGAGGAGAGGTCAAGGACGGGGAAGGTGGGATCGTGCGAGATGGTTCGTAGCCGATTTATTAAACTTCTCCTCCGGTATTTGCCAGGCTCTGATAGGAAAAACCACGGTAAACAACAGATCAGAGTAGCTGGTCGTTCGAATTCTCATCCACACAGAATCCCTACTGAATTTGATCCAGATTTTTGCAGTCGACTCCGGTTATAGTGAACTCTCGGTTATAGTGAACCTAAGTCACTGGTCCCGTTTCACTTACTTTACAGATAAGCGTAAGAAGATTCGGTTATAGTGAAATCTGAACCTCGGTTATAGTGAACTTAGGAAATACGTCCTGAAAATTAATTCGCTTCTGGAAAAAATATATTGCCTCAGTGCCACAAATTTCAACACTAGGCAGCTTGGATAAATATTGTCGGCCAAAGGTCACAATCGAAGAAGTCTCCCCTGTGGCGGAGGTAGGGGACCCGGCATGTTTCATTCAGCAACTAGTTTCATTAGCCCCTTGCGCTAGGTCGAAAGGTTCTCGTATGTTATTAGGTGAGGAAAAAGACCTTCGGAGAGTGGGACGGTGTTGCAACATCGCAAGAGGCATTGAAGGGTATCAAGATGCCTTCTTATACTTAAAGACAGTGGACAATACAGAATCAATTATGAAGAAAGCACGAACTCAAGAAGGATCTAAAGAAATGTCCAAAGCAAAAATTGAAAAAAAAGAAAAAAAAATTAGATCAAATAAAGATATTGAAATTTTCAGTTGGTGCTGTTAATACATTTTGCTGTATCTCTATATTAATAAAATTAATAATTGTGAAGAAATTCTATTTAACTTTGACATCAACGGATAAAGTGAACCTCTGATTTTGTGAACCATAAATGTTAATCTCCAGAATTTCACTATAACCGGAGTCGACTGAAGTTAATACTGTCTCAAACCCTAGCCCCAGCCAGAGACGCTGCAGTGGTAACAGCTGTTTCCCTGAGCTATCTGAGACGGTGCGGGGCGTTGAGAGTATCATGCGCCTCACAATGCGATGTCACTTCCTACGAAGAGAGAACTCGGGGAGTGCCTCCCCTGCATGAGAGCGTCCGTTCAGGGCTATTTCCATGGGCAGGCGGCGGGAGATATCGGCTTCTGTTTCCTTGCGGGCGGGCGCAGAAGCTTTCCACGAAGTGTTGGCACGTAAGCAGAGCCTTAGGCGACGGCAAGGGCGAGTGCTGCCGGAACAGAGAACCGTAGAATTCGTAGAACCGTTTCAAAAGACTAATATCTGGAATCCACACATTGAGCCTGAAGTGAGTTTCGAGTTTCCGGTTGAGGTACAGCCTACAAAAGGCCAGCCTAGGAAATAGATATGGTCAGAGTCATTATCATGTGATATTTACATGGAATGTTTTAATTTGTATGACAGAGGAATTTCAAAGAAACATAAAGGCACCACTATGGTCCAAAAGGTTGGCGTCTTTTCTTCAGAACTCAACAGTGAAGTAAACAATAGCAACGTAGAGTATCTTCTTGAACAGACGAAAGTAAAATTGTATCTCTCCAGCGCAGAGAAAAAAGAAACGCGAAATGACTTTTGAGTGGATGCACGTAAGCAAGATTCTAAATAGGTGATACGTGAACTTCCGATATACGAGATGTCAGTCGATTTGTTTTAATTACAATACTGGTACCATTCATATTACATTTCATTTGAAATCCAATAAGGTATTCACTGGATATCGATGATTTCAATAGATTTATATTGCTGTTGTGTTTTTTCCTAATTCAACGGTAATCGTGGTTTTCTAATGCCGTTTGGTACGATTGGATCGCATACCTTCTTTCAACAGAGCTATTTCCTCTTTGTCCTTTTCTTTCCCACGCCAGATACCATGGCTGCAATCCACTAAAGTGTTCTTCAGGCATGATGTAAATACGATCACGTGAAGAACGGAGTCTGAACTCTGTCAAAATGGAGATGATGGGAAACGAAGGGGATAAGACCACTTGAGCACTCTGTAGAAAAGTATAGTTAAAGTATACCAAAAAGGTTTGGTGAAGAGTCAGTAAGGAAAAACGTCGCAGATGCAGAGATGTAAAGTAGAACAATGAAAATTTTCTTCGATGTTAAATACAACCAGTAAACTTTGAACTTCCTTTTGTCAGAAATGAAGAAATGTCACTTTTTCCTTTGGCCTCTTGATGCTTCATTTGATTCAGAATAAAGCATTAACCATCAATCACGAAGAGTATTTATCTTTACTGGTAAGTAATTTGCATCAAAATATATTTTTTACGAATTCGCTAACCATCGCGGGTCAAGCAAACGTCCGCCAAGGAAACTACAAATCCACTAACCCCTTGGCTGAGGGTTACTGTGCTGTGAGTGACAGAGACGTGGGAATTAATTGCGGTGGAGGGCGAGGTGGAAGGAGTGAGGAAGGAGCAAGTGCGGGAGCCGCCGGGAGTCGCCTCCGTGGCCGCGGGCGACGGGAGGCAACCGCGCAAACAGACGCCCTGCGCGTATTGACACAGCAGCAGCCGGAGGGCAGGAGCGGGGCGGGGGGCGTGGCGCAGGGCGGGGCGGCGCGCGGGATGGGGCGGGGGGCGTGGCGCAGGGCGGGGCGGCGCGCGGGACGGGGCGTGGTGCGGGGCGGAGGGTGGGGAGCGGGGTGCGCGACGCGGGGCGGGGAGGGGAGGGGCGGGGCGGGGCGGGTCGCGGGGCGGGTCGCGGGGCGGCGGCGCGAGGCGGGGAGCGGGACGCGACGCGGGACGGGGAGCGGGGCGGGACAGGGCGGGGCAGGGCGGGGCGGGGCGAAGTGACGGGAGGCCCGAGTACACAGCGCTGGACGAAGGCGATCGAGAGGCGGCATGTGGGCGCACAGCTCTAGAGAGCAGCGCTCACAACAAGCTCTCGACAGCGAGCAGCTTCTATCACGTCATTCAGTTGCCTCCGCTCGGAAATTATTGGGTTATTTCAGATTAATATTTTAATTTTTCTTAAAATTATTAATAATTTTCCTATCTATAGATTTTTTCAATATATCAGACTGTTATTTGTCTTTTATCTTAAAGACAAAAAACATTTTTAGGGTAACTGTTTTATATCAAAATATAGCATGTGATTGATAAAAAACGTTACCCTAAAAAAATTATTTTCTGTCTTTAAAATAAAGGACCAAAAACAGTGTGATATATTTAAATTCTTCTCACTAGCCAGAGAAATCAGACGACTGTCGCTCACTTGTACTGTCTACTTCAATTTTGTCTTTAAGAGCATGTGAATCGTACCAGTATCCTCTGGGATTTCTCAAAATTAAATTGTTGATTTTTAATTTACATTTTTATAAGTTTGTTTTCATTACTTGCATGAGAAATGACAAAACATGATAACGTTATATACCGTCTTTGACTGACCGCACCAACTTTAACGAAGCCCGTGCTTTGAAAACGGTTTTGTATTCTATTGACGTGTTCTTTGAAAAAAAAAAAAAAGGATTATGAAACCATTTTGCTATACAATAAGCCACACAACATATAAGATCCATTAATCGATTTTAAAAATTTGATTTTCGGATCTAAGATATTTCGACGATGCAAAATAGGACCACTTGTAGAAAGGCATTTCCGACAAATCCTTACTAGGAAAAATTAGAAAGGATAATTATCTGGAAAGCAAGATGTGTGAAAATTGGAATAAAATCTACTTAGCTCCATAGCTATTTAGATTTTTAAGTGTCGGCATTATATGAAAAGTGCTCCAGATTTTTAAATTTACTTTTTTTAACTCGAATATTTTCGAGCAAATGGTAGCCATTAGAAGCTAAAAGCTTTTCATCCCCTAGAATGCGACTTGCATTGGTAGAGACAGCGTAATGATTAGAGCCGACGGATTATATATATATATAAAAAATAATGCGTTTCACATAATCACCACAGCCGCCAGTTTTGCCACTTCGTTGCTGCTAGAAAACACAGGTACAAAACTAAACATTTATTTCATGTTTAGAGATCTCACAAAGAAAAAAGAAACAGTTAATGCGAAATGTTGCATCATGCATTTTTTGTCTCCTTCACTGGCAAAAAGTTATGGTAACATATTTTCGTTCGAAATGTTCGAACTTAGTTTCTTTGAAGATCTTTTGATTCAGCTGATGTGGGGAAAACTAAAGTTTCAATGCCGTGAGTTATTAGCAGAATAGTAAGTTTTCATATGAAGCTTCGGGACGATCGAATAGTAAGAATGCAAGAGAACATTTTCCCCTCTCTATTGACCTGTATTTTGCCCTAATGGAAGATGATGGTGTGGTACCATTTATAAGAAGCCATCGACAAAAATCCTCGCAAGTGTGCTACTGATGGATATGAAATTATCCCCCAAGTCTGTATCAAAGACGAAATCATTCTTGCATTTAAGATTAAAGAAATAGAAATTAGTGCATTATAATAAACGGTGAATAGTGGACACACACATGCATCCTACACCACACCTGACCAATGTAAACATTTCTGAATCAATGCGTTCTAAACCCTTAAAACCAAATTTTAGGGTCTCTCCACACGAGTTATGTTTTCTAGTCAGTAAACTATAAAATAAGACCTTCAGAGACGTTTAAACATTTTGGAAGTTTAGTTCTTCTGAGTACCCACAATCCAGAGAGCGCGTTGTCACAAACGTTCGAAGTTGAATTCCATTATGAAGCTATTTTCACATTTTAAAACAATTATTAACAAGTTTCGAAATGTTCGCAGGAATCCATCGGGTACAATTAATTTAGATAACACTGTAAAGACTATCAAAATAATTTTCAAAATCTGAAATAAAATTTATTTTGCTTTCGGAATCCCATGGAGGATTCGAAAAGTGAGAGGATTCGAACGTTCGTCTCTTTTAGCTACTTCTTTAGGAAACCTAAAAGACTGAATTGCGAAGTTCTCTAAAGTATATTATCATTTTAAGAGAAGGTCGAGAATCAGAAAATTATACAGTGCTATTTCCGAGGTTTCATAACCCTCCGAGACGAGCTCTCTCTGCTGAAATAGCTGTTTCTCTGTCCCAATAAAAACCTTCAAGTGAGGAATCCATCTCGTTGCTTCCCGTTAGAATCGAGCGCGGAGCGATGGCTCGTTGGTTCGAATTCCGCCGCTTCTACCGTTCGCCCTCGAAGAAAGCGCAACCGAGGATGGAATGGAATAGGGAGTCGAGAGAAGGGTGGGGCGGGGAAGAGGGTGCGACTGGAAATAGAGCGGGAACGCAAGATGCAAGGTGAAGGGGGAGTGGAGCAGGGCGGGACAAGAGGCAAGGAACGAGACAAACGCGTGTGGCTGAGCACGGGGTGGGGAACGCAACGCTATTGGGAATGGAGCAGGAGCGTGGATTGGAGGGTGAAAGGGAGGGGAGATGAGAGGGACGGGGAAAGGGTGGGAGAAGAGGCGGGGCGGAGATTAGTGCATGGGACTTCGGGCGGGGTGGGGAAGGGCACGCTATTGAGAATGGAGCAGGAGCGTGGGTTGGAGGGTGAAGGGGAGGGGGATAGAGAGGGGCGGGGAGGGGGCAGGAGAAGAGGCGAGGCGGATGCATGGGACATCGGGCGGGGTGGGGAAGGGGACGCTATTAGGAATGGAACAAGAGCGTGGGTTGGAGGGTGAAAGGGAGGGGAGAAGAGAGAGGACGGGGAAAGGGCGGGAGAAGAGGCGGGGCGGAGATTGATGCGTGGGGTTGAGGGTTGAGTGGGAAAGGGGGCGCTATTTATTGGGAATAGACCAGGAGCGTGGGTTAGAGGGTGAAAGGGAGGGGAATAGAGAGGGGCGGGGAGAGGGCAGGAGAAGAGGCGGGGCGGAGATTGATGTTATTGGGACGCTATTGGGAATGGAGCAGGAGCGTGCGATGGAGGGTGAAGGGGAGGGGAGGGGAGAGGGGACGGAAGAGAGAGGACAAGAGAATAGGCGGGGCGGAGCATGGGGCTGGGTTCGTGGATGAAGGCCGGGATCGGAACGGCGCGAGGGGCTGGATGGGGAAGCAATGTGGGGGTGGTTGGGTTTACGTCGTGGGGTGGGGCGGGGCGGAGAGCGCCATGCGGTTGCTAGAGGCCGGGGGCGCGAGGCGGGAGAGGGCGCAGTGCAGCGCAGTAGCGTCGGCGATAGCTTTCTCGGTCTGGTGCGGGCGGCGCGGCTCGACGGCGCCGTCAAAACGTTATTTGAACTGTCGGAAGTCTCGACGGCTCCAGCGATCCCGCCAAATATCAAGCAGCCCAGGAAATGGCGTTTCTCTGGAATGATGTCGGGGCTCCCGCCGTAGCGCCTAGCAAGTCTAGAAGAAAGACGAAACGCAGCAAGAGGAACTACGAAACGAGATAAAGTGCACCAAAAATTCCTGGGTGTAGGAATATGACATTTCCCTTAGAGTTATTTTCTTTTGAAACGGAAAAGAATTTACACCTACCACCAGGATTTACACGCATTAATACAAAAATCTTAAAGCACTTGATTATATCATTTCAAGATAAATATTTCGTCTTTTTCTTTGTACTTTCCTACACTAGAGCACAATAATACAATTTTTAATAATACCTTCTCGAATCTTATTGTCTCTTTCCTAACCTACTTTCAAGTATTGTAATCTATCCGCAATCATATTTCAATATTGTTGTGGGCCTACTTTTCAATTCATGAGCATAGTAATACCGAGCCCTGACTTGAGCGCAGAATAACATAGTGTGGGCCCACTTAAGTGAGTAGGTTGGACATTATACTTGGATTTATTCACAGGTGCCTGGAAAGTAAATTAGCTGATACGGTGTCATCCAATTGGAAAGTTGAACGCCACCAGTGATGTCACTGTAGTGACGTCACTGTAGTGAAATGTATGGTTCCGATTGGATGGCACCGTAACAGCTGATGGAATGTCATAGGCAGCTATGAAAAATTCGCAGTATAGTAGAGGTTTCAAACCCTGTTGTTTCCATGGCGAAATTAGAAGTCAATTTTCAAATTAAATCACGACGTCAACAATGTGTTCTTGCTTCCGGAAAGGTTGCCGAAAGCAGTGTTAACTGTTTTAGAATGAAATGTATTTATTCGAATGCTACATCCATAAGTATCAACAAACAAATTAAAGTTGTATAAAATCAATATTTAAAAAATAGTTTTGCCAGAATCTTAGTAAAAAAAATCTGAGTGAAACATGTTTGTTGAAAACATTAAAGAAATTTTATTGTATGTAATAGCATTTTGAATTTTCTTGTATTGTTTGATAGTTTTCAATGCATTAAGCGGGCGTAAGAAAATTATTTAAGTTATATCAAGAGTGAAAACATGAAAACAGATGCACGGAGAGAAATGTGATACAATGTACTAAACATGTTTATTTCGCGATCGTGTAATCATAAATCCAATTATTTGTATCATAAGATATACTAAACGTTCTTTGGTTTCGTTTAGTAAATCGAACAAATCATAATCGCAAGTGAATGTACAAAGCAAATGGTCAGTTTCACTACACTTTTTTCGTTCATAAAATTATTAGGCGATTTCTACTTCTTATTTCGTCACATTAAATCTGACTAAATAATAACTCTTATTAAACGCTCAGTAAACGCGCGTCTTCAGAAATTTGACCAATGGGTATGGTTAAAGCGCCTAGTAAATGAACGCGGAGAAAACAATCCTCTATACTAAAAAAAGGAAACAAATTTAAAAATAAAATAATAGTACGTAATAAAATTCAGAAAGGTTTCTTTTGTTTTAATTTTTTTCATTCGGCCTCTATTATATCACTTAAAAATACGATTATTTAATAAAAGACTACCAAGTTTTTGCTTAACAAGGCTTACTAAGCAGTGATTAGTAAAACCAGCAATGAAACGCAATGATTCGTTCTGTTATCTCCACTAAACACAGTTACGATATGTTTAATAAATAGCAAATACATGCAATTGTAGGTTTAACAAAATGGCTATTTCGTAAACGCAACAAAGCACTTTGTCCTTCCAAAATACACTTTTAGGAATAGTTCATCCTTCTACGTGATTAATTGTGTGGACTAAACTATCCCTGTCTGGGTGCAGAATAAAAATTATTTGAATTTTACATACTAAGGTTGCCATACTATAGTTTGCTGGCACACAGAAGGGGAATATGAAGTTTAAAAATCTAGTTGTAAAACTACAGTATATGCTAGAGACGAGAGCAGCCGTTACCGAAAGATTAGATTGAAAAAAAAAGACAGAAAGCAGAAAAAACGGATTGGCAGAACCCAGAGCAAATGACGTCGGAGGACTTCGGTAGAGCGGTGACGGGGGGGGGCGAATGTGTAACGTCGCAAATGAAACAAAAGAAGCAAAAATTGTAAAACCGGCGGAGGGCGAACGCTACCCTGGGCGGCCACGCGCGCCAGGGCGAGCGAAGGGGCGGGGCGCGGCGTGGAGGGCGAAGCGCGGGCAGATAACGCGGTCAGCGTCCCCGGCCCCGCCCACTCGCCTCGCCCCGAGGGAGACAAAGAGCGCGTTATCTGGGGCCGCGCGCGCCGTCGCCCTCGGGCGCGGGGCCGCCCATCGATTCCAGGCGGCGGCCCCGTCCTCGCTGGCGCTGGCGCTGGCGCTGGCGCCGTCGCGCCGCCCTGCCTCCGCTTCTGCCCCCGGCATCGGCCCCGCCCCCGCCCCCGCCTGCGCGGCCACCGCTGGGGAGGAGGCGGCGGCCGACACATCGCTCATTTGCTGCAACTCTCGCACCACCCAAACATACATTTTTTTTAAAAAAAAATCCTCTTTTCTAGGAAGTTCACCGGTGGAGAATTAATACAAACGCTATCCAGCGGCAGAGATGCAACTTCACTACCACACATGTCGGGAAACCGGCCGGGAGCTTAGAGCTTGTCCCGGTTGGCGCGGTGCCCTGTTGGCATGTGGTATCTGGTTGGGGAAAACCCCGCTAGCCAACGGTAGGTCGGCTCCGGATCTCGCCATCCAGCGAGGGAAGATCACCGCCACTTGCCGAGGGGAAAACGCACAACACTTACGCGACTAATGATCTTACCTGATGGCGTGCCAGGAATCACTAACAATCAATCAATCAATCAATCAACAAAGATGCAAACAACTGTCACAACAGACCTTCTCAAAAACTTTGGCCCTAGGGCCACCGTTCAGAGGTGCCGCAGGTGCACGAGTTATTGGGGCCACGCGCATTGCAACCGGCAAGTTCTGGGAATACTCGATTTGTAGATTGAAGTACCACCACAAATCCAACCGAAGTGATGTAGTTGTCTCAAACAGTTCTCTCAGACATCGAACGAAGAACATTTCTTTCTTTTTTTCTCTTTACTAATTACCGATTAATGCACGCGAAAGGGTAAATGTTTTTTAGTGAACAGCCTTTTTCTGCTGTTATTTTATTTTGGGAGAAAATTCGGAAAAGTCATTTTTAGTTTGTTCTCAGGAACAAAAGCAAACGCCCCTCCAATCCAAACATACTCCCGCAGAATGGAAAAGGGGAGGGAGAAGTCCTGGCGACGCCATGGACTTTTTCCGAGTCGAGACGCCCAGAATCCTGCTCGTTGGGGAGGTCTGAGTCATGTGAATACACCGATAAAAGGAGTTCCGAACATCCTAAATCTTTTAAAATAGCTCGTGGTTGCCAATTCTTGAGTAATGGTCTAGTTGAAGCGAGTGAGAAACACGTTGAGAGTGGCGGTGCTGATGGATGGGCGACCTCGCCGGGGAGCCTGGTACAACCCACGCGGACCTACTCTTCAGGCAGAAGGGAAAGCAACCGAATTTTTTTGAAACGTAGTTTTTACGGCGGCCAAATTTGACCGGTAATCATCAATGATAAAGTAATTACCAGAAATGTCCTCTTTTTATTAACTGTTTCATTATTCTGTACATTTTTTATGAAGAATCGCACGGTAATCATTTGTTAAAGTTATGAATTTTTAAATACGTTAATTAAAAGTTGTCAATTTTCATTTGTTCATTTCAAGCAACACATCACGCAGAAATGTACTCATTTCAAGCATCACAACACACACAGAAACGCCATCAAATATTCATTACATTCAATCGTTTATATTATGTAGCATAAAATAAAACTTCAATTTTCTCTATGAGTGCAACATGTTTTCGAGTAGTCGATCTGGCTGTACTCTCACAGGGTACTCTAATCGAACCACCATTGTCAGAGGGGTTAGAACGAAGAAACTGAAGTTCATCCATTCGCTTTAACGAGCTTCATTCGAGCAGGAGGATGCAGAAGACGCACGAATCACATAATCATAACGTCTTTCTTTCTTTCTTTTGGTATTTTAGAACTCTTTCATTCTGCAAGGAAAAAATACGGGAAACAACCATAGGGTAACTGAGATTTTAAGGATGTGCGGAAAATCAATTATAAGCTGATCCATTGAATCAATATTATCTATAGTGTATGCGGATGATCTGATTGTTGATTTTTATATTGAGAATCATATATTTTAGCTTATTTATATATGAAAAGTATATATTTTATTGACGATTCAATTCTAATTCACTGAGATATCGAGCAAATCTATCTGAGTCAAAGTATTAAGTAATATGAGGAACCGGGCTAGTTCCTATTTACGGGAAAAAATGTTACTAGAAATATTTTCTTCTTCTTCACTTCACGAATTAGAGAGATTACCTGTTCCGGCATCATAACATCCATCTCTATCGTGGACGGCTAATGTCCCTTCTTCCCCGTGGTCTGTGCAGAAAGGCATGTCGGGGGATCCTTTCGTGTGATATTCTTTGTAAGTGCTGTACCCACCGAGATCTGTATTCATTTATGTTGTTATATATATATATATATATATATATATATATATATATATATATATACAAATACATATATTTATATATATGTTTTATAAATATTATTGTTTAATATTTATAATGACAACATTTTAACAGAATGGAAAAGTTAAAATAAACCTAGTATTTGGATAAATACTACACTACAATCACTTCTGTATGCTGATGATCATATAAATATAGAAGAGAATGATAAAAGTTTGCAAAACTCCTTGTACCAGCTAAGTAGAATATGCAAACCATATTGTCTCTCAATATCTGTCTCTAAAACTAAAGTGAAGGCATTCCGAGGCAAATATCCTATCAGAACTAAAATAATACTAAAAAGATTTTTTTGAGTGTATTAATACGATTCTCAACCTTTTAGGTCAATTTTCGGAAGCTCACAAGTGTTGGAAAACACTTCTTTTCCGTGTTCCTCATTGAATCTCATTAAACAGGAGTGACTAAGGGCACTGGGTCACATTTCCAATACGCAAATAAGAACAGAAGATTTCCAGCGACCTCGTAACAACATGAGGCAATGTCACAGATGAAGATTGACGTTTCCAACAAGACGCGTACTAATCATGTAGCGCCTCTTTGCTTTCTTTTCTTATTTTGCCAGTTTTTCCTGTATTTCTAATATTGATGTGCTACAGGATCATGTCTAGGATTTTACGACGAACCCAGGCATTACTTTTAAGAGGAAATAACGTGAAACTTTATAACTTAATGCCCATCAGAGATAACTCCGAAATAAAGGTAAGGATGAGTAGCATGCATGGCTGCGAATTGGACACAATAACCAAACGTCTCCCCTCTCCCATTCTTTGCGGGCAAAGTCCTCCGCACAACGATTTCGTGTACTCAGTCGACATAACATCGTCTCTCGTTATTCGATGTCCACAAATAAGTGCAAAACGACCGTGCACACCATCCAGTTAAAGTTTAAAGTGAGTTCGAGTGGAGTTAATATTCATTTGATGTTATGTTGTAGACATTTAATAGAAACCTCTTTTACAGTTTCGGATTGTGGCGTCATAGGGCAAAAGTATTCAGTAAAGATAGAAGCTAGTAATGTCATTGGTTAGTGAAACTGGTCCCGTTACCAAAGACATTACAGTAAACCCTCGTTAGCACGAACTCCCTTAACACGAATTTCGCCGTAACACGAACAAACCTTCGGTCCTGGCAAGGGATTACGCTAATATAGACATTTATAATACTCGAATAACACGAATTTTTATCTCATGAACTCCAATTATTTCGGTCCCTTCGAATTCGTGTTAATGAGAGTTTACTGTGCTCCCAAGCACACGTGTGATACGAAAATCTACATTCAGAAGACGAGAAAAGAGCCTGACGGGAGAGAGTGAATCGCTCACAACCTATTCCGAGAAATACTCTTTAAATTGGCATTCGTGATTCTCTTTAATATATCACCTACCTTCATTCCATAGTCAGTACATTGTTATTTTTGTATTTGTAAAATAACTAAATCCATTTTTAAACTGGATCTCTTATTTAGTTTATTTGTTACTGTGCACCGCAGTCATTTGTCGTAGTCAGCGACAACGAAATTCATTAAAACTTATGAAAACAATTTCATAAGTGAGAAGATTTCAGCAATGCTTTTCTTGGATGAAGTGAGCATCCAAGTAAAATTTAGAATTGCACAGATTGATAGAAAATTCAGATCACACGTTATTTCAGAATGGAAGGGTCGGAACTTCAGAACGGTAAAATTGGCGAAAAAAAACCTGGCATTTTGACAGCATGGAAAATTCGCAATAGCGTGACTCCAACGGTGTAACCAACTGAGCATCCAAAATCAAGATCTGTACTTGGATTTCTTCAGAGCTGCCTCTGATGTAAATCAGCTGTAACGGTATCATCCAATCGAAAGGTTGAACGCCACCATAGAGACATCAGTGTAGCGACGTGTAAGCTCCCAATTGGATAGTACCGTATCAGCTGATGACCTGTCAGAGCCAGCTCTGAATCAATCGCAGTAAACAATACATTCCCTTTCCTCCCCCAAGTAGCCATCCCGGTGGTTTGGGGCTAGCGCTCTGGCAGAAACAAAATTGAATTTACACTGGCGACTGTGGATTGTGGAAGGGTGGACCCTTCTCTTATGCACTGGCAAAAGAAACCTGCCTAGTGCTTGGAAAAATAAACCCTTCGGCATTACCTGCTCCTACCGAGTTCGCACGTCCTAACGACCAGACAGTCCATACATTATTGAGGCACATTTCGCAGAGAAAGAGAGTCACTCCTAGGCGCTACAAGGGACTGCCATACCCCCGGTCGAATGATTCCCGCCGAGAGTCGTCTACAAAGCAAACCTGGGTCGAAACCACGAGTGTGGAACACGCATCATCTCCTTGCAAGTCTACCGGACGCAGTTCCTCCAGCCCCAAGAGCTAGGGCGAGGGTGGCGGGGTGGGGTGGGGGTGGGGGGCGCAAACGACCCTCGTCGCCGGGGCCGAAGCGACCCCGCCCTGCGGCCAAAGGCAGAAGGTGCGCCGTCGCGCCGTCCGGGGATTACAGAGGGTGGCGCAGGGCTCGTAACGAAGAAATTGAATACGCAGACGTCTCCGAAAGGCTGAAAGGCGCCTTCCTTCCAGAGGCAAAGGCGGAGTGGAAAAATTCAGGTAGTCGACCGAGGAGCAGAGATGGAAGAAGAAGAAGAAGAAGAAAAAAAAGGAGGGGAAGAGGCGGAAGGTTAACGCAAGGGTGGGGCGAGATAAGACGGGGAAACGCGAAAAAGATTCCATGACGGAGCGAAAAAACGGAAGTGGCGGTGGTGTGGGGTGGGCGCGGGAGGCGGTGAGATTAGGAGGCGTCGGAGGGCAAAAAGTGGGAAGCGCAGCGTGGACCGGACACTGCAGTGAAGGAGAAGCTGCGATCTTGCAGGATTGAGACTGGCCTTCGCTGATAGGGACAAATATCGGATTTTCAGCTAAGATTCCTGAGTTATGTCCCGCGACTAGACAGAGTAGCGAATCGGCTACAGTTGGGACTAATGTTTATCTACAGTATTTTCAGAAGAGAATGAACATATTTAGCTTCAGATGCTTACTTCAAAATGAATTTAATGCAAAATGTGATTATTTCACGTCGCACGTCTACACGTCGGTAAATGATCAGCAAACACAAACACACATTGTTACAAATCTATAATATGAATACGGTACAATCAGATCTCAGATCTAGATAAATACAGAAAGAATTGGTATGATTAGATTGTAGTTTGAAAAAGCTGAGAATTCACTTTCTCTCTATTTTAATAAGTTTTTTGTGAATTTATCACTTTAATAAAAGTTGTTTAGAAAGCCACGTATGTAATAAAACACTATGTAACAAAACACTCTGTAACAAAACCACGTATTGTGCAAAAAAGAAAGATTAAGAAAGAAAGAAGGAAAAAGAAAGACTGTGTCACGAGCATTATAGTTTTGGCCAGAAAAGTCCACTGGTTCCGCGAAGAACTATGTAGCTATTTCATTTCCACTCTTACAGAGACTGGAAAGAGTGAAGGAAGTTTGTGAATAGTGCTCTACAATATTATACATGTAGCACACTGGGTGAAATTTGCGCATGGGAACTACTTGTATAAATATTAGCATTAAAATGTGATATGAAAACTGCACTGGATCATAGTGCCAGCATTCCGTAAAGTTTTGTTGGCGCATAATGCTAATGCATTCATGAATTGAGAGCAGTCACGCTGGAAAGTTTTTTTTCACAGTTGATATATCAAACAATTGAAGTTTAAAAGAAGAGCAAAGAGCAAAGAACGAGCTCTCTTCGTTGCTCAAGGATTGCGATATCTCACATAAGCTAAAATAAATAGTTTAAATGTACATGTAAAAATATAATTTTCATAAAGTCATTTTCAACAATTTACTAGTACCCCAGAGGATTATGATCCTTAACTTCAATTTACACTTCACGATGCTTTCACCTCTCAAACTCACCGGGAAAGGTGGCTCAGAGCATCAACTGATGTCACTGCAGTGCCTCTGACCGGGAGATTCTAGGTTCGCGTCCCGACAGTGGCAAGATCTTCGACACTAGCTTGTCAGCTAGGTCGAATTCAGTCGCCGGCTGTCGAATTCTAGAGGACGGCTGCTCTTATCGGTAGTTTTCCGTGGTTTCTACGATCAACACGAGGCGAATGCTGGAGCAGTACCCTAACAAATGGGCTACGGGCTGCGCGCGATCTTTCTTTCCTCTTCCTTGTCCTATCCTCATCCCTTACACACACGCTAACATGCACCACACTACTCATGCCGGAGACCGGTCGGGAGCTCAGAGCTTGTCCAGGCTGGGGCGGTGACAGCTGGTGGAAGATACCTGGTTGGGGAAACTCCGCTAGCCGACGGTAGGTCGGTGCCGGATCTTGCCATCTAGCGGGCAAAGATCACCGCCACCTCCCGATGAAAAAAACATTTCACTTACGGGACAGAAGTTGACGCGCCCGGAATCACTAACCAACCAACTAACCTCTCAAACCCGAAAGCGAATTAAAGAAACAGTGGAACGAAAAGGGCCCAACGGTATCAAACACGAGCGAAAGGAGAGCGCGTGTGCTAACGCTAACTCGTGGCCGGCAGACCCTTTGGGGCGTCGTGTCGCCTTGGTTAAGCCGGGCGAGGGTGAGAGCGATGGTGAAGGCAGGGGCGGGGGCGGGGGCGGGGCGGGGATGCGGTTGGGCGCTCAACGCCGGAAAGAGGGCACGGAAGCCCCAGGGGGCTGATAAAGGGAAGGGGTAGGCAAGGGGCGGGGACGATTCAGGAATGAGGGCAGCGCTGCAGGGGGGTGGGGTGGAGCTGGTGGATCAAAGCGGTGGAGGTGAGGAGGCAGCACGGGCCGTGCCACAAGAAGGTACTCTTGGCCTTAGTTGCAGCTGACCAACGGCAATTATTAAACACAAATCTCGGCATCTTTTTAATTCTCTATAATCCTACTACGCAATCGCTCTTTCATTCCTCGTCCATCATTTAAATTCTCATTTTAATTTTACTTCTCTGCAATCCTATCAATGTATTCGCTCTTTCATCTATCGTTCAACATTTAATTTCATCCTCTTCAATTATTCTCTCCGTACGTCAATGTTGACGTTTCTGCTTTGAAACAACGGCTATTGTACCGACTTCACGATAATTCTTGTTGTAAAATGAATAATTTCCCTTCGCTGTGCGCATGCTGCGTATTTCAGAAAAGATCGATATACCCTTAGCAAGGATATCGAAGTCCGCACACAACTTTGGTTCCAAGGTGCATATTTCATTGAAGATTGCAGATTTTGCGCATTAACCCGAATTAGCATTAATAATCGTGTCTACATTACACCCTTTCGTAAGATCACTACATATTGAAGGCAGAAATTAACTGAACAGCAAATTTAAGAAACAAAACTCACTTTGGTTAAGTATCTTCTTCCCATTCATACGGTACGCAAGTTCCGTAAGTACGTAAGTCAGATAAAGCTCCTGATCAAAGGGCGTTAAGACTTGTGCTTCTGCCACCAGCACCACCGCTACTCACTCTTTTATTTCGTCAGCATTCTTTCTTAACACATTCGGTCGTACCCTCTACCCAACATTTTTCCACCTTAGGTCGTAAGTTTTTGGAGTATATTTGAAGGGTCGTTGAATTATCTTCTACACGAATAATCATAAAAGCAAGTTTCTTATCTTATTTTCAAGCAACAATCTTGTACTTTTATACGAAGTTCCAATGTGTATGTTTACATTAATAATTTAAAGGATTTTTTAATATTAATGACACAAAAAATTGAGTCTCCGAGAAATGTTAACATGCTTATTTTAAATAAATTATAACACCTTCTGTTAATATTAGGATATTATACAGAACATTATATTAGTGTCTATTGTAATAATGAAGAAAATATTAATTTTTATTGCTAATAATTGGTTTTGGTGTGGTAATTTTGCACACCGCTCGTTAGGTGTCAATGCAGAGAGCATGCTCATCATTGTATTCCAAAGGTATTACCAATTAAATACAGTAAACGAAAACTAGCGATGTAATTAGGTACTTTATTGATGTAGGAATTTCCAGTTAATAGTAAGTGAACGAAAAAAATGGCGTTTGTAAGGACACGTATGAATTCGCGCCCGTAGATTTTCTACGGGAGTCGTAATTTAAGACATGTAGGAGTCCGTCAATTCTACGGGCAGCGACCTGGACGTATTAACTAATCTTCTTAGTGAAGTAACATGATGATGGCTAAGCCATCGAAAGCTGCTCTTGTTGAATTAAACAATATTATTGGCAATAACAACACTTTCAATTATTTCAATTATTTAAATACCAACGACAATTCACCGCTAAACCAACAATCATCTTCTTAACTTTATCTGATGAACGCTCACCACCTCTTCCTTTCACCCTCTTCTTCAGCGCGATGTATCTGCGTCACTGGACAGAGGGAGAAGGGGAGTGGGAAGACTGAAGGCAGATGCTGTGTCAAGGTGCAGTCACCACGCCCCCTGCTCTATGCTCCCAACGCAGGTAGCATAAACCGCCCGCCAGAGCACATCCATGTGTCACGCCGAAGGATAAGGATCGCAAACAAAACGGCGTACGTACAAGTGGCGTATTTACAATCCAGGTGTACACATTTTACACGGCCTACTTCCGGAACAAGCTGCTCTCCGCTGGCGTCCACCAACGTTTCCGGTCATGTCGACCTCCTCTCTTCAGTGTCCGGCTTCGCTAGCCCCCCCCCCCCTACACGAGGGGGCGCCCCGCCCACATGCGGATCCTGACGCCTCGCTGAAAAACACCCGCTGTGGTAGCGCCACGGCTACGGTTCGGACACCCACGGACGGACTCCCCGTCCACGCTCACGCGCACATACTCTAGCGGTTTGTCGCCCAAAGACCGCTCCACAATAGTCCGCAAACGGGAACGGGAACGTGAAGGCGAGGACGGGAACGGGAGATACGTGAGCTTCACAATAAACGCCAACGGGAAGAGGCAACAGCGCTATGACTCTCTAGTATCAAAAAACAGAACTGTAAGAAACAGTTGCCGAAACCAAAGCACTTCTAGTTATGCTACTGTGTTCACTCTTTGTATTGCCATCTGTCTGATGTGTTTGCGTGAGCTGCTATGAATAAAAATACTTTAACGAAAGGATACTAATTAGAAAATATAACTATAAGTACAAAGAATGCCAAAACTACTACGACCTTACGGAAAATACAACCACGAGAATCTAATATTTTGTCAATAAACAAACAGTTCCAATGTACTTTAACGAAACATTGTTCTAAATGTGGGTAATTTTAATTCTAAGTTTTAATGTAATTGAAAAAAAATTATACTATAATTACTAAAAATAACTAAATCAACTCAACAATGACTAACAAAACCCCTTAAAACCCTAACCTCGCAAATCCACGCTCTAACCTCAATATCGCCCTACACTCTCAATTCCGCTTCAGACCAGTGTCGCCTGTCGCGCACAGTTCGCGCGCTCGATCAGCTGGAAAGCGTCGCCGCCATTTGCTGCACTTTCATAGGTCGAGAGGCTTCGCGTTCCCGGGCTGAGATAAATGTTAACCAACCTTCCCGTTCCCGTCGTGTTGTGAACGCCTGCCTGAGATGTCCATCTTTTAACTTTCTTTACGTTCCCGTTCGCGTTCGCGTCCCCTTCCCGGGCTATTGTGGAGCGGCCTTAAGGGTCGGACTGCTTCCTGTCGCCGTCTAGCTTCTCCTCCCTGTTTACTCTCGCATTCTCTCTGCTTAAAGCTCCACCCGACGGGCAGCGGTTAGGTTATTCACTGTCCACCTTTATGTTCCAGGGTTCAAATGCTGGTCCATTCATTTGGACACAGTGATGGACAAAGTGAGTCGAGGTTTTCACAGAGTTTCTCCAGTTTCCATCACCTTTCATTCCACCATTGCTCCGGCATTTTTTACATCATTCATCTACATCATCCTATTTACATCATTCATCTGCACCATTTCATACCAGCCAAGGATGCAAAGACTTATGCAACGAAGGATCATCAAAATATCTGCTTAATGCATGGAAAAATGCCGTTAATAGGCAACGCAAGTGCTCGCTGCCAGAGCACACGTGATTACACCTGTAGGGTCTCTAAATCATGGTGTTCACACCTTACATGAAGCTATCACTAATAAAAATTACAGTGTACGAAGTACGCGTCCATTTTTTTATTATAATGGACTTCTGGTTCCAGTTTACTTCGAATTAATGATAATGAATGCGATTTTACATGCTTCAACATTGATACTCGTACACTGTCTTCATAAATAACATTAATTTATTACACGAATTAAAGTATTTCACGAATAAGATACGTTTACCTAAATATAAGTCAAAAATAACTCAGTAATAGTCATATTTATGTAATAAATGTACAATTCCTTTGAAATATTAACAAAAATAATTTTCAGTTTCAAACGGGTGGGCCTCGTACAACAACACCATCGGTAGATTTCATTTACTAGTTGAATCCAGAATCAAATACTCTACAGGAGCGGACTATTGCGCAATTCCACTAGTGGTCCAATGGACGAATAATTTTTTCAAGAATTTATAAAAAAATATTATAGTAAACAATTGAGGAAACTCCAAAGAAATTATTAATCGGGATACTGAATGTGGTGAAAAATTTTTAAGCTCTAATAGTTCCGTAAAAAGGCTATTAGTACATGTAGCTGCTGAATCGAGGTTATACAAATATGAGAAACCGACATCCCAAATATCCTATTTCCAATGATGTTAAGTATGCTCATGCGAACACATTTTCAATTACTTTTACAAATTTGAACATCTGTACAGATTTTAAATTATTTATAATAAAACGTAGGAAACATTTTTGTTTGTGTACACTTAAAAATTCCCTTAAAATAATTCAATTAACTGTTTTAGCATTTCACATTGTGACATACCAATATGTCACTGAATATTGTAACTTTATGTAATATTTATTTTAAATGGCGTCAATTAAAGGGGATAAATTATGTGAATATGCTAGCATAGCAACGGTAAGCGAGCCGTCGTCAAAGTCAACATATTCATGGAGTCAATCGCGGAGACGGCTAGCTAATTCTATATAGAATTCTGGGATTGGCCGAAAAAGCAGTGACAGTCGTGAAGACGGCTAGTTCGTTTTGCAAGAAATTTAGAGATTGGCTAGGTACGAAAGTACATCAAATGTTATCTGCAAATAAACAATCGAATTTATGAACCGAGCTTTGCAGGGCTGAAAGAATACGAGAGACATTCATTCTGACTGATGCCGTGCTCATGAACGGATCGTGCTCCAATTAATGTTAGGAGTTTTTTTTCTTTGGGGACTTGTAAGCATCTACTAGGGAATGGATATTGAGAGAACATCAAAATTGGAACTCTAAGTGTGACAGTGGAGCTTAAAATATTTCATGTGAACGAGTTGGAGGGACATTAAGGGCTTGGGCGAAGTTGTCAGTGATTGGACTGGAATATTAGCAGCAAATAGTTTGTTGATCTGATGAACGGTAATTGAAGTGAGCTTCCGAGAAAAGAGGAGAGATGGTGTCTGGACCTGAGGACAGCGGCGTCGGAGATGGATAAAGATGGCCGAAAAAGCGCGCGAAGACATAAGGTTGGAACGGTCATGACAAACATTTAATTTTATATTGGGAAAAGTTATACAATACCAAAATTGTTTTAAATTGTTAATAAATTTCCATGTTTTTGTGAAATGAATATATGATTTTTCATTTAGCCAATTCTAGCAATAAAGTAGCAAGATAGATAGATATTTGCTTTTCAGATTCCTCGACCGAGTTTGTTTGAGTATAAATTGCAGTTAATTTCAACATTCGTAGATTTGATTTTCAACTAAAGTTCAAGTTGCAATTCATACCTTGGAGAAACCTTAGAACACGCATAAAAATCATCTCTAGTTCATCTAAAATATAAATGACTCCCCCGGCAAGATATTGAACTCTAGATATCAATACCTACAAGCCAGTATAGTCTGTGTATCCAGTCGCTACATCATCAATATGTCATTAATAGAGACAGGATTTCCATGCACTATCAAATGCTAAAATATGCATGCAAACACGCACTATCAAATAGCCAAAATAGCAATATATGCACGATACAGGGTAAAATATAAAAAACAATTTTTTATTGTAATTAAGTTTTTCGTTATATTGCCTTTTGTAAAAGTAAACAATTAACAAATTTTTCTAAACTGTTCTGTGTCAAATTCATTCTTTTGCAAGAAAAAAATTTTATGAATGCAAAAACTGATCTTTTACGTCACAACATTAAATTGGAGCATATTTCAAAGACGAAATCTAAACCAAAGTAAGGTCAAATTCTGTATTTTCTGATTTTTCACCACAAATAATGTTTTTTACATTTTGGAAAATTTCAAGTCATGATTTGTATTTAAAACTTTATGTAATTTCTTTTAGCAATCTCATCCCAATCTCCAAATATTAATTCCAGACACTTGAATGTTTTCAACAATTTTTAATGACTCCTCTAGTTTCTACAAAACAATTTGAGAAAAATCTCAAAACTGTTAAAAAATTATTAATAGTATCCCGAAAATAATTATTTTCACTTCGAGAAAAATTAAAGTTTTGTTTTTCGTTTCATATATATTTCATTGACTTTGTTTTATCATTTTCTGAGTTTCAGTATTTCAAATTAAATAATTTCTGCAGCAACATTGGACTTTAGCATCAAACATTTCGACTAGGAAACTCCACCAGTAGATGTATTTTCTTAATTGATCAATTTTTACAGTTTAGCCTTCTTACTTCTTTATTACAACAGTTGCAATAAATTACATTTACATCCGTTCTCCATACAATCGTCGTTCCAAACCTTTGTTTAAGAAGTGTTATATACGATGCCTTTGAAGGAGCTATTTTGTACTTCACAAATAACTTGACAATTAAGAAACTTGTGTTAAGCCTCAGTTGCACGCCAGCAGACTGAGACTCTTCTTGATTATTTTACTCTCCTAGGGTGAGTTATCAAATGATATTGAGTTTTGGCTTTGAGTATCTTCCGTATCCTTTGCGACGTATCATATGGCGTTGATAATTCATTTCGCAATCGTTGCTTCCCGCACGTGTACTCGCGTCGCAAATCCAAGTAGTCTACCGGAAGGTTAAAATGTGTAGAATAACAATAAGTCCCAAACATAACTACATGCTCGCAGGATCTAAGATCAATATACTATTTATTATCGTCAGTTTTAATATTCACAAATTACGTAGAGAAATAATAAGAAAGTACTTAAAGTTTTAAAAGAGTTTTTTGTGAAGCATATATTTACAAAGTTTGAAATCTCTACGAAGCGTAAATAAAAACATGTATTTGCATGGAAATACTGTCCCTAGTCTTTAAGATACATTAATTTAAAGAAGACACAGAATAAGTAATGAAAGATTCTGTGCTCATTTCAATTGGTCCGAATCGTAGGTGCGACAAAATATGAAATGAAATGGTTCAAATTTCTACAAGATATTATTATTATTATTATTATTATTATTATTATTATTATTATTATTATTATTATTATTATTATTATTATTATTATTATTATTATTATTATTATTATTATTATCATTATTTATTGTGAAATATTGCCGCCCTCTAAAAGAGCCGCCTGGGGCCGCTCGCCCCTGCGCTAGGCCACTGGTCACCTTCCACTTGTACCTGGAAGGGGAGGTAGTCGGTCCGCAAATTACGTATACACTTTTCAGGGTCGGTCCGCGAATTACCTATGGGTTTAGCTCTTACTTTCCTTCCGGTCCGCCATCTACATACCCCGGTGTGGTAGTGTAGTGCATGTTGGTGTAGCTGTGTGTAAGGAGTGAGGAGGATAGGATAAGGAAGAGGAAGGAAAGATAACGCGCGATCCGTGGCTCGTTTGTTAGGATACTGCTCCGGCATTCGCCTGGTAGAAACCACGGAAAACTACCGATCAGAGCAGCCGGCCTCTAGAATTCTCCTTCATACAGTGACTGAATTCGACCTAGCTGAGAAGGTAGTGTCGAAACGTCTGCCGCCGTCGGGACTCGAACCAAAGATCTTCCGATCAGAGACACTGCAATGACATCAGTTGACCCACCTCTTCCGGTAATTTACACGCGTTTAATGAAAAACTATCAATCAGTTCCACACTCACACTCAAAGACAATCCACTAGTGGAGGTGGTTGCACAATGAGAGGGTCCATCTCAGCAGGATTGAAATGATTACTACAATGATTTTCGTATTTTTTGTATGTTGTGTGTAACTTCTTGAGTCGACTCTTTGGAGCGAAGCCGGCAGCGTTCGCGCGAAGGCGAGCGGGGGCGGGGGCGGGAGCGGGGCGAAGGCGCCTACGAAGAACAGAGGCTGAACGGAGCGGAGCGGAGAGGAGCTAACCGGGTCGCCATTAGCACATTAGTCACAAACATGTTTGGCAGAGGCCCCAGCGCCGGCGACGGCGGTGGCAGGGCGTCGCGCGGGGCCGCGGGCCAAGGTCGCACCGGGGGGGGGGCGGAGTGGGCGGAGCGAGGCAAAGTGGGGCCGGTGGGGAATGTGGGAATAGAGAGAACGTTGGGGACATGAGCGGGCGCGGGGGAAAATCCGATTGATCGGCGGCGGTGGTAGGGCCGGGAAACGAACCGCGCCGCCCCCGCCCCGCCCCGCCCTTCCCCGCGTGAGCCCGGTAGGCCACCGCCCTTCCGGCGTCCGTGGCCGCTTTGTCCGGCCGCTGCCATTCACAGCCCGGCGCAGGCAGGCAGGCAGGCAGGCGGGCGGGTGGCGCAGGGCCTTGTGACGTCACGAGGACTCGACCCACCGCCACGTCCGCCGGCTTCCGATACAGTCCAAGGCGGCAATAGCACGGCTTGCTCGTAGGATCTCAGGATGCTGCTGTACTGCACTATCCACACACACACACACACACACACTTACTCTAGTCCAAGAGATACCTTCGAAACGACAGCCTTTATATTTTTCTCTTTCATGCACTACAAACGACATCGTAAATGTCCTACGGAAGCTTTCAGACGATAACAGTTTAAAACGGTGCATTACTTTTATTTCCAAATTCCAGCATGAATTTTTAAATAATTTGGTTTGCTGCAATCCGCAAGGCATCTAGGTATTGCGGAGCAGGGGTAGGGACATGTTCGGGGCTGGCCAGGGCGAGGCTGGGCGAGACGGACAGGGGAGGACCGGAGCGGGATGGGAATGAAAAATAAAATTACTCCCATTTTACCGTACGCATACAATTTATTTTTTTCCTATCTTAGAGGTGATTGCGACAAATAAATGCCTTGGAACCACTTGGTTAATCACCTAGTTAAAAAGGGCATTCCATTTTTCTCAAAAGTCTAAAAAATATCTTCATCTGAGCGAGGATTTCATTGTCTATAAAAAAGTTGTCTAATTTCTTTCACTGAATCTCAACTATAGACGTAAGAAAGAACTTGAGGTCGTGTCTTGTTTGTTGAGGTGAAAGGGATGAGTTTCCGGGGTTGGCGTTTTGGGGCCATACAAAAGTCTCCTGTTACCACACGATTGACCCCATGAGAGTGTGATGTAGTCGTACTAGATGACAATCAACTGTCAAGAATACCTAACGTGTGGGGACATTACGCCGAACAACGGAAGGCTTCAGAACTTTTCAGGAAAACAGTTTCAATAAAAATATTAGCACATGGGGTAGCGGAAATTAATTTTCTAAGCGGTTCAAATATTCTTCGCCTAAGGTCATTTTGGCATTAACTTAGCGCCGAAAAAGAAAAAAATAATTGCAGATTAGGCACCATCTTTTAATGAAAATATCTGTCATAATTTGCGACTATATTGTCTATTAGGAATATACCAACTTCGAGTTCCCAACAGCAAACAACAATTTTTGAATGTATCAGAAATTGGACGAAGTCCCTCATCTAACAATAGCGTCATTAATCACGTTATATTTACAGAACAGAGCAAGAATATTTAATTCGTGCTCAATAGTTTCATATTTTCAGGTAAACGATTTCCTCATTTTGGTACTGCAATTCTCTTGTTCCTTCATTAGTCTTTTGATCCAAATTTCGTTAGCCAATTATTTCCTCTCCAATTTATTGCATTTGAGTATACACTACGTTTTAGCATACATCTAAATACTCTGTTTCACGAAACGTGTGTTTCTTTTATTTCGAACTGATTTAGAAAGAAATAATTGATTTTTGGAAAAGTAATACAATACTTAAATTAGACCTCGGGAGTGAGGGAAGAAGTTATTACAAGTACTGTCATAAGGTATTAAGAGGCAGCCTCTCAAGTTGTAAAACATCTATTGAGACAATGCAGTCCACTTTTACGGCTGATTATTCACTTCAGAATCTTGGTTTCATAAAGTAATCTCTCACAGATCAATATGAACGATAATGTTATTACAGAAAGAAATTTAAAGGATCTCACCACATTGGTTACCGATTGATTGATAATATCCTGATATCAATACTTAATTGGTTATTAAATTGGTCTAAAGGACTCGATTGAAAATTCTCCAATCTAGTAACAAGATGTCTTAGGATACTTCGTAAATAACTACAAATATCGAAGCACATGTTAAGAAAATAGACGTTTCCTTGGCGTGTAGGAGTCTTGGGGTGACAAGAGAGGGGCCCTAATCTTGGTTGGTTGTTAGTGATTTCGGACGCGTCAACTACCGAGGTCATTAGTTCCGTAAGTGTTGTACATGTTTTTTCCTCGGGAGGTGGCGGTCATCTTTTTCAGCCGGATGGCGAGATACGGCGCCGACCTACCGTCGGCCAGCCGGGTTTCCTCAACCACGTATCTCCCACCAGAAGGGTACCGCCCCAACCGGGACAAGATCTAAGCTCCCGACCGGTCTCCCGGCATGTATGATAATGTAGTGCATATTACTGTATGTGTGTGTAAGTAAAGGGAGAGAAGAGGACAAGGAAGGGGAAGGAAAGATCGCGCGCAGCCGGTGGCCTGTTTGTTAGGGTCCTGCTCCGGCATTCGCCTGGTGTTGATCGGAGACACCACGGAAAACTACCGATCAGAGCAGCCGGCCGCTAGAATTCTCCTCCAGACAGCGACTGAATTCGACCTAGTTCACAAGCTAGTGTCGAAAATCCTGCCGCCATCAGGAGTCGAACCTAGGACCTCCTGGACAGAGGCACTGCAGCGACATCAGTTGCTGCACTGAGCCACCTCTCCCGGCCTTAATCTTGAGATTTGGGGAAGAGCGTGGGGAAGAATGAGTGGGAATGGAATATGGCGGTGCGGCGGTGGCGGCGGGGCCGGGTATCGATGCGAGGTTGCGCGGCGGCGGCAAGGGGAGCGTCGGCGGGGGCGGGGCGGGGCGCGGAAGGGGTGAGGGCGGGGCGGCGGCGCGGCGCCTCGGCTAGACAGGCGATCGATGGCCGGCGCCGCCGTCGTGCGGTGGGGCGGGGGCGGGGGTGGGGGGCGGGGTCATCGGAGCGGGGCGGGTGAGGAAGGGCGGAGCGGAGAAGCCTGGGGAAAGCGGAGGCAAGAGGGCTACGAACGGCAGAAAGAATGACGGGAATGATTGGCGAGCTTCCTTCAAAGGCATGCTTCTGAAGGTGGCAATACTCTAGACGTGAAGCAGACACGTTGCCCGGATGGGGTAGCGGTATTCGTTTTCATGACATTAAGATGCCATATGACGGAATGACACAAACTACCTTTATACGTGTCGTTCAATAAGAAGGTGTCAAATCAACCCTATTAGAGGCCTTAACTTTTCTTTTAAATCGAAAAAAAAAATACAGTGAAATTGTATTTTTTCGTTTTGTTTTCGGGGGTGTTGTCAGACCCAAAGACTTGATTGATACATGTTTCTCTACGTACGTCAACGCGCTGAATCCGAATCTGGAGCCAAAATTGCTCCACCACTTTCCAGTTTTTTTTAAATCGCGAATAACCTCTGTGAAATTGTATTTATGTTTTCGGGGGTTGTTGTAAGACCAGAAGACTTGACACATGTGTGTATGTATATTTTGACGCGTTGAATCCGAAACTGAAGCCAGAATGGAACCAACACCCTTCAGTTTTTTTTAAATCGCAAAAAACCATCCTGAAATTTACAATCTACAATTTCACAGTATTTTCGTGAAAAAAAACTGGAGGAAGACGGTGAAATTCTGGCTTCAGATTTCGATTCGCCGCGTCGTCATACATACGTGTGTCCAATCTTCCTTCTTAATCCCGAGCCCAGGAAATCCTCTCCGTTTCTAACTTCTCTCTGCGCACAGACTCCCAACTATCGCAGCCTAGGTGTTTCATGTGGTTCATTTGTTTACGTTGAAAAAATTATTTTATTTTTGTTATTTATTAAATTTCCTTAAAAAGTATTTTTGTATATCTTTACTCTCATGAAAACGATAGAGGCCTACA
Organism: Teleogryllus occipitalis; assembly: GCA_011170035.1. NCBI lineage: Eukaryota > Metazoa > Arthropoda > Insecta > Orthoptera > Gryllidae > Teleogryllus > Teleogryllus occipitalis. The sequence continues at coordinate 153,298 of BLKR01000862.1, read as the reverse complement.
TACTCTCACAGAATGAGAAAAAATCTCAGAAATTGCGCTGTTTTCTTAATGCTTTTCTTTAGAAATTAGCGCTTTTCAATTCAATGAATGGAAAGAGACAAAGTTCTTAAATTGATTATAATCATTGTAATGAATGATAAGATTTACTTTTAATGTAAATAATTAATACATAATTAACATGGGTTCTTAATAGACCAAGAAGCGAGAATGTGTAAGAAATAAGAAAAAAGAAATAATGTGTAGAACGTTATGTTGCTGTTCACTAGCTGAAAAAGCCTGTTTCATAATGATCGATGTTTCCCGGTAAATAAATAAATCTTCTACTTCTTCACTTCACGGCGTAGGCAATGCCTATTTCAACTTCACACATGAGTTCATCCCATCTTTACAAAGGTTTCCCGACATCTCTCTTTCCTCTACGTTTGTAATGTCTAATTATTTTTGGCAATAGGTACTCCACCACTCGTTGGATATGTTCTTTCCATTTTCCCAAATATTCAGACACTTTTTCTCCGTCATTAAATTCCTTCATTTCTGCTCTTATGTCCTCATTTCTTATTCTGTCTAAAATGGAACATTCTTGAAATCTTCTGATGAACCTCATTTCTGCAGTTTCTATATTATTGACTTCTTTATGTGAGGGGACGCAACTGTCGCTTCCATACATTAAGACTGGTGTCGCCATTACTTTATACAATTTTATTCTGGTATTCTTTCTTGTTTTGCTTCTGAGCGTTCTATTACCTGTACCACGTACATGTTCAAAACGTAGGCTTTAATTTCTATGTCTCGACCTTTTTCGTAGGAGATGACTATTTCTAAATAGCAGAAATGTGAAACTCGTTTAAAGGGTTTCTCATTAATAATTATTTTAGAACGTATGAAGTATTTCCCTTAAGATTAAATAAATAAAATGTAAATAATTTGATGCATTCAAACGTCTTTTATACAAAAGAAATTGCAAAATAATGGAGAAACACGTAGTGCACTATAAGGAGGACTCACAATACATACGTCAGCATCTGATGCACACGGCGCAATCACAGACTCCACAAACACGGAGGGATCGTTATCAGAGAATGAAATCTCTTTATTTTTATACCTCCTAGAGGAAGGGACCCATACTTTGCATGCTAAGAATACAAGATGCTTTAACTTATGAAGTTGTGACGCATAGTATTCGAATACATAACATCACAGTACGCAATCTGAAACACATATTGGATGATATATAACGCGACAAGAGCACTTAATGCACAGAAGAGAGTCTTTGGTAGGTAATATTTGAATCAGGTGGTAACTAAATGAGTTTATTTATTTGTTATTTTATTTAACGCAAAAAAATGTTAAAAACTATGTGGCGAACTACGGGGAGAAGTGCAATCGGTATTAACGGTTTCTTGATCACTGGAATCTCTATCATTACTCACATACATATTAAGTTGAATTGTGAATACGGGTAGCAACGAGCGTTTTGGACAAGAATTGGTATGAATATAGTCACTCTGGTGCTACAAAATTTACTAGCAAAGGGAAATCAGCTAGTTTGGCTATTATACCTACTATTCTAGGCGTAGAAATTGATTTACTACAACGAGAAAATGGACAACGATTATTTTAATATCTACATTGCTTAGAGTCCAAAATTGCAAAGATAGTAAAAGTTACATTTCTTCTTCATCAGAGTTGCTTTCAATAAGCAATTATTATTTCAATACGGTATGCGGTACCTACAAATCCAAAAATAACCTATCTCTTCCTTCTTAACCCCGAGCCCAGGAAATGCTCTCCGTTTCTAACTTCGTCCTGCGCACAGACTTCCAACCCTCGCCGCCTAGGTGATTTATGTAGTTTATTTGATTACGCTGAAAATAATATTTTATTTTTGTTATCTATAAAATTTCCTTAAACATACTTTTGTGTATCTTTGGACTCATGAAAATGACAAAGCCGTTGTAGAACGGCAATGAAAACAAAGTTAAGTTAACAAAGATGACGCCTATTATTTCATCCATTTCTACAATATCAATATACGAGTCAGCTTTTATTCAGATAAGAGAACTACTGTTAGCCTCCTATATTTCTGTAAATTACATATGACGTATATGAAGTTGATGTTATTAATTTATTTTCAGAGCATAAAATATATTTCATTCCATTGCTATGTATTTTCTTTAGAATTGCGACATCCTTGACAAGTATTTTGCTAAGTTGTTCTAGCCAATATTTATACTTTCATCTGATACAAAATTTGAATAGTTCTTACGCTATTCCATTTTCTGACATTTTACGTAATAAAGATATGGATAATAACAAAAATAAATATATGGATTTTAATATTTTTGTATTCCTTTGTTGCGTAAAAATGTATTGTTTATACTATTGTTAACCGTTCGTTCTATATAGCTTTTGGAAAGGCATATGCTAAATGTGCGAAACGTAAAGCTGAAAATAAATATATAAAATACAAATTTCTTAATTCCTGGTATCCTCGTAAGATTGATCCTCTATAGCCCAAACGAGCCATCTATCTGCAATAATAATAATAATAATAATAATAATAATAAGAAGAAGAAGAAGAAGAAGAAGAAGAAGAAGAAAAATAAATAAAAATTAAAACTTACATTAAGATAAAACAAGTGTGTTTGACAATATAAGGAATTCACAATAATTTACAATGTTACAATTATTGTGAATTCCTTATATTGTCAAACACACTTGTTTTATCTTAATGTAAGTTTTAATTTTTATTTATTTATATTAATTTTTTAATATTTATTTCATTGTATTTATATGAATTCAGTAATAATAATAATAATAATAATAATAATAATAATAATAATAATAATAATAATAATAATAATAATAATAATAATAATAGATTAATAAAGTATGAACGTCAGAACGAAAAGAGGCCATCTGAAGGTGTCGCCTGTGTCGCCACGATGCCAGAGTGAAGCTGGCGCGAGGCGGCGGGAGGGAGGCGCGTGGATCCGGCGCGCCGCTCACGCGCCTGTGTTACGCCACAAAGCGCGTCGCGTCGTGTCGCGTGGCGCGGCGCGGTGCGGCGCGGCGTGGCATGGCGTCGGCTCTAAACATAGGGCGGCCGGCACCTCGCCTCCCCCACCTCATCCCCCAGCGCGAAGCCAACGGAGGGCACGCACTCCCAGAGCTCTCACCTGCACAGGGCCATGGCTTCTTTCCCTCGCGACGTCTCATAACGCTCTCAAGCTCACGCAGCTGACGAAAGTTTCACAAAACGACGTGGCTGATTCATTTTTATTTTCTGGCTACCGCTTACACAGCAGAGAGAAAGTTATGTAATGCTGCGCGAAAAAACTGCTAATTTGCGGCAGAAAACTCTTATTACAGGGCCGAAAAAGTGGATAAATCCAGTTGCTAAATTTAGAAAAAAATATCCTCTAGCGCGTGGTGTAGACAGAATCCATATTCTGTGTGTCCTTCATTCCAAACAATCGAATGACGGTAAAACGTCTGTCTGTCCATCTGTCTGCCTGTGAACAACGCTAGTGGCTACACCGTTCAGTCGATTTTCTCTAAAATTGACATTTCCCATTTGATCTGGTTGATGTCGCGGTTCCTTGAATTTGAATCCGATATGTGAATTTTGGAGGATACTTTATATGGGACATTTTAAAAATTTTAAAAAAAGGATTCAACGATTTTGATTAAATTTTGTTGATGGCTAGTGTAAAAAAATGGTGCAGATCCCATTTTCATTGAAAATCCTGATTTTTCGAAAATCGCCAACATTCAGAATTTTCTACGGCGTCTTCCTACAACTACAATTATGAAGATAGATTTTTTCCTTAATGAAATCTGCGCTTTAAACATAGATTTTGAAATAAGGTCATGTACAATAATTTCAAAAATTTGAGTACTTTCCGCGTAATTTTGTGTGGAAGTACGGGCGAGAATGTACCAGCTTTTTAGATCACTGGTTCTAGTTGAAGTAATTGAAGAGTTCACCGTTGTTGGGGTTATTATTCATCAGAATCATCAATTACATGCATAGGAGAACGAATTATTTCGATCTATAATTTCAAATGGACATAATTTTATTAACATCTCCGCCTCTCCCCGCCCGGCCCCTCTGTCAGGTCCCTCCCTGCTCTGTTCCAAACTGCTCTCCCCCTTCGGCTCCGCCTGGATCCACCCTACCAAACCCCATGTCCGCCCCGGCTCGTACCGTCTTGCCCCTTCCTCGCCTTCGCCATGATATGCACTGCTCCGCCCAGCTTTGTTCCCCATCCCATTATGCCCCAGCCCACCGTGCTTCAATCTATAGAGGGTTGCATGCTTATTTCCAGTTGCTAAACATTTGGGCTGTGGCCAATGTTGGGGATGGTAAATCTCCAATGAGCAGAAAAAAGTTGCCTAAATTATTCCTGAGAAAACACTATCTTTAATGAAAGACCCCTCGGAAATTCAGCCGTTTCCGAGATTATTCCAGACAGACAGAAACAAATTGTGAGAATAATTTTATGGTTTTTATTTAATGTAAAAAATTATGAGTTTATAAAAAAGTTATTTTATTATCACAAACATATAATTTTATTAACTGAATATATACGCACACAAATAACTACCTGGTTTGATTTTTACACCCAGTAATATGTAATCAAAACAGGCTCACATCGATATGAACAAGATGCACACGTAACGGAACAAATCAGAAGCATACACGATTACAGAAAATAATATAAAATAACGAAATGATACAAAAGTGGAGCCTAATATATTAAAATGTATTTTGGGGTAATGTAAACGTGTGGTGTTCGAATTTACTACGGAATTCAAATATAATTCACTGCATAAGTTTTTACATGTTTGTTTTTGTTTGCGTATTGATGCAGAGACAGCTAACAATCACGTCAGATCGCGTTCCGAATATCGAGTCCATCAATCATGAACTTGTCGCGTATGCTGAATACTTCCTAAAAAGCCATAAACCTGTCAACAGCATGAATACATAATTAATTGCGACTATGCTTTTAATATGCGCTTACGTAATCGCTTGTCATCCAAAGATAACACAAGAACATGAAAGATAACTGGGGATCCTTCCGTTCTTGTCGTGCAAAAACACAGCAAAGCAGAATCACAAACAAGTCTCACAGTTTCATTGTCAACGTTATAAAATTAATATCGTTTATTTATTTTGTTTGCATTGATTGGATAACAACTGTCTGTATCTTTCTTTCAGTTAACAATTCTACAATAACACATCCTACACAATGGATTGGATATTCGCTACTTAACCACTTCCCGTCTTTGTTTAAAATTATGATCATTGCTTCTTTAATGTTTTGTAGTTTCCTTTGCTTGGAAGTCTTACATCTTAACATCAGCACAATATATAATTATTTAATATTTCGATCGATTAATTGACATATCCCCTACAACAATTATTCTTTCAAATTATTAAAGTTTCCTACACAACCATTAATAAACTAAAAAACCTATACCTCAAAATCGAAGAATAAAGCGCTATATCAGCCGAATTCAAATGACTGCAAATCTGCCTGTACTGGAGACACTGACAGGAAATGAACATTTAGAATTTGAAAATATATTAGAACTTGAAGATTACAACAGGATAGCTCTACCTTTGCATCTATTCACCTTGAAAATGAGTAGTTTTTTAGATCTCAATATGCATTTTAAAATATTACAAGAAAAAAACAAGGGATTAAAAATAAATATCTTTTAAAATATTCAAATTTTAAAATTAATCCTTCCGCCTCTGGTTTCGTCCAGGAAAATGTATAACATAACACTATTGAATATTTTTACAGCTCGCATCCTCCCTCACCAAGTACAAAATGGCTCCAACAACGCTGCGTATGCAAATTGCCACTTACTCGTGTTTGCTACTTGGGTAAGTATTGTAGTATATGTAAGCTATGTATTGTGTGTATATGTATGAATATCATCTAGCAATTTATGCCAACTTAAAGTTTTGGTTGGTCAGTACGGTACGGTCACATCCTCCCTGTTCTTAGTTAATACCACTACCTCTGTACATCCTAGAGCCCCGTGATTCTACTCCCTAACTCAGCCGTGGCTCGTTAGCCCAATTCGGACGACCACACGCCTGTCGCGTGTGACCGTAAGCCTGTGACGGCCTTTGAATCATTTTATAGGTAAGGGGGTTTATTGGTGACCATGTGGCGCTCACGTTGTGGCCCTTAGGCCCACGCAGACAGTCACATATATCCGTCACATTCCTACAACATTCAGACCTGGAGAGTTCTGGGAAGAAGTGGGGTATTGAAGGAAATACATGGTGGTGGGGTTAAACTCCATGTCACAAAACTCACCCAGGCGGACCGGGAGCGGTAGCTAAGTGCATCAACTGATGACACTGCAGCGCCTCTGACCGGGAAGTCCTAGATTCGAGTCCTGACGGCGGCAGGATTTTCGACACAGTCGAAATCGAATTCAGTCGCTATCTGGAGGAGAATTCTAGCGGCCGGCTGCTCTGATCGGTAGTTTTCTGTGGTTTCTCCGTTCAACACTAGGCGAATGCCGGAGCAGTACCCTAACAAACGGGACACGGACCGCGCGCGATCTTTCCTTCCACTTCCTTGTCTTATCCTCTCCCCTTCCACACACACACACACACTTACACTAACATGCACTACACTACCACATATTCCGGGAGACCGGTCGGGAATTTAGAGTTTGTCCCGGCTGGTGCGATGCTCCGTTGGTGGGAGAGTCCTGGTTAGGGGGAAACCTTGCTAGCCGACGGTAGGTCGGCGCCGGATCTCGCCATCCAGTGGAGGAAGATCACCGCCACCTCCCGAGGAAAAACACTTACGAGACTAATGATCTCAGTAGTTGACGCACCCGGAAACACTTACGGTTACTAATGACCTAAGCTGTTGACGTGCCCGGAATCACTAAACAACCAACCAAAACCACACCCAGGAAGGATTTAAACCCGTAGACCACGCAGCTCGCAGTTACCGGCTACCTATTAACAACGAAAAAATTGAATGGAATATTTACTTCTTAAATATTTTTTCTTTCTTTCTTTTTATTTGTTAGCGCAAATTACGCAATTAATTTATTCCCCGTTACAGTAAAATCAGCACGAAACCGTCTCATTTGAAAAATTTGCTTCATCCATGCGATTCGCTTTCATATAATTAAAAGTACCCTCCCCACATTTCTCAAAACTTTACGCATTCTCTGTCTTGAAGTCTCGATCTAGAAGACACGAATTGTGTAACCTCTGCTGTAACTGACATTTACTCGAAATATCGAGCCCTGTTACCTCTTCGCATTAATTTAAGTTTTATTTACAAATATCCTAAAAACATTCAATCAAGAGGAACGCAACAAAAAAATGGAATTAGACCTACATTTCTGCCATCAAATTGTACAAAATCCCCCTATAAAACAGCACCATTTTACGTAATATAAAAATATTTAATTTAACAGTTATTTCACTGACTCTAACAGATTCCTCGTGAGTTTACGTCTAAACAGTTAGAATGTTTATAGTTAAAAGCTTCTAAATTGTTTCCCTGTAAATAAAGTACTTTCATTTAGAATTTGAAATAAATAGTTACTAAAAAGAGGGATTTGCTCGATATCCTTGAAGCAGACAATCCTAGGGAAAGAACTCGTCCACAGCTTTCCACCCACGTGTCGCCTTGATGGCGAGGGGAGTGGGCGTGGAGAACCTTCTCGTGCGCCGCGAGGCTGAATTTTTAACGCTTATCCTCGCGCGAGTGCTCCAAGAGACACCCCACCCCCGAGCGCGGATGAGCGCAGTGCTGACGTTGCCTCAGCCCCCCCCCCCCGAGGGCGCCGCTTCGACTGGAGACGTCAGGCGCGAAACGCAACGCTAAAAATACGCGCGCGCCGGCCACGCAGCGGCGCGCCGCCCCGTGACGCGCCGCCCCGCCCCTCATCGCCGGCGCCCACAGCCGCCCAGGGGGACCGCCAAGGGTGAGGTAAGAATCTTTGGTTAGTCGGTTGATTGGTTAGTGATTCCGGACGCGTCAACAGCTTTGGTCATTATTCCCGTAAGTGTAGTGCATGCTTTTTCTCGGGAGATGGCGGTGATCTACCCCGTGCCGGATGGCAAGATCCAGCGCCGACCTACCGTCGGCTAGCGGGGTTTCCCCCTAACCAGGACTCTCCCACCAGCGGGGCACCGCCCCAGCCGGGACAAGCTCTAAGCTCCCGACCGGTCTCCCGAAACATGTGGTAGTATAGTGCATGTTTGTGTAAGTGAGTGTTTGTAAAGGGAGAGGATAGAACAAGGAAGAGGAAGGAAATATACCGCGCGGTCCGTGGCCCGTTTGTTAGGTACTGCTCCGGCATTCGCCTGTTGTTGATTGGAGAAACCACGGAAACCTCCCGATCAGTGCAGCCAACCGCTAAAATTTTCCTCCAGATAGCGACTGAATTCGACCTAGCTGAAAAGCTAGTGTCGAAAATCCTGCCGCCGTCACGAATCGAACCTAGGACCTCCTGGTCAGAGGCGCCGCAGTGACATCAGTTGATGATGCACTGAGCTACCACTCCCGGTGGGTAAGAAACAAAAGATACTTTTTTAAAGAGTACACCTTGGTGGGCGGTTGGCTAGCTCATTTTTTTTAATTCACCTGTTCGACGTTGCTGCATTTCAGGGGTATTAACAAATACATTTGATTCACGTCTAGGCTTGACCATTTCTAATTATTGTTGCCATGCATATTGATTATTGAAGATATCTAATTGGAAGTTGTTTATTTCCTTCCTTTTTTATTTAACCAAATGTTTGGAACTTTTTGAAATAATTTAGATTTATTTGATTACCGGGGTTTTCAATCATTTTCTGGATAGCGTGATCTTATTCTTACTGACTTTATTATTTACTTACCTCACAACACACCAAAGCGCGGGTTAAATCCCGGCTATTTGATTACCGTTTCCGGCCGCGCCAAAGTCATTAGTCCAGTGAGTGTAATGCATGTTTTATCATGGGAGGTTGCGGCAATCTTCCCCTCTGGTTGGCGAGATCCGGCGCCGATCTATGCCGTGTTGAGGAGATTTTTCCCAACCAGTATCTTCCACCAGGAGAGCACCGATCCAGCCGAAACGACCTCTAAGCACCCGAAATGTGTTGTAGTGTAGTGCACGTCAGAATAAGTGTGTGTGTGTGTGTGTGTGTGTGTGTGTGTGTGTGTGTGAGAGAGAGAGAGAGAGAGAGAGAGAGAGAGAGAGAGAGAGAGAGAGAGAGAGAGGGGTGAGGAAAGGACCAAGAAGAGGAAGGAAAGATCATGCGCGGTCCGTGGCGAGTTTGGTAGGACATTCTCCTGGTGTTGATCAGCAAAACTATGGAAAACTACCGATCGGAGCAGCCGACCTGTAGGATTCTCCCTCATACTCTTTTTTCTTTGCAAATAATATTTCCATAAAAGAATAATAAATGCTTTGATTGTGCTGTCGCTCCATTGAGATTGGAATTCATTTGGAATATAGTCAGCTATGATAAGCTCACTATATGAGAAGGAATGCGGACATTCTAGGAGATTTAACGACGAACGACGGTTCGGATAACGCAATAGGAGCAATGAACTAGAAACTAAGACAATATTCGCTGAGTCTGCCTGTAAAGGCAAGCAATGGTACCCACGATATACAAGTAAGGTACGACAAACATAATTTATATGAAATTAAACCTATCTTTTAAAACTCACTAGTCATGTCGTATTTTACTTTTCAAAGGGTATATGTACTAGAGACGAAAATAATTAGATTCGGTATACAAATTTGAGGACGAGATTTAGGTGGTAATCCGATTAGACGGTCCATGAGAAAAAAAATTGTTTTTTAGTATGGAGTCTGAACGTGTGCTTGGAAGTGTGGATGGGTGGAAAATTGTCGTGCATACCTCAAGCAGATTAGATACTTTTGATCTTTAGAATAATATACACGTCAAGAGGAACATCTGCTACCAAGATTATTAGGGTTGGTGAATGAGCCAAGGCGACATAAGCAATTTTATACCTAAACGGAGTGTTTAAATGTGCCGGAACTGGGACACTATTATCAGACCTATACCGGTCGCTATGTCGCCAGTCGAAATTTCTGGTTATTAAGGCTTGTACATAGGAACAATTTGATGGGGAAATAAATAAATAGATATAAAAATAAAAGATCATATGGGTATGAGTGTCGCACATACACGCAAAAACTACTTGACAAATTTCCCTGAAATTTTCACCCTTTATTCTTCTTAGTAATGGGAGCTTATAGTTTGTGTAGTTTAAATTAACTCGGTCGTTGGGGACGTTGATGATATATTCGTTTATGACTCAAGTGTCTTTTAACTCTATGCAATCCGCTGTACAGTTAAGGTTTAAGCGCGTCTTCAATGCATAAAGTATTCTGCCGCTGCGATTGTGAAATATCGGCCAGAATTATTACTTGAATCTCAGACAAGTAAATCAAATTTCTCCCAGATGTGTGTCGAAGCGAACGCAGGACCAAATTTGAGGGAGAACGTTTTAACAATAGGATTCTAGACAATTATATCCAAACCAGGATATAGAACAAACCCATACTTGGGAGAAATTCTTTCATCTATTAGAATTTTTGCACAGCGTGCGCAAAATGTGATTAACAATCACGTGACTTGTACTGTGTGATACACTTCAATAGCTAAACATTGCCGGATCCACTAGTTTTAAATAAAAAGGAACAAAACCCATAGAATTATTCATTATGCCTACCTTGAGGTATCAATACATTGGGATTAGACGTTAGGTCGGCCCCAATTTTTACGCTCCCAACCCCATCAACCACCGAAAGCGTATTATTTACTTGAGTGGAATAAGTGGTGAAAGAGATACTACATTTCCAGTGAGAAGTTCCAAACACTGGAAACACTCGATTTAAACTAACGCACGGTAGTGATGTCAATGGGCTCGGTCTCGGAGGGTTGTGAGCTAACACCGAGCTTATCCGCTTCCGGTGCACTAAATTTTGCTTCGTCAACTATTTATTAATTTATTTTATTGAAATTTAAAGGCCATTCAACTGCTAAGGTCACTGTGACCCATTAGTGATCAATTGCATAGATGGAGAAATGAGGGAATGAAAGGCTGGGGGACTGAGAAATCAGACAAAACCTGCTGAGAACTCGCAATGTCCACCGGAAATACTACATGAATTGGTCGGGGATCGAATCCGGGTTCCAATGATGTAAGGCGAATAAAACTTTTCAAAGACGCGGCGATTAACGTGTTAACAAGTGTACGACAACCGCCGGAGTAATATACTAATAAATGAAAAGTGCACGGTAGGAAAACTAGCTCTATCACGAATAATTATATTAGTAAGTTAAGAAAACATATTAAGACACTATACTTAGACACTGATGGTCGTATCAAGTAACAGCATTGAAGATTGAAGCCGTCAGTCAAGATTCGACAGTTTGAAATCATGCCATGCAGCCGAATATCTGCCAGCCACCGCCACAGTAGAAATGAGGGGAGTTCCTATGCAATGGTCTACCAAGGGAACCAACGCCGCCCGTGCGCAGTTGGGGAGTCTCTGTCGAAGGACCATAAAGCTCTAAGTCGCCCTGTGTTGCCTCGCTTTGATGTGCGCTCAAAGGAGCCCCATTAATCAGACATTATGATGTACGCGACTGCTAGCGTCGTACATTTGCAACGCTCTACGTTAGACCCCTGCGACAGAGAGAGGAGCAGAGCGGAGCATGGTGGAATGAGACGGGAAGGAGAGAAGTGGGGCGAGGAGAGACGGAGTAAACAGGGGAGAGGCGACATGAAGTGGGGTAGGATGTGGTGGAGTGGGATGAAGTGGGTCGGGGTAGGGTGGAGTGGGGTTGGGTGAGGTGGGGTGGGGTGGGGTGGGGTGGGGTGGGATGGAACGGGACGGGACGGGACGGGACGGGACGAGACGTCATGTGATCGGATAAGATGGGATGGGATGGAATTGGGTGGGTGGGTGGGTGGATCGGTTATTAGTTAATGCGTGGCTGAATGAAGGGGTTGAGTGAGGCGGAGAGGAATGAAGGGGTAGGATGAGATGGGGTGGGGTAGGATGGGAAGGGACGGGACGGGACGGGACGGGACGAGACGGGACGAGACGGGATGGGATGGGATCGGATGGGATGGGATGAGGTGGAATGAGGTGGGAAGGAGAGAAGTGGGGCGAGGAGAGATGGAGTGAAGAGGGGAGAAGCGGCATGAAGTGGGGTGGGATGTGATGGAGTGGGATGAAATGGGAGGGGTAGACTGGAGTGGAGTTGGGTGAGGTGGAGTGGGGTGGGGTGGGACGGGACGGGACGGGACGGGATGGGATGAGATGGGATGGGATGGGATGGGATGGAGTGGGATGAATTGGGAGGGGTAGAGCGGAGGGGAGGGGAGAGCAGAGTGGAGTTGGGTGAGGTGGAGTGGGATGGGACGGGACGGGACGGGACGGGATGAGATAGGATGGGATGGGATGGGATGGGATGGGATGGGATGGGATGGGATCGGATGGGATGGAATTGGGTGGGTGGGTCGGTGATTGGGTAATGCGTGGCTGAATGAAGGAGTTGAGTGAGGCGGAGCGGGTAGGTATGGAGAATAACAGGACGCGGGAGAGCAGTGCGGGGTGGGGAGAGGCGGACCTAGCCGAAAAGCGGTGGGGCTGAGCGGAGCGGAAACGGGCTCCGTGTTGACTTCCGGGTAGCGCAGTGTCCCTCCCACAGAGCAACTGCTCATGTCACTCCGCTAGCCCACAAACAGTTTTTGTTCGCGACACACACGAGCGCAAGTGCCATCTCGCGGCTAGTGCTTCAACTTTCCATGTTAAGGAGGTTGTCACATTACTCTCTAGTCAGCCGAACGAAAAGTTGTAATTTTGGAACGTGCTTGTTAAATAATGAAGAACGAGTATCAAGTATATCATTTCTGTATTTCGCGACGATTGGTAAACGAGTATTTTTTAAATGATGTATTAAAAAGTGTTAATTATTTTACAAACGCAAGCTAAGAAGCTAATTTGACTCCAAATACCAACATGAAATACTGAAAATACTGGAGTAATCAACGTTTATGTATGACTGCGTTTCTCTTCAAATTCTACTTATCTTATAAGTAGGACATTTCTTACGTATTATGTAAATGTTTTCTTTCAAGAATAATACCTTTAGATCGCAATTAACTCCTTCCGAGAACTGATAACTTTCAGGCAATAAACTTGGCAACACTTTATATTTATTTTATTGGTACCAATGGTTTACGTTTTCGGGAAGGTCAAGAACGTACAGAACAGTGTGTGATTGAGTTGAGCTGAGTTGTTTTTGTAGGTCTTATAACCTGAAAATCATGTTCGAACATTTGGGATATAAAGGGCGATTTGTTACGAAACGTAAGTTATCGTGGAAAGCAAATTTGTCTGTAGCCGCGAAACGGAGAAGAAAACGTTACAGACGAAGACATGTTTCCTGTTGATGGTCGCCGCATCGTGCACGTTGAAGAACTCGCTAAACAACTCGCAGACAACATTTTATCTTCATTCATCATGAATGACCCCGCATACGCATGCCAGTTCACAAAGCAATGCCTACAAACCAGCCTCTGTTTCGCAATATTTAAAATTCCCGCCGAGTGGTACGTCATGCAACGTTGCCGCACTTTTTCGTTCTTACGAAAAACTGATGACAGATGTTATTTTCTTTTTGCGTTTTTGTCCAAACTACACGGTAAAATCTTTTCATTTCTATTCTATTCTATTCTATTCAGAAAGGTTTAATCTACATTTGTAATATTTTCCCCTCGTGTAATCTTATGTAGATGTGTTTCAAATTTAATTATTTACGGTCGGACGAGATCATTTTCCTATACTTTGCGTGTTAAAACGCAAGTTTTCAAATGTGATTATCTTTAAAACTATACGGTAGAATCACTTTATATTTTGGGAAAGCATGTAAAAACATCTAATCTTGTGATAAATTTCAGTTGCGAAGTTTAATCTTATTTTTGACATAATGTGACAACCTCCTTAAATGCGCGAACGAGTCAATGCTCTTAAGGTTCTTCCAATGATTATTTGGTCACAAAGGGATTAGTTTCGTGTAACCACCATTTAAGAAATAAACTTTTCTTAAAATAATTACTTGTCTCGGAATAAATGTCATATCAAATAAACTTTATACATGTGACTCCGAATATGGGATGAAGAGGGGTCGAAAGTGGGCAAATACCACATGGGTAACACCATCAATTGGAATTTACTACTTATAAGTTCAAAGGCAAAATGCGATCTTTTTCGACCCCTCTACATACACAATAAAATATATTCCTACGAAAAAGTACCTCCATTATTTTATGTTTCTAGGAAGGCACAGGATATGTGGGTGGAATAGCAACAACCTTGTTACCACGTGCTCTTACTGACATCACGCTGAGCCTAAAGTACATGTCAGTCTCTAGTGTTCGTTTCCTTCAAGCATTTCTTCAATGTGTCCGCTTGTGGTTTCGTAATATTTTGTTGCGACAGTTCGCGAATTTAAGTAATCCAGAAAATATAACCATCGAAAGGAAAAATATACATACTTCGGAAACATGTCTATAACATTATTGTACATTGACACAGCGAATTACAAAGTTGACTTTTTGTTTTAGTTTCATTTCCATTTACTTTGTGAAAAATAACTGACGTAGCAGTTTCACTCACAGTCAAAGAAATACTGCAACAACTCCCCCCACCTAGCTATGGTAAATACACTATTTACTGTAGGGATTCTATTTATTGGAGGTCTGTTATTCACGACCTCTATTTACTGACGTAACGAGATTTACTCTCGCTTAGAGCCCGCGAAAGGAGACATGAGTAGAATTGCCAGTTGACATCAATGCAATGCTTTAACGTACATGAGTATAATAAAACTTGCTTGTTTTATTTTCGATTGTTGTTGTGATTACAATGCTTAGCAATTCAGCCGCAGCAGTCGGCCAAGAAATCGATTCTCGCAGACGTCACAAACTCAGCGATGTTCCAAGTAAATTTCTGTCACCGTCCCCGGATCGAACCCGCGACCTCCCAAATATGAAGGCAAATACTAAAAGTCTTTACCTTCATATTGAAATTCTCTTGGATATTAGTTCAAGTGCAAGGGTCTGTACATCATGTGTAAACCGCGAGTATTTGGGTAAAAACCTTCTTTTTTTGGGGGGGGGGTACCTTGTACTAAATGAAGTTTTATAAATACATTTTAGGATTATTCGAACAAAAACACGTCAATTTTATAGCGCCTAAACGAGCCTATTGCAACATTAATACCTATAAGTTCCTATTTTATTTTTAAAAACCTAAATGAGACTAATTTGCCTAATTTATTTTGTCTGTGTCTACTTTTAACTTCTATTATCTGTGTCGGTACAACAGACAAGGATGATATTAATTTTCAGTTTCGTTCATCTGTAAGAGGACAAGGATCTTGCGATAAACGTCTACATGCCAATATTTCCCGACGTCGTGGAAAAGCCTGCTTCAGTTTCTAAAATAAAGCGATTGAATTTCCGCGAAAGTAAAGTGATTTTGACCGATATGAGACATTTATTTTCTCTTGAAAACTTAGAGAAAGCATTAGTAAGTATTGTGAGAAAAAATAAGACACGAATATTTCTAACTAGACGACAAACAATTAAACTTGTTCAAAAATAATATTATCGCAAAATATACAATACTGATCATATATAATATTGATTTAGGTTTTTTATTTTCGAGAAATGAATTGTAAAAATATGTGTTTTTTATGTAAGCTTCCTGCTTTATTTGTGCCCATTCTATCGTTTAAAAGGCCTAACTGAGATGTTGAAAGATCGCATTTTAGGCACCTTAAACGCTTATGGAATCTACAACTCCCTGGTCTACTCATGTGAATGCACCTCTGGCCATGGATAGCATGCGAACCGCTTAGGGATGACAAAAAAATCATCGATGGATTTAAAACATCGATATTTTCCATCAGAAACATCGATATATTAACATCAATATTTTGTTTTCAATGTTTTCTTCACATCGATATTCTGTTGCAAAAAATCGATGTATTTAAAAATAAATAAATAAAGGGGTTTAGACACGTTGTAGAGAAGCAGCAATCCACAGCAATGTTGTTTTGCGTTCTTTTTATCACACTGCACATTTCAGGTGTGCAATCTGAGGGAATTTTAGATGGGTTTACTTCGATGGTGTACGAATGGAAGTGACTAAAGGTTAAAGTAGCAAAACACGATGTTCACTGTTAATTAATTTATTCTTTGCATTCCATAATAATTTTTATTAACATACTACTAAAATGCTGGTAAGCAAACAATAAAATATATCCCTTTTACGTACAGTAATTAAAAATGGATAGGAAAATAGCAAGTTTATTAGTCTATAATTAAAACATCGATGTTTTCATCGAAATCGAAAACCCTTTAGCGATGTATCGAAACATCGTTGTATCGATGTTTTGGTAAAATGTTCTATCACTAGACCCGCTGCCCGACATCCCTCTCAGTCTCTCCTTAGGGAACCTTGATTTGATACGGGGCATGAAGCACGACGGCCCAGATTAAATATTGTAGAACAGGGTGAAGAGTAACGATTTTGATAGAAATGGTCGGCTTTTTACTTATGTGTTCGTCTAGTGGCAATATTTTTAGCTCGCGATGAACTTGGGAATTTGTAATAAACCATGGTGCCTTGAGGGTCTTTCTTAGTAACTTATTTTGGAACGCAACTAACGTTTGGAGGTTACTAGGTGCTACGCCACCCCATACTGAACATGCATAGGTTAGAGTGGGTTGGATAAATGATTTGTACAGTAATATTTGGCTTTCTATACTAACAGATAGGGAACGGATTTTCATGTAAATACTTATTTTTACAGGGACAATATACCTGCATTCACTAATAGTTTTTGGACTTAACACGAGATTCTGAACGAATTGAAACCATTTTTATTTCACATATTTTTACATATTTTGGCATAATTACATATTTTTACATATTCTGTCTACCGCTATACATTTCGTTACATTTTAATATATTTATAAGCGGAAAATGAACATTTCACTTGCGCGTTCGAAATATTTTACTTGGGAACTAACTTTGTTACTGAAATATTTGCAAAGCAATGCAATGCGCTTGTATTAATGCCGGATCTTCCCTATTAATTGTCCACTTACTCCTCCGTCCCCCCCCCCCGTGGAAACTGCGTACTCGGGATCAAGGTGGAACCGATAAATGTGAAGCAGAAGGACCTACAACCACGTGCTTACACGTTTCAAATACCCCATGCATAACTCGATAAAAGAAATATTTTTCAGGTCATTATTTTATCGCTTTTCTGGAGTCGGGGGTTGAGGGGCGTATGCTCCCTTTACCCTCTCTCTTTCTATCACAGGGTACACGGTACTATTCACTTGAGCGACGGCTCCTCGTAAACAACATTGTATATAGTGAAGTCGTAGGCTGTGAAGTCGTAGGCTTCCGCGGCCGGAGTCATGTGAATGATCTTGGCTCCCCGGGTTCCGCCGCGTCGAAGGCTGTGTTGCTGACGTTTCGACCATCTTTTCGTGGACTTTCTCAAAGCTGGTCTGCCCTGAGGATGACCACGCCCTGAACAGGCCACGGACCGCGCGCGATCTGTCCTTCCTCTTCCTTGTCCGATCCTCTCCCCTTACACCCACACACTTACACTAACATGCACTACACTACCACATATTCTGGGAGACCGGTCGGGAGATTAGATCTTGTCCCGGCTGGGGCGGTGCCCCGTTGGTGGGAGAGTCCTGGTTAGGGGAAAACCCCACTAGCCGACTGTAGGTCGGCGCCGGATTTCGCCATCCAGCGAGGGAAGATCACCGCCATCTCCCACGAAAAAACATGCACTACACTAACGGGACTAATGACCAACGCAGTTGACGCGCCCGGAAACACGAAAAAATCAATCAATCAACATATTTTGCTTTTTTATTACAAGAAAGTCCGTTCCCCACTAATAGCTGATCGAGAGCTTATTAAGGGGACCATTTCTGCTGCTCCGACGTCCCCTGGAGGTCCTCCGGTGCGGTGACGCGGGCGAGCGAGTGACCTCCGGCTGCTGAGACGCGAGCGGGCGGGTGGGTGGCTAATTCACGCATGAGTCACTCCGCAGCCTCCCGGCCACTCGGAACCATAAACTCCTCAATTAGATGTGGGCCACTGGAGACCGTATTTCCACCACACGAGCTACTTCTACGGGCACTTAGCGGCATCCTGTGCCCGGCCAAGGGATGTTACCTTGGAGACTAACCACAGCGTCGTCGTGAGAACACTCGGTCACCGGGTCAGTCCTCAGTCAATTTGGCCCGTTTTCGTAAATTGTTCATTTTCTTAATTGTTGTAAATTTTTCGAGAAAGTTCAGTTTGAAAAGTAAACTGGATTTTATTTCAATTGCCATGAGTCTGAGATGCTACATATACTCCCTTACTCAATTGAATAGTAGCTATTTCAAGATTTAAATAATACAAAACCATTTTTTCAAAAAATTGAAGAAAAAATTGGAAAGGTGCTGATTAAAATTCAAGATGAACTTTGGACTTCTAAAATTTTATTTAGGCTGCAAAAATTTGTAATGGAATTGAGGTAATTTTGTTATTTGTTTCGCAACGCTGTTTCGTACTCAAATATACGACAGTCAAAGAGAAAACTCAATGAACAAGCGTATGCTTCTCCGTCCGGTTACCATAATCTTGGAATAGGATCTCATTACCCTTCTCGTGTTCAAAAGGAGCATCATATCGTAGCAGCCTTTTCTCGATGTGAACCGAGCATTCGACTGATTTTGGCATACTGGTCAAATGTTAATTTCAACTGGTATCACATTCTATCTGCTTACAATCTTCTATAGTTTTTAATCAGATCGTTCATTCTCGGTAAATATTCAGCCATGCTTTTCAAATCCTCATCCCATCTCGGTAGAGGGCACGGCTCCCTACGTCCTCCAATTCCAAATGTTCTTAGACTAAAACCACCTGCACCCACTTCTTTTTTAAGACGCTTGATTTAATTTCTTTCTAAAGTGCTTTTCAACTTCCGATTTTGTAACAATCGCAGATGCAGTCATCACCTTATGATTACCCCGCAATGGTCAATGAGTTTCCCTTACCCTTTTTATAAAAGCACAGTATAAGCCTTGCATCATCTGTGTAAGCGAACGGTTGTACCATGATCCTAATAAATGAGCTATTAAAAAAAATACAAATAAGAAAGGATCTCAAGAATGCACGTAACACGTAGTAATATACACTCTGTGAGTTTCCCTTACCCTTTTATAAAAGCACAGTATAAGCCTTGCATCATCTGTGTAACCGAACGGTAGTACCATGATCCTAATAAATGAGCTATTTAAAAAAATACAAATAAGAAAGGATCTCAAGAATGCACGTAACACGTAGTAATATACACTCTATAACTCTCAAGATCTCATTCTTCAATTTCCTAGATGAAGAGAACGCGTTAAAATTTCCTTCCTTAGCACAGCCTATCATTACCTAACAAACGCTCCGTCGTGCAGATATGCAGAATGCGAGCCCGAGGAAGGTCCATCGAGATGCTCATAAGCACCACGGCGTGAGTCTCATGCAATTGCGGTCGCGGGTGCGAGGTGGCACGATCCTCGGAGGAACGCAAGAACGGCCGTGCGTAGTGGAAGGGCACCTCGCGTGCGTGAAGCGGTCTAGGGTCGGGCGGGGAGGCCGGATGGACCCGCTCCCCGGTGCTCACCCCTGCCGGCCAATGCCTCGTGCCCGCCGCAGCCACACCCGTTCTGATAGCGCCATGAGTCAAAGTGAGTCTCGGCATATTGAGGCTCGGCACGGAGAGAGGTGAAGTAAGGCGAGGAGAGGCGGGGCAATTCGGGGCGGGGACAGGTGAGGTGAGGTGAGGTAGGTTGTTGTAAGGTAAGTTGAGGTAAGGTGAGTTGAGGTAAGTTAAGGTAAGGTGAGTTGAGATAAGGTGAGATAAGGTGAGGTAAGGTGAGGTAAGGTGAGGTAAGGTGAGGTAAGGTGAGGTAAGGTGAGGTAAGGTGAGGTAAGGTGAGGTAAGGAGGTAAGGTGAGGTGAGGTACGGTGAGGTAAGGTGAGGTAAGGTGAGGTAAGGTGAGGTAAGGTGAGGTAAGGTGCGGTAAGGTGCGGTAAGGTGAGGTAAGGTGAGGTAAGGTGAGGTAAGGTGAGGTAAGGTGAGGTAAGGTGAGGTAAGGTGAGGTAAGGTGAGGTAAGGTGAGGTAAGGTGGGGTAAGGTGAGGTAAGGTGAGGTAAGGTGAGGGAAGGTGAGGTAAGGTGAGGTAAGGTGAGGTGAGGTAAGGTGAGGTAAGGTGAGGTGAGGTAAGGTGAGGTGAGGTGAGGTAAGGTGAGGTAAGGTGAGGTAAGGTGAGGTAAGGTGAGGTAAGGTGAGGTGAGGTGAGGTATGATGAGGTGAGGTGGGGTGAGGTGAGGTGAGATGAGGTGAGATGAGGTGACGACAGATGAGGTGAGGTGAGATATGGTGAGGCGAGCCGAGGCGGGTAGTACAGCCCAGGAATAAGATGAAAGAGGCGATGGCGCAAGGCAAGGAGGAGCGGAGCAGAGAGAGGCCAACCGACGCGGGGCGTGGCGAGACAGGGTAGGGACCGGTGGGGAAAGGCGGGGCGGGGCAAGGCAGAACGGAGCGGAGCGGTGCAGTGGCCTAAAAATGGAAATGCGTTCGCACGCTAATAGGAGACACAGGGTTGGAGCTGTTTTCAAAACATTTCTCCATCTCACGCGTCCATTTCCGCTAACGGACCATTATGAATTGCATTTCGGAGAATCGGTCGTTAAATATTCTCAGAAATCTGGAACATAAGAAAACTGGAATAGAAGTGCAAACCCGGCTGAAAATAGATCACTTTCAATATCAAGTTAGCCATGTCTAATTTTTGGCTGTATTCCACGCCAATTCCTCTTGTTCATTCAGCTCATTTAGAGGGCGTTGGCCTTCTTTGTTTTGGGAATATCCTATCCGCGATGTAATCTTAAAAATACAAGGCCCTAAAGCGTCCATTTGGTTGGCATTGTTGATCCTAGAGAGCACAGAAGAAGAAAGAGAAATGAAAAGCAGGAAGAAAATAACATGCTAGAGAGGGAAAAAGTCATTTTGTTAAATCGTGATACTTCCACTCCTTCAAATAAGCCGGCTGTTTATTTTAATTAGAGTTTTTTGAGATCTCATAGGCATTTCATCCAAAATAATGGAAATTACATTTGATCAGGTATTCATTCGAAATTATGACGTTAAATAATAAAAAAGGCTCCATTGATTGTGAAGTTGGAGAGAAAGAAGAGACGTTTTAAACACGTGCATTCGATATGTTGAATTTCACAGATTCTATAGTATTCTATGTATATTCTTAAGTATTTACATTGATTCAGTGTAAATAAAGGCTCAAATCCTATTTAATCCGATTATTATACTTCCAGTGTTCAGAGTATATACATCTTCAAACCATAGCGTGTGAATGACAGTGCAGGTGGAATCTTTGAAAATTTCAGTTCTTTCCTTTCAGCTCCTCCCCATTCCAACCGCGATGCTTTTCAGGTCAACTCACTGGGGCGGGCGACCACTAAACAGACGCCGACTTTCCATCAGCGAATTATCAACTTTCGAGATACCGCCCGCCTGGAAGCGGGCTGTGGAGGCGGCGGCGGCGGCGGCGGTGGCTGGGAGATGGGCAGCTCCAAAGAACCATCCATCAACGGGAATGCACAAGCGACCGGCGGCCGAGGCAGGGGCGGAGGCAGGGGCGGTGGCAGGGGCGGGGGCAGGGACTCCGCCTGGCTGCTCGCAGGAAACGCAATTCTCGAAGGAATTTCTGCTAGAAACTTTCCCAAACAACTTTTCCAACAGCTGTCACCGCTCTCGACTCGTACCGGACTTCAAAACTGGAGGAATCAAAATTTTCGTTCTTTACCGATGAAATTGATTGAAGATGTCGAAACAATTTTGATATCAGCAGTGGTAGTTCCTTCTATCGAAATGAAACCCTACGAGTATTTATACAATAGACCCAATTATATGGGTGACTCACTTGTGTCACGGTTAGACCCCACCCGGTTTACCAATTGAGGCAAAAGAGATGTCATTTAATGCGTCTCGATATCCCGGTGTGGATCTGATCATTTTATTCTGGATCCTTTCAGAAGTTTCTTAGAAATTTCTCTAATAACGTGTTTTTTTGTAAGCGTCTTGGGTGTCTTGCGGCATATACAGAGACGACCAACAGGAAGGTTTTGTACGGCATAGCGTACATCGACATCGGTGTAGCGTACAATCGACTGCGATCTCGATCTTTTGCGCATGCGCAGATGCACTAAAGTGATACGAAACTGGAAATGCGCATGCGGAGAAGATCAATATTGCTGTCGATTGCCGTAATGCATGAAAAAAAATCTCTAACAGCTCAATCGATTCCTCTCGACAAGAAAAATCGATTGACACCATTCTTAGCCGGTCCTCTCTGCGATACTCTGGAAGAATTACAGAAAAAAAATTAAGCATCCATCGCCCTATTCGTGGAAAAAAATTAAGATCCTTTTTTAGAAAAAATATAAATTACTTTAACTTCAAGCACAAATTACCGAAAACAACACTTTTTTAAATATACACGACCTTATTAATAGTTTTATTTTTTTAGAACAGATTTTATTGAAGAAAAAATAAAGTAAAAGTAGAAAAAAGATTCTTCGGGATTAAGGTAAAAAAAAGTGGTTTTTTACTATACTACGTACTAGATAAACATTTAGAAGCAAGAAAAATCCTCTTTTACGGTTTCACATACCACAAACCGAGTCGTTCTTATTTCTAATACTGATGAAATGAGTGAGGATTACAAATTCTGGATAAATACAATTAGTATTTTTTATGAGCACAGAGTTAAACATACTTCTTAAAATGTAATTGAAATGTATGATCTGTAAACGTATGTTTTACTGGATAACTGTTGTAGGATATCCTGCTATCCACTTTAAATAAAAATGTAATGCATCACTTATAATTATAATCAGTGAACTGTTTCTGAAAAGGGATACATGTATCAGTCGATTGCTGGACATTGGGCATTTATATACACTCACTAACCTTTGAAGTTAAAAACAGTATATTTTCAAATTAAAACTACTCGCTGCCTACTCTTCATCTCTTGGGGAGAGGATATCCTTTACATGGAGATGGCATTACCAACCTCGGCCACGTTCCGCAAGTGAAGCCAGTCCACTATATTGGTATACCGAAAACACGACTGTCAAACACTGTAGGAAATGGGGAATACCCATTTTTCAATAAAATTTAATTATCTTCGGGTATTGAAGAGGATAACTAAAACGGAGAAGCTTCATTAAATTGTGGGATCACTGTGAAGTATTTTCAGCGCGTGTAAACCAAAATAAACTCAAAACGTCAAGAATACTACATTACTAACTGTGCTTCTTCTGCCTTTGAGATTTCTCACATGATCTCTCACAAAAAGTAAGCAAATATATAAAAACTTCATACAGCTAACATTCTGAAGGAGCTCGTGATGCACAAATTATTACAAAATATTCTTAGAATTAGTGTCACAATATTCGAGGTCTGGCTACCAAACTAACTATATGATTAAAAAAGCATATTGTCTTACTGTACTGCTACTTTTTTATTTCACCATTTCCTTACATAAATATTAAGTTCTCTCAAATGAAGTCAAAAGAGCAGGTTCTAAAGTTTGGAGATTGTAGATGGGCCAGTAATATAATCGATGTCAACATTTTGCAAAACTTTCGCGTTTCTTTCTAGAAGACGTCAAAGATAATAATATTATTTATCCTTTTGAAAACGTCTTCAGTGAATAATTATTCCTGCATAATTTACTTCTTTTAGATTGGTAAAAAAGCCGCTAAAATTGTTGGAACAGCGAGTTACCTCAAACGTACATTTCATAAAGACATTTTATCAAAATCCTCTTCTTGAAAATGAACCGAGCATAACTTGGCTGCCAGTTGTCTTTTCACACAACTAATTCACAGTGATATCTTCTTTGGCATGAAGAGAAAGAGCACGAAAATTAACCAACATCTTCAAATTTTACTACGTAGTACGTTCTCCAAACCATATAAATTAACTACATACATGAGAAAAGTAATTCACGTCTTCCCCGAACGATTTGTACAGCAGTAAGCCACACAAGTGTGACTAACTGTTACGAAAGCTTGTTAATCTGATAAAGGTTTTCAAATATTAAAAACTATGATAAACAACGTACCTCAACACGAGGACGCCTACAATCGTTTCCGACACAGCAATATGGCGGATCGTTGCTTCATGTGGCTTCAAGTTAAGTGTCGTCATGCTATCTCCCTGTATTCCTAGCTCCATGATTGCAATTGTATTCTAGTTGGTCTTGAAAATTATATAAATAACAAATGCGGTAGATAAGCGCTTATCTTATTAATGTTATGATTTTACTAAAATTTAGTGTTTATGTTAAAGATATTGTAACAGCTTACTATCAACCCGGTAAAAACATTTCATTTAAAGCAAAAATCATGACTTTTGATTTAATAGCAAGCTCAAATTGCTTTCTAAACGAAAACCTTCAATGTTTCAATTATAAAGATGAAGACTTTAAATCGAGTAATCAAGAGCACTATAGCGAAAATTTAGTTGATCATTACAATGATCCTTACGTACCGGGATCATTTTACAAAGTGTATGTAAGAATTACACGAACCAAGAGAAATACGAACTCAGGACGATGTTTACAACTTAAACGTTTAGTAACCCATAAAACATATCCAAACAGATTATTACTTCATTTCCTACCCTAAAACGAATTCTGAGCTTATGTAATACCATCTGCAGTATTAGCATGTTTATTGTTTATCAATATTCAGTAAGAAGTTGTATCCTGCATAGATGGAATTTTCTTTTTCACAGTAGACTCTGAAAAATACTACATTGTATAAAAACGATAGATTATATTTATCTTTTTATAAATTGGGCTCTGGAAATCATCTACAAGAAATTTAAGCAAATTTTAAAAATCAAATTTTACTTGAAGTGAACAGCAATCCTTAATAAATGGCTTACAATTTGACACGAGAGACAATGTAGACAGTAGGATAGTAGGTTTGTAGAACAGTGCGCCATTGTGCATATTCACATAAATGTGATTTTTTGTGATGAACAATACAATAAATTGTCTTTGGAGTTGCTTTTGTACATTTCACACATTGTTTTCAAAGCGGTTAAATCAAAATACATTATGTTCATTGTACTATAATGTAGTTGTTTTATTGTGAGAATCGATTACTGAAGATCTAACGAAATGAAAAGGTAAGTATTAGTTAGTAAGTATATTGTTATAAGCCACTTTGGAGGGATATATTGGAATAATATGGCACGGAGAAAGATATCATACAATTAAGTTATATTATTTAATTCCATTACCAAGACAACCATTAAACGATCATTTATTCTAAGAGTAACATCGTGAAATGCAATTGCTGGGGAATGCAGTCCAGTTGTGTGAAAGGCTCTCGAACTCTCCAGAGAGTTATCGCTGAGAAGTTGGTATGTCGAAATTTTCTTCTATTTAGTAGCCGGAGGATGAAATATGAAATATTTCCTTAATTCATTGATATGAATATGTGTGTAACATGCCTCTTATTTTATTAATGATGTTTGCACTTATGTAACTTCAAATTGGCTGAGAAATTGCAATTCTGGAGTTTATGACATTCTGGTACATAATAGTACTAAATCGAGACGTAGTACAACGGCGTAGTTTGGTAGATTTGGTCGTCACTAGAAGTATTCAATATTGTTAATGAAATATAGATCGAAATTATATTATTATGGGAACGATTTCAATCAGTCCTCTACTTCAAAATTTGCTAGTGAATGAAATTAAAAGATTTCATTCCCCGATATCCAACCTATAGGCAGATTTATGAACGTTTAACACTGTAATTAAAATTTAATTTTATCGAAAGAAGTAAAATATTCCGTTACAGTTATTTGTTGGATTCACTTGTTTCGCAAAGAATATTGACCGAAGTTTGTTAGCCACTACTGTGTCAATGCATTACGAAAGCTTACTCTCTTGTCAAAAGAATTACGTCTCCATTCCTCCACCGAGAAAATGCTACGATGGTCTCTTTCTGTACTAAAAGTAGCGCTACTCCAAAACTTTCCCCCGTGTTGTGTGTTAAGTACGTAAACATTTCTAGCCGCTATTAAATGATGAGTCTTTCTCGCCTGTTGCATGCAGAAAATGGCTATCCGCGTGAAATCATGCTGCTGGATGAGATTATCGGTCGCCTGCATTGTCATCGCCATTACTCTCATGGTGAGTACGACGTGGCGCCAATGGCATCAATGTTTTTCAAAACGGTCTCTTCAACTACAGAGTAACCGAAGAATATATTTCCAAGATAACATGGTCCGTGAATGAAATTTTAAAAAATACAATTGGAAGGTCACAATGAACGCTTACGTTTAAAGCATTTTTTCAACAAAAAATATAATATTTTTCTGGTAAAAAACACCAATCGTTTATTTCAAATATGTTTGATCCTCCACTGAAATATGTAAATCATATACACACTATATGTATGTGTTGGGGAATGCTATGTAAACAGATAAGTGATTTGGTTTAATTCTATAAACTCTTTGAAAACTGTTTATTACATGTTGACAAGATGTATCGTTGTCAGTAGATCATTATTTTTATAGAGTCAAATCGCATTATAAAAGTTTATCGATTTAGGTTTTAAAAGAAAATGTTAGAAAATCAGCTTATTCACAAACCGGCCAGATAAACCAGTATATGCCAAAATATTAAAAAGTAGTCGTGTGGTACAGCATGGCATAGACTTTCTCGTACTAGTTAATCAATTAAAAATACATATTCTATGTAAAAGTAGCCAAGAACATATACGTATATTTGAATTTCCATAAACTTTCTCACAATTATTCCTGTTTCTCCAGGTACCCATAATCTCCTCCCACAAAAGTGGCTCTCACCATAGGAACAATATACATTGCTACCTTAGAGTCAGACTGACGTAACTAAAATGTTTGCAATCTTCGTTTACAATCACTTCTAGCATCACAAGAGAAAGTAAAAATTAATCCCAAATAGTAGTTTGAGCTTATTTTTGCTTTTCCTCCCTATACTATAGTATGGGGAGGAAAAACGTTGGGATCACCTCAATAATATGATCATAAATATGCGTCATAAAATCGTTTAATATTACATTGTTGAAGAGCGTTGAATATTAAAAGAAAGCTGAAATGGCTTCGAAAACATAGGAGATATAGGCGTGGGTGAAACACGTTGGATAGAACTTCACAATAATGGTCGTATAGCTACAGCCTGACGCGAACCTAGGTTTCGGAAGCCCCGGTGAAGAGGTCTAGAGCGACGCCCTCTTTGCCATTGCCATCTAAATTGGTGGTCGGCGGGTGTCCTCATTCGGGATCCTTGGCTTCGGGGATCCTGATGCCGTGCATGGCTTGCACCAGACCAGCTACGCCGCTGGTTATAGCACTATTCCGCTCGTGCCATTTCATAATATCACATCTTCGTTTCATAATGATATTACATCTTTACGTAGTTAATAACTTTCACTATGTTATATAGTAGAAATGTGAAGAATTTTTAATTGATGTGAACGTTCTGGGTTCGGACTTTCGTGACCAAAAATTTTCATTTCAATACATTTCAAAAACTGAGATATTATTCGTTTTGTATAGCCTACCATGAAACACTGATAATTTGCTCAATTTTCCAATTCCTTGATAATTTTATTTTATATTTGAAATCATCTTAAAAATTCGTCCGTTCTAATTTACTAAAGAATTTTGACGTGAAATTCTTTTTAATTTTCAGTCCAATTCCCTTCCCCGCGTGATGGCCCGTGGAAGCGCCGCTCGGGCCGCAAGAGAACCGCGTTGAGCGGTGCGCAAGTGAGTGAGTGCGTGGCTCAAGCTCTGCTTCCATGGGCGGCACGCTCCATTGGCCCCTGCGGGCTGCCGGCGGCGCCCAGGCCAAGGAGACGGCCCAGGCGAAACTTGACTTGGCATCAAAGTCCGAACCCTAAAAGCGTGCCTACAATAAAGTAAGAAAAAAAATAATAGGTGCTACAATAGCACATACTTTCTCGTGTCAGTTCAAAAATTTGCAATTTTCGAAAATTCAGAGTTCAACAAAAATGAGACCCGCGTCATTCTTTCAAGCATCCCATCTTCTATCTGTTGAAAAATTGGAAGAAAAGATTTGGAGCCGTTTTTGAGAAAAAATGCAATTTTTTTAGAAATGCAATTAAAAAAATGCATTTATTTCGCGCAAGATTGCACGAAAACTACTAATATTTCCGAAAACTTTAAACATGACCTTATTTCAAGATCTGTCTTTAAAGAACAGATTGAAAGAATATCAGAAAAAATATATTCAACATTGTAGTTGTAGCAAGACACCCAACAAATTGCACTTTTGCAATTTTCGAAAAAACAGGGATATCAACGAACATGAGACTTGCACCATTCTCTTAAGTGTCCATTACGCTATCCGACGACAAAGTTTAATCAGACATTTGGTACTTTTTTGAGAAAATTTTGAAAATGGTTTTTTTAGGCTTCATGTAAAGTACCCTCAAAAATCAAAATAACACTTTGAAATGCCTAAACTCTCGAGTTCTTTCAGATCAATCAGGGAATATCAATTTTGAGAAAATCGTCTGAACGGTTAAGGCGCAAGCGTTGGCCACAGACGGACAGAAAGACAGACGTTTTGCCGTCATTTTTCGGTGTCAAGGACCCACAAAACATGGATTCTGACTACATCACGTGTTAGAGGAAATAGTTTACTACATATAGAAACAGAATTTATCCACTCCACTCTTTCATTACCAGGGCCCAGAGTAGTTAGAGTTTTTCTGACGAAAATTCGCCGTTTTCCGGCCCACGATTTTAGAATTTTCTTTTCTTACGAAGTACGTGCGAAAAAAAGGAAACTGGCGACGCTTAAAAAATTGCACAGGACAGCCACTTAATAATAATAATAATAATAATAATAATAATAATAATAATAATAATAATAATAATAATAATAATAATAGATTAAACTTCAGATAGTGCTGCATACGTTTAACGGCCTAAGATAGAATGTGAACGTATCCCGTTCTTCCGCTCAAATTTATTCAAGCAGAGGGGTCCAGTAATACACGGAAACTCGTTACAGTGAAACTTGAAAGAATATATTTTCTTAACAAATCATAGAAGAAAACGAACCAAACATCGTATTTTCGTTATAAAGAAACATATTTTCATTAAAATTCACAACAATGACAAATTTGCCCCGGCCAACCTAGCAACAAAATCTGGCAACGAGACAGATTTAAATGGTTTAAATATCGACTAGTTGTTTACGTCCGAACATTCGGCATTTAATTAATTATTCCCTTATTTGTAAGTCATCATGCGTTGCTTCATATTAGAACCCAACTTCGAATGACATGCCCCTAAACCTTGCATAGGAAAACATTTTAACATGGCTAGGCGTTTATTAAGAAACAGACAGACTTTGGCTCTTGAGATTAAATTGTTAAGATATTTAAAAAATTATAGAAAATGTCTCATTGTATAGGATATGGATAAGGAAACATGACTCATGTTGCATCTGTCCCTCCCCACTTTCCTCACACGTTTTCAGCAATTAATTCGATTATTCCCCTGCGTATTCTCAAACTGTTTCTCCGCACCTTCCTACCATTTCTCGCACGTTACCCCACATGTTCTTTTGCATGCTCATCGCATTATCTCAACACATTCCACTGGAAGCTCTATTCATATTTTTCGCATGTTTTTCCACGTGTTTTCCACCCGTTCTCTCTTGTGCTTCAGAGGTTCCCCAGTAGTGTGTAATATAATGTAGCGTGTTTGTAAGTGCCTAAAATATAAAGCAAGAGAGGCAGAAGCGTCCCGAACATTCAAACTGTGAAGTTTAAATTACACAGAGTAAATTATGTAAACAGTGTTCGGCGTTTGACTAGGAAATGTAAATAATTAGAATAAGTTAAGATGTAACACAAAGTTAGATTAGTTAGTAAATATGTAGTTTGTAAGCTAGGCCATAAGTGTTCTGTGTAAATAGCATATAAGAATGAATATGAAAATTGTTCACTTCGTATTCCCTCCTCTGTGTTCGGAGTGAGAGGAGTTGTAGAGGGCTCCTGCAGCCGCAGCGAAAATGAGGACGACAGCGTAACGTGAAAGTGTAAATAGTGTTTACGTGTTTCTCTCATTGTTCTCCATATGTTACGCGCATGTTCTCGCGTTTACCTCCACCTATTTCCCAAAATGTTTCGCACACAATCCTGAAAATTAAAGCGAAAATTCAGTAAGCTACTTCAAGTTTTTGTTTTGCAACGAATACTTTCTTACACCTTGCGGCTGCTAGAAAGCTAGGCTGGGTCAGTACAGTAATCGAAAGGCCTAGAATTTGGCTACAAAAAATAGCAAAACATCGTTCTTTCAATAACTTAAATATAACATTAGCTTTGTAATGGCACTTGAATGCAAACGTTTCTGACGACTTCTGTTAAGGGGTGTAATTACTCTCCCAAAATGTAATAGAATGTCCAAAAATCATTTTGTAGATTAGAGCGTAAGAAACAGAACTTGTGTTGTGTTTCTAAGAGCCACTGAAAGGGGGAAATGACATAAAACGGATCGTTTTCGATTTCTGTAACAGTGTAATATGTTGTGGGTTGCATGTGCATCTTGCTGTTTTCCTCATCGTACTCTCTGTACAGCGAAGACGCTCATCTGATAATCCCGTTTTTCTCATTGGCCATCGTTCCGTTATTTGGCCCCTCCCTTTAAATATTCAACTGCCTCGTTCTGTCAGTTAAAATGAAGATATTTTTATCATATCGTTTGAAAGGTTTTAACTGAGAAAGTGTGAAGGTTGGAATTTTCAAAGATCCAAACCACTGAGAATTCGCGAGATTCAAGGATTCGAGTAGGATCTTTCGTAATCATGATATTTTTTTAAAAAAATGTTGAGATCGAGTTTTCAGGAGCCCACTCTTTCATATATTTCAAAACTGAGTGAAAAGTGGATCGAAAGGAACCAAAAACATCCGGAATTAATTTGGGAGTCGCTATCATATATTATTTTCGTCGGCCTTGATAGCCGAGGTCGCTAAGGCTAAAGGGCCGTAGATGCCTCGTGCCTGAAGGGAAGCATCCATCCAATATGTGTGGATGTTTGAATGTGCCCGTATACGAGTACGCGATTCAATATTCTGATTTTCTTATTTTCTGAAACAGAGGACGGTTTGCGGTTTACCAACACAACCCCACGAGTTGATTCCGCATTGCAATATGCACAATTCAACGAAATGTTTAATGTAACGATGACCAATGATTGATTACAGCTGAATGCATGGTTTGTAAACATCTCTGACATTATTCATATACATAAAGGCAAACTATATTAAAGCTGTATCATAACGACTACCTTTGCACAACGAGCTGCAGCCATTTAATAACAGGTTTATACAGTATTAGTAGAAAAAGATGATTAATAGATATTATTACTTTCCCAGTTTTAATTCTTACCCGTGTCTACAATTTCGTAAAATTTACTTTTTGCTTACAGTTAATCGCTGGATTCTACGTGTATGATGCTTACCGGATGTTTGAGGGCCTTGAAGCAGGTACGAATGGCACTGTAAACAAATTTATCTATTTCGGTCAATTTATACATTCAACATTGCAAAATGTCATGTAGTTTTAAAGTTTTTAAACGGTATTAGAACCTGTGCCAAGAGTAACATACCAAATTTGTATGTTTGAAAGACATTTGCGGGTTGTGCAATACTAAAGACAACCGTGAAACATTTGCCCTTATTTCCATATTTTCTCAATATCATATAAAGTGTGTGTTCTAAAGAAAAAAGTTGTTTATTTAGTTGTGGAAAACATGAAAGTTTCTACAAATTAAACTCAATAGGAGGTCCGTACGTACACACCTTTCCAAGAAATACCTCTTCAAATATTGACAACTGTAAATTCTGTGATGGCAGCTGAGATTTTGTGGTACTCCATGATAAAATATATGGGGTGAATAAGATATCAACCACAATAGTATACAATGTAATTATAATGCGATTACATGTATTCAGACACGTGTTTCAGGAACACTCTTCCCATCATCAGTGCTTCTACAATTATTAAACAAATTACACATGTCAACAAATCATATATCAACAGTGAACAAATAAATAAATAAATATTTAGAATAAGTACTTACCCAAGTAACATAGATTAAAACACATAATTATAGAAGGTCGAATGACGCCATTTTGGACGTACGCTGAAAGAATGCAGTGCGGGAAGGAGGAAATGGACGAAAGAAAGCTAGTCAATTAATAAATTTATGATGGGGCTGGATTTAACTATTGATTGTTCATTAAGACTTACAAGGATGGGATTTTTGCCTATATTTATTTATATTAGAAAATATATTAGAAAATTTAGAAATCTTTAAATTAACGAACAATCAATAGTTAAATCCAGCCCCATCATAAATTTATTAATTGACTAGCTTTCTTTCGTCCATTTCCTCCTTCCCGCACTCTGCATTCTTTCAGCGTACGTCCAAAATGGCGTCATTCGACCTTCTATAATTATGTGTTTTAATCTATGTTACTTGGGTAAGTACTTATTCTAAATATTTATTTATTTATTTGTTCACTGTTGATATATGATTTGTTGACATGTGTAATTTGTTTAATAATTGTAGAACCACTGATGATGGGAAGAGTGTTCCCGAAACACGTGTCTGAATACATGTAATCGCATTATAATTACATTGTATACTATTGTGGTTGATATCTTATTCACCCCATATATTTTATTATTGACAACTGTTTTTTAAAAGGTGAAAGAGTTTTGTTTTGGTGATGTATGATACCAAATATAAGTAGGGGAAAAGTAGTCATTCCTCAAAGAAAGTCACAAGTAATGTGTAGTATATTTAGCTTTAATTTGAGCTAAAAAGACGGCTGTAGGCTCAAGAATTTCGGGTAGTAGTAAAAAAATGTGTTTTGGATAAAATCTCTATCGTAAAACTAATATTTACTACTAACCATAACTCAACAAACTAATATTCACTTCATATAATACTAATTCGTTACATTATAATTTGAAGTTTTCGACGGCCCTGGCATTGAGAAAATTTTGGTGACTGCTTCAGCAAGACAAGAGGCTCAAATCGCTTGGCGAAGATAGGAGGTTAGGTCGCCTTCTTCAGCAAATACTTCACGCAGTCACTAGTAATTATTTTTATTACATAACCTGCATTTAAGATAATTAGTATTTACACGGTACCCGACTCTGTGAAATGAAAGGTAACTTCTTGATCAAGTGGTGAGAGCACAATTCGTTAGGCAAAAATAGTCTTAGTCGTCATAATCATCGAGATGAACAGGTGAAACGTTGTGGGATGATTTGTCACAGCATCTTTTTTAGAGTTCTGACTTTGCGGAATCTACATATTTCACTACATTATTTACGTATGGACAAGATATCAAGCGTTGTTGACTGAGAGATGGAAT
This sequence comes from Teleogryllus occipitalis, assembly GCA_011170035.1. Lineage (NCBI taxonomy): Eukaryota > Metazoa > Arthropoda > Insecta > Orthoptera > Gryllidae > Teleogryllus > Teleogryllus occipitalis. Next base: position 119,599 of record BLKR01000862.1, on the reverse strand, counting down.
CTATGGTGATTGTGACCAGAATAATTTCCTGATGGTCGATCTTCGACCCTAAATATGTAGTTTTTACTCGCGCCAACCACCTCTGACAATGGCAATAAGTTCTATAACAATTCTGTGTTGCCGCAACAAAAAGGTTAGCCTTTGAGTTCGCTGCCAATCTTATGAAGTACTTATAGCTACTCAATGTATGTATTGCTGGTAGCTATCCCCATAGAGTGTCAGGAAGAATTCATCCCCAGCTTTTACTATAGCGTGATGACTGAGGTCTGCAGGAAACTTCAACCAGTTCTACGAGACGGGGATTTTCGGGGCGACATTGGCAAACTATGTTTTACTGTCTGAATTGGGCAGAAGTGGTGCCACGACTGTAGAATGCACGAAGAAAAAGAATGTCCCATGTGGGTATTGTGAGTGTGGGATGAGCTTAGAAATTGACACCCGACTTCACGTATGGCATTTTTCGGAAGGTAAACTTCGTAGCTAAGTCCAGACCAATGAGAAGGTCTAGAAAGACCACATCTTCTCCAATAACGATAATGCCATAAACAGTATTCGACTTTTGGGTAGAGCTCTTTCTACATTGTCCCGATCAGCGTTTTATTCTGTTAACATTCACTGCAACGTTCTGCTTCTGAAATTCATAGCGAAGTAGAACGATGAAACGACTCTTGTAATCAATAGTTTACCCTGAGGTATAAGGAATACGGGTGCCCTCCTCAAAAATATCACTGCAGGAGTGTGAAGCGGCTAATGAAGTAACTATTTATTAAACATCTTTTTTTGTACATCTTCCGTACTTCTTTCGTATGGTGACCGTCAATTTCGACATTGCGACCAGTTTTTTCACATAGATGGTATATCATAAGATTGATTACTTCGTGTACAGCGCATACAGGGGATATTGACACTATTCCCGTAAGTTTAGTGCGTGTTTTATCTCGTGAATTGGCAGTGATTACCTGCTGGATGGTGAGATCCGGTGTTGACCTTTTCGTCGGCTTGTGAGGTTTTCCCCATTATCAGAGGGCCACCGCCACAGTCTAGACAATCTCAATTCTCCCGACTTGTCGCTGGACATGTGTGGTAGCGTGATGCATATAAGATCTCGCGTGATCCGTGGCCCGTGCGTTAGGGTTCTGCTCCGACATTCGCCTGGTGTTGATTTGAGAAACCACGGGAAACTGGCGATCTGAGCTGTCGGACTCCAGAATTCTACTCCCGACAGCGACTGAATTCGACCATCCATTTAGTTGTGTCGAAAGTCTGCCTCCGTTGGGACTCGAAACCTACGATCTCCCCATTCTAAGTTACTTCAGAGACATTAGCTGATGTTCTGAGCCACCTCATGAGTCGATTTGGTGTTGATGACAGAAAAGCAGTGCCCTAGTGAAAGAACGTTCGTTATATAGAGAGGTAAGGGATATCGGAGCTCAGTATTCATGTAATTGGCATTAGTATTGCCATGTGATTTTTTATTGATTGTGTAAATGTCTCATCAGGTGATTATATAACTGTCGGAGGTTGATTTATATTGGCGGAGGTTGGTTCAGGCGCCGCTGGGTTGGCGGAGCAACCAGAGCTCTGTCGCCTTGGGGGGGGGGGTGTACAGGCCACCGGGGGCGTGTCTGGGAACCCTGGAGTCAGCTAGCGCAGAATGATGTGTGAGGACAGGTCGTCCTGCAGTTGGTGGCGGGTTCCATTTTGCGACCGACTCCAAAACTCAGTTACGAGGTGACGTAGTTCGCGGGTCTTCAGCGTGGGAGGTCTGTCACGTGACTCCTCCTAGGTAGGGGCTGGTGGAGGAAACTTTGGCACTCGAGTTTGAGAGGAATCGCGGTGCGGAGGCGCTTTGGTTACCCGTGAGGGGGTTATCACAAGCATGCGAGTCCTGGCGTTTTGCTACGGGACGGAGGCCAGGTGCGGCGCTAAGGATTAGGCCGCTGGGGTAATCTGTATCAGGCTGGGGCGGCTTGTCTCAGGAAAGGTAGTGCATTGGTAGTTCCAGAGGAGTGTACATATTATACAGAAATTGTAAATAAACCTGTACATAAAAACTCCGTGTCTGTGTTTCAATCACACCAAGACGACCCCACAAGGGTAAGGATAGAACAAGGAAGAGGAAGAAAAGCTTGAGCACGCGGTAACAAAAAAGACCTGTTTTCTTTGGGTCCTGCTTCGGGATTCGCTTTATGCGACACACGACGAAACCACGGAAAACTAACGATCAAAGAAGCCAGCAGCTAGAATTCTCCTCCAGGCAGCGGGTGAATTTGCCCTAGTTACGCAGCTAGTGTTGAAAATTCTGTCACCGTTCGGACTTGAACTTTAGGATTTCCCGGTCAGAGGCACTGCAGTGACGTCAGTTGATACCTGAGCTGGTATAACCTAAGACAGGGATGTCCAACTTACGAGGTCTCAAGAGCCACAACTAAAACCTTTAATATGGGTGCAGGCTATATTTTCATTGCTCGGGCGATCCACACCTGACTTCCCCGTATACTTGATCACGCGATCTCGGGAGTTCGCCCGGTTGCTCTGAAACGGCGGGGGGGGGGGGATGGAACACACAGGAATGATTTTGAATTTACTAAAAAAAAAATACTTAAATCAAAACTTAACTTATTGTTACATTAAGGGGGTGTTGACCTCGACAGAGCGCGTGCGCTAGGCGCAATATTCTCGCCGGACAGGGATGCAAAGGACTTGTTTAATATTTCGCGGGTCACAATAAATGCCACCGCGGGCCGCCAGTTGGACAGCCCTGACCCAAGACTGTGGCTAAGGAATGAATGCGGTGCCACGCCCCTTTCTGTAAAAGGTATCCACCATCCACTACCACCAACTTATTGGAGTCATTTTGCGTGTTGCTGGGAGTGGAGTGAAAACAGAATAGAAAGCAGGTCTCTGTTCACTGAACAAAGATATGAAATGGTGCTAATTCATACTAGGGACGGCTAGTGCCCCCCTTGTTCTGCTATACTGGGGGTTTCTACTAATGCTAAATACTAATGTACTTAAAAACGGAAAGAAAAAAGTTTTCTTTGGGTAGCATACTCTAGGAGATATTGAACAAAACTTGGAAAACATGCAAATATTGCGCGTTGCTTTAACGCAACTCGCAGAGGACTTTTGAAGCTGCAAAGTTCATTTTTTACTCTTTGCATAGATGCCATCAGCATACTAAAATGTTAGAACTACATGACCTTTTGCAAGGTCGACCCCTTTTTGTGTACATTGACTGGGATAATCTCCAAGAAATTTTGTAACCATTAAAATTCCTTGGTTTGAGACATGTCATTCAGAATGAGTGGACAAAGCATAAATGAATTTTACTATTACCGAAAGCATTTTTTCAATTATTCAATTAAATTTCAATTTTGTCATTCGCAGACGAAAAAATATATTCATAATATTATTTTGTTTTCTATGATGGTGGTGGTGAATTATGATGCGACGATGGTTACGTCAACAATGCTGACGCTGACCACGAACCAGGAAGTAAGTGTGCCCCCCATTTACAATATTCTCAAGAATTGCAGCTATCAAAATAAATGAAACTAATTAATAAAATACTGAAAAATCTCCGACAACAAAAGGAGTGGTGCTACAACACATCAATTTCATGTTTTAATAGTAAAGTTTACGTTCTAATATAATATTGCAACTTTCATCCTACTTTTGATGTTTCTCTACAATATTAAAGTTATATTTTTGTTAAAGAAATGTGATATATAAATAAGTTCTTTAAATAATGCCATGTACATTACTCAAACGATGAGTAGTTTGTGGTAATTTTGAGTAAAATTCTAGCAATTAAAGAGCGTAAAAGAGCAACTCGTTTTTTTGGCGTATTTAGAGCAAAGTCGTCTCAATAAAATGGGATATTAAGAAAGAAGTTTACTTTTTAATGCAAACTATTCCTCCATATTCTATGTTTAAATCATTTGATATAGTTCTTTGAAAATATTTGTAGTTTTCGCGTCATTTTGCAGTATACGATGACAAAGTTAATTTCTTTTCTTTTCGAAACAGTTCCATACTGTCAATATTAAAGCTAGAGATTTCATTACTCTTTTGTACCAAAAATAATTCACAGAATATTAAATAGTGTAATAATGATGAATTTGTCTTTCAAAATGTGTTCATATGTGAACAAAAATTTGGTGCATCATTAAAAATAAGTTGTTCCAACAATTAAATAAAATCAAAATCCTGGTACCTGCAGCTAATTACACCATGTATCTTTATACTTTGGGAGAAAATTCTATCTCAATATCTTGAACCATTCAGAGAATATTCGGGAAGGAATATATTAGTGACTTTCACAGTATTCTCAACACACACGAGAATGTTGCTATCTCAACCAAATCAGGTTTATCATTTATATTCCAATTTTAAAAAAATATTACGCTTTTCGAGAATCTGACAATTATATTATGTTTCAGGCAATATGATTATGGCAATAATCACACTGGTGTGGTCTGTGGTGTGTGTAATTTCCAATGTCTTACTATTAATTGCGGTGTGCATTGTAAGTATTTGAAATTCAATGACACTGATCATATTTTTTTGCATTTGTAAGTATTACACTCTAAGAGTATTACATAGTTATCACATGTCACATGGGTAAAAAGTAGTTCAAAAACATAACATTAACCCATAGTGAATAGAGTTTTTCTCATTTAAGAGTAAGTTCGCATAATATTATATATTATACAAAAATAAAATCGATCATTAATAACAAACCTATATTCTAAGAAATCCTAATAAGTTTTATTGCCCATAAATACACGATATCTATCGAAGTTCATTAATAGTCAAACCCCAAATCCCTTGGTGAAATAGGTTAAGTGATGGCGTTGAAGAATGTTTTCATCCTGTCGCCAATGCTTTTCCAGAAATCTCCAACAGTCATCAGGATATGGATCTGGGCAACAATAGGATCATTGCACATTCATTTCCTTGTGATGACTATTCGTGATATAACAACATGGCTGGCAGGATCCTCAGAAACTACCGGTATCATCACTTTTCTTTGGTTTACCCGAGCTTGTGAGTATCGGTCTATCGTAGAGATAAGAACTATTCAGGGGTTCATACACGCTGGGGATACGTTGCAAATATATCTTTCCGATTTCTTCGACGATTTGTGAAGACACCCAGTTTTTCCAATATAATGCTCTTATCTCAGCGGCTTTTTGAAAGTCCCTCCCCCCCCTCGTGGGCCATCCATACTCGTCTTTCTTCGGGCGTTTTTATCCGGAGGCGCATCGCTATCTGTCCTAATCTCAGACGAGGGTTATCCACACGGACCTTCAGGATACAATTATTGCGAGAAAATCATGAACGGACGGATTAGACGGATTTAGGTCGCGGCAGATTTACCCGACCGGTTAACGTCAAAAACTTCCAAGTATGAGTGGAAGGGAAACATTGATAATAAAACGTTCACCAATCCCAAGGGTGTATGCATCCCTATAAACCGATTGAATAAACGATACAAGCAATATGACAACGAAATAAACTAGTTGTCCTTCATCTACACATACATTGTGATATTAACTGTAACAGTTATACTATACTTTATTATCACAATTTATATTCTGCTAATTCTTCAGCCACCTGGAGATGTTTGCAAGTTTGCAAAGCTTTGCCAGCAAATTTGGATATGTTTTTAAGAATAGGAACGAAAATAAAACCTATATATTTTTATAATAACTCTTTGCTCTATTCGAAAAACAAATGGAGGAACTAATGAGAAAACATTTTGAAGATGACTTGGGAGCTTTATGTAAAGTACCACACAAAATATACGCTTCAAATACACAGATGCAAGTTCAGATATCTAGCGGGGAACGTCCGTATTTAGGTGAAAATTCAGTTTAAGGTTTAGATGATAGTATGGATCACAGAAAGACGGACAAAAGAACAGACTGCAAATATTTATTATATTTATTAACTCTCGAGTTATACAATATTCGATTGAAGGATTTTAATAAGATATATGGACATTTATTAAAAAAGTTAAACTAACATGTTTACTTCAACGATGCTTCATGAAAATGCCAAATCCAGAAAACAAAGGGAAGATGACTTTTGTCGCAACAAAACGTAATATTGTTTTGAATAACAATTTTAAAAAAATGAAACAAAAAGTACTCTGAAACCGTCGTTGTTAACATATTATATAAAAAGAGAATATACATAAAAAGAGTTTTTGTAAGACAGGAAATTTAATGTTCGTTGTATGTAATACTTTTTGTCAATAGAAAAGAACGTATCTTTAGAAAAATGCAAATTGTACAATCGAAAACATATGTAAAACTACGAACTATTTGGAACGTAAAAACCTTTAACATTACCTAAACGTTTTTATTGAAGATCTGTGTATTTATCCTTTGATAAGGAGTACAAACTAGTAATAAACATTATTCATGAAAACTGCTTGTATCATACGAATTTTTAATATACATGTCTTTATCTGTAAAGAAATGTAGTTTCCTAGGTAATCTTAGAATGTAACCCTGCGATTTTACTACAATATATTCATATTGTTTATAATAGGAGTAAGAAACGCAAGGGAATTATATCGCCCTGTAGATAAATTAACAAATTTTTCGTGACAATCAATGTAGCTTCAATTTACACATAACCTCCAAATCCTAAACAAATACGTTAGTTTATTCCTGACACACTTGAATTAACTTGGGTTAAAATTAACGGTTTCTGCTATATATTGATACTATGGATATTATATTTTTCATTATTTTCATGCTTATTGTGTGTTAGTGTCGAATTTGTGTTTAGTAGTGGCGTTGGAAACTACGCCAAGTGTTCTATGAACACATTTGTCGTTGACGATAAAAAAAGGAGAATGATGGGACCCGTCAATCGATATACTGTCATCGGATTGCTGACGCATGCTCAGTAAAATTCTCTCCAGAATTTTTGTGTTACGTCTTAAAAATTAACGTCTTCCAAAAACTCCCTGTTGAAAAATTTACATTTAAAATAACATCATAATAAGACTAGTATCGCGTTTGCACCACTCGGCCTTCACCTCGCAGTACAAAAGCATATTCATTTCATTATGATGTTCAAATGTTTCTTGTTTCTTTCATAATTATTAAGGGATATAAAGAAGAGTGATTTTCTCATCATCTTTCAGTCAAAACATTTATGTTTTTCTACGAACGAATTCTATTATTAATTTTACTATTATTATTATTATTATTATTATTACTATTATTATTATTATTATTACTATTATTATTATTATTGTTACTACTACTACTATTATAATTATTACTATTACTATATTATTATTATTATCATTGTAATTAACTGCCACTCCCAATTGCAGTTCAAAATAAATGTAATCAATTTGATACATTTTCTCTTGTTTTCTTTCTAGCATATCTCATCTTCGTTCTCATTGTGGTGAACAGTTTCTATCACGAACTTGTTGGGGAGGAGCTTTCCGTAAGTTCTCGTGGGTCACTACGATGAAGACCACAAATTGCACAGAAATCATAAATGCCCCACCTTTGCACCACCTGATATTTTTTAATGTAATTTATATATGAGAAAAATAGAGTATAAAATGTGTATGAAGATACAATTTCGTGTTTTTCTTTCATATTCATAAACCATAGTTTATAAATCACTGTTCTTAAATTCTAATGATTGTATCATGCTGGATCCGGGCGAACATTTCGCATATTGTAAATTACCATACAGCCAGACTCTTAATATAATGTCTGTATATGTTTCATACCATATATGTCTGTTTAACAGCCAGACTCTTAATGTAATGTTATGTAGATTTTGAGATTCAGCACGTTACCAGCCACCAGGAATGGATGTGCTTAGGAGATTAAACCACAAAATGTATTAGACGGTTCAAAAATGTCTAATTTTGTTCACCCTAATAAACATAACTCGTAAGTCTCGGATGTGTGTTGAAAACCAGGTTTCAAGGTTTGTACACCGTTTCGTAGTTGGCAGATCCAGTTTTTCAAGAAACACAAGTTATGTGGGTTGCATTACAATGCCAAGACAGTGCATTTTAAATTACCGATACGCATTTTTAATCCCATTTTTTGAGAAATTTAGTGGGGCAAATCGTCAACACACTTCCATTGGCTTTAAAAAGATATATCATTCAGGATGATTTACTTACGATGTTACGCACAAAAGGCACTTCAAAAGTTGTGCGTAGTTGTCGAGTTGTGCATAGTACATGTATGTAATTAATAGTTACTAGGAAAAATAGTAATACATTCTAATTATACATTAAACTATTCTTTCACAATTAATTATTCAATAAACTATCACTTTCTAAATTAGCACTTATTATTCAAATATCACTTCAATGATACGGATTTCTGTAAACAACGTAGTAGTAAAAAGGAAAGACTTAGCCAATTCTCCAGTGAACTGCACTTTGCGACCTACCTATAAACTGGTATAGAAAATTGAAAAAACGCGGTGTGAAAGGTTTGTATAGAAGATGCATAGACTCCCAATCTACTGATATAATTGATGCGACTGCTGTAATTTCAAAATAATTGTATCGGCGAGTCGGGGAGTAGCGGAATTGAAAATAAATCCTTTTATTTTGTACTTTGAATATAATTAATTCATTTCCATCTCTTAGCAATAACAGGATATATAAATGCCCGCGTAATGTAATTAACGAGGCTAGTAAACAATAAAGTATCATGCACAATTTAAGACAGTATCTAAGTTTGAGATGTTCAAATAGTGATGATGATATTAATACACGAATGTAAAGTTATATTACGACGCGAGAGAGGAACGAGCATTATTATAAACTTCATACGAATGTATTAATACCCATTACATGGAGTTTCATACAGCACTTTTTCTACGAATAAAGATTATTCTTCTAAGAAAGACTTTCAGATTGAACGGTTACGTGTCAGTTGGCATATATTATTCAGCCACGTAGCACACAGTCACTTAGGTGTTCCAGGTGGCACTGGTTAAGATATAAACACAACACAACTTCAATTGAGCAGTACGCGAGTTAAATTTACATTAATATTATTAAAAGAAATGCCATCAATGTTCGAACTAAATTCTTACATTTTATCAGATCACTAACCGAAATATTCCCCATTGGATGCTTCATTATTCTTATATTCTTCTGAGGTTTGGAAAAATGGGAGAGCACGTACGGTATATCATCCCTCATGTCATCCCTTGCAATTTTTCTTTACTGTACACATTCCAACAACAACAACATTTGGGATACACATTCCAACGAAACATTAATAGAATGATGATTAATGATTGATTACTTCTCAATATAATAAACCTTCTATCAAATCAATTACTAATAAACTTCTAATATAATAAATTACTTCCCAATATAATAAAACAGAACCAACTAAGGTGGAACGAACATGTTGAACGAATACCTGACACATGAATTACAAAATCCATCAAACAATACGTTCCAGAAAGAAGATCATTGTGAAGACCTAAGAAGGGATTGCGAGACTAGCAGTAAGGAGACGGAACGGGCCAAGAGGCTCAATTCTTGAAGCTGATGATGATGATTTCCCAATGACGTTTCTGTAATTGGTCACACACCTACCCTATAATGAGGCTGTATCATAATCATTATCATTTTGCATCAAGCTGCAGCCAGAAGAACAAAGAGATAATTCCCCTAGTGTTTTACTGCCATTTAATTCATGCATTAGCACATTAAAATATTATACGAAAAATTACTAAACATATAACAGTAACTCAACCTAAGTTATTGTTATATGTTTAGAAATTAAGATAAGTTTTTGTATTGCAACAGACCTGAAGCTGGGGGTGGAGTAACTTACGAAACGCCGTCTGAAGAATATGTTTATTGATTTGAAAAACAAGACATAAAACTTCTGCCGCTTAAAAAGTTTTAAAGGGCCTGTTCTAAAGTGAAAAGACCTCAATTGATGCCTTGAGCCACATAATTCGGTTAAAATAATAAATGAATGTCTTAGTAGTACACAAATTCGAACAAAAGTAACAGCTGTCTGTGTCATTCATTTTTGAAAATTATGAAAATTCACTGAATACTATTCGTTCTTGAACAGTAGTCATTTAATAAATAAGTTCAAAAAACAATGCATTTTTGCGCAATGTTTCGCATTATAGGGCGCTGCACACAAAGCGACTCCCTCGATTTCGGGAAAAGAGATAACGGGACACGCAGGCATGCCGATTCATTTAATACGAACAATTTTCCAAGTAACAAATATCGAGCGTAAGTTTGGAAAGTGGAACATACTTTCCATCAAAAAGCAGAGAATAGTAAGTACTGAAATAGACACACACACACATGCACACGCACACGCACGCGCCCACGCGCGCACACGCGCGCACACGCACACACACAAACACACACACATACACACATATACACACACATCACAATTAATAGTGAATAGTTATTGTTCTCGTTTGAAATATCAACCGCAACTGCATAAAATAAATGCAACCAGCGGCACTTCATAACATGTTAAATAGTCAAAGTATGGCTCAATCGGGGAAAGTTTCAGAAAAATACTTAAAGAAATCATCTGCTTCACAATCTGTTGCACCTTTTTTTAAGGATAATGTAAAGGTAATTCAGATTTTCATTTTACGAAAGCTTACAAATTTGGTACTTATACAAATTCAAATTTCTGAGGTTTATTTCAACTCTCGGTGGAGTACACAATTGCAAATGTTACTGAAAAATGATTTCTCATCGCAGCAGAAAACTCACAAAGCTCATTTATTCGTTCGGATTAGGAAAGGGAATTGCAAAACTGTAATGCTCGTGAAATGAACTAAAATAAATAAGAGTAAAATCTACACAAAGTTACTACTGGTCATTAACCAAAAAATATCTTGTTTGATCAGTGTATGCACTTTTTCTAGGCTGCCTTCAAATACAGTTCATACTCCCGAATGTAGTCCGTTGTCCGTTCTTTCCCACCAAATCCGTTGTTTCCATTTCGTCTGCTAGCTCCCAAACACACTCGCATTCTCAGGAGGTTCGACGCAGCTGGCAGTCATCTGGGAAGGTTGTATCCCTCCATGCCCTTGCTCGGGTCTTTCGCGAGGTTCCCATTCTTGACGTTTCTTCCCTTCAACTGTTCGGTTGCTTTCCGGGCCGGCGTGGCCAGCCCCTTGTCGTCTCCAACAGAAGGGATCTCCACTTGAGGCGATTTATTGGTTGCATGTCATTGTGGATAGGAAGTTTTGGATTTTCAGTGATTTTGTACCGCTCAAAGTGATTTCGTCGAAATCCCAAAAATGACACATCGCCCTGCGACGAAGGTCGGTGGGGGTGAGGTTTCCCCTTCCGCCTCGCCCTTCAAGAGGATGAGGCGAAAGCCCTCGCAAGGGCGGACTATGTGCCGTTTCGTGTGTCGGCATGGCGGGGCGTTGGTGGGGCTTCCGAACCTCTCTGGGGGCGCATTTCCACCTCTCAGAGGACAGGACTCCATTTTACGAAGAACGTCCAGTGTAGAAGCACACGAAGATAAATACAATGAACATCGTTCCAGCAAGTAAAGGCTTAGCCACAATTACTCTTAAACTAACAAGCAAATACTAGCTGTCATTATTCGATAGAACGTTTCAGGGCCATGAACGTCAACGTGAATGTGAGCATAAAATGTGACCGTAATAATTCGTTAATCCCAAATTTCACTTTTACGATGTGTTTCGAGAATAACACACTTGCTTCTAACACAGCAACAATCAAGAAGGCCTAAATGTTGTCCTTTGTGTAAATGTTCATTTAAACGAATATATGTGTTTTATAACACATATATTCAATGACAACCATGACATTTTAGCAATACTTTTATGTTTTCTTGGAGGTGCCTTTGGGTGTCGTAAGTTCTTTTCTTGGCGTTTGTACGTATACAGTGCAAGTCTTCAATCGATCTTCCAGATCTAGGCCACATTCCAAACCCGCCCCCAAATGAGAAAAGGGGTGGGGGCGTCTGGGGTGAATAGTAGGGATCGGAGTTGCTCACAGAACGAGAGTACGGGTAAACGCAAAGATGGCAAAGCAAAAGACGTGTCTCCATGAAAACTCGCCAGAGTTGAAATGTTACAACAATGCAGTAGTAATATCATGACCGAAATTAATCGTTTTGTAAGAGTTAATGTGACGTATGCCTAAAGATTTGCGAAAAAGTTAATGGAAGAAAAGTGGAGAAACGTGAACGAAAGAGGGCTACAAACAAAGTTTTGTCCGTCTTTTCCTAAAAAAGAGCATCCATAGAGAGATATTTAACATCGTCTCAACCCCAAAGCGTTGTCCAAGAGGACGGAGTACAAATATCCTCAAGAACTGTAAGCAGAAGGCTACTTGAATGTGACTTAAATGTACGACGACTTCAATGGGCCAAACTGCACCAAGAATGGACCACGCAGCAGTCGTACGAGTAGAAGGAATGTAGGCCATTGTATATAATTCATAAATAAAATTACATTCATTCTCAATTTTAGAACGTTTGTGACGGAAATAAGGAAGTACTAATAAAGCTGTATTAATGAGGAAATAAACAAAATATTTTTTACTAAATTTTCTTCAGGTTGTATTCAGTGATAAAACAGCCATCTGTGCTATGGATGACAGCTCCCCATTATGTTAGACGTCGGCCAGGGAAAGCCTTCAAGAAAGAATGTGAGGTTTTCCACTAAAGGGATGATTTGTAGGGTTATTTCAGTACATGAACCGGATAAAATTCACATAGTAAAAGGAAACACGAATAGCGGACAATATAAAGAGGTCACCTGAGATGCCTTGTTCCTGCAATGAATGACAGTTTCCAACTGAGCTGGAATTTTTATGCACAATAGTGCTCCTTGCCACCGATCAGAAACTGAAGAGTGAATTGGATACCAGTGATGTGGTTGCTCGTCTGGCCAGGAAATAACCCGGATATGAATCCAATAGGATCACTATGGAGTGTTCTTAAAACGAAAGTGAAGGCACAACATCCTACAACAAGGGAATAAATCGTTACCAGTTGGAATGAACATGACAAAATTGCCGGATTTTGAAAAAAAAAAAACTCCAAGGCATGCCCAGACGAATTAATGCTTTAATTCATGCTACAGGTGCTCACACCAAATATTAATAAATTTTTAGCTTCTGAAATTAAATAGTTTAGTTCTAATGTTTTGATATACCAGGCCGTCACCTCCGAAACCGTATGGCCGATCTCCACGAAAGTTGGCACATCTACCTGTTTTTTCACAGTGAAGTTTTTTATTCTGTTAATTTTGTTGTAATTCCACTATATGATGCTACAGCACAAGATGGCGCTTCAGTGAAATACAATTCCCAATCCACCTGGGAACCCAGCTTCATTGTTGCCGAGGAGGCCAGGAGGGACGAGCAGAAAGAGAGAGGAAGGGAGAAATGGAAAAGGAGAGAGGGAACAGGGATGAGGGAAAAGTGAGAGGGAAAGAGGATGCGGGAAAGAGAGAGAGAGAGAGAGGGAAAACAGAAGGAAAAAGAGAACTGAAAAGAGAGCGCGAGAGCAGGGGAAAAAGAGAGGGAAAGGAGAGAGAAAAGTGACAAGGGAAAGGGTAAAGAGAGGTGGAAATAGAGAGACAGGGAAAAAGAAAAATAGGTAAAAGGAGAAGCAAAAAGATGAAAAGGGAGTGGGGGGAAAGAGAGAGATGTGAAAACGAGACAGGGGGGAAAGGGAGAGAGGAGAAAAAGAGGGGGGAAAATAGAAAGGTAAAAAGAGGGAAAAGAGAAAGGTAAAAAAGGGAGAAGGTGGAAGAGGGAGGAGGGGGAAATAGAGAGGGGATAGAAGGAGACAGGGAAAGTGAGAGAAAAGGAAAATGGAAAGGGAAAAAGAGAGAGAAGGACAAAGAGAGGAGAGTGAGAGGCGGAAGAGAGAGAGAGAGGGGGGAAAAGAGAGAGAGAGAGAGAGAGAGAGAGAGAGAGAGGGAAAAGAACAGGACTGGGTTTGCCGGGTTCTGCTAGTAGTGTATAAATCGCAGTTCTCATGAAACGCTCAATAGAAATCATAGTATACGTGGTACAATAGGTCATCCCAGCTAGTCTGATAGTGTCCACTGTTGCTCGGTTATCAACACACATTCTGCAGTATTTATTGTATCCACGCGTTATTATATCGATGAGTGTTTACGTTTACGCTTAAGGTAATTGTAAATCAAACTGTTATGTTTATGTTAAAGTCATGTGTTAATAACCTCACGCCTACGCAAATGATTTCATTATGAATACGCCTAAATGGGTGAACTCATATAAAACGATTGTATTCTAAGACGCCACAAAATCGATACCGTCCATTATGTTTCTTACAATTACATGTTTCGGTATTTACCCAAAAAATTCAATATCGGAAATGCTTTTATGATTACATTTGTGAAAGCATTTCTCTTATATTGTGTCGAAACTTCACTTTTAAAAACCATGTCTTAACGATGTATTAAATGAAGTCCAAAGAATACGAAGCAACATTGGAAGAAGAAAATAGAAATAAAGGAGAACCAGTAAGAAAGAAAGAAAACGAATATTAAAACTCCTTAAAAAAGCGAAATAAATACAACCATGACTCTCAAATGGCGTACTAAGAAACATATGAATATTTTTTTTTTGTACAAAGTACCCAGTTGCGTTTAACCGTCAGGTATGCCAGAGAAGAATGAAAATTATAATCGACAGAGTGTAACTCAAACTACATAAACTAGTTCATGAAATATCAATCACTAGTTCATATAAAATACCAATGAGACAATAAGTGCACTAAGTCTCGAATACAGATCTACACAGAATATTGAAGCACGTCGCGTAACACGAAACCGGCGAGGGCATACTGATGAGATGCCTCTTGGGATTGTCGCATCGTCCCAGGTGTTGGGGTCTCGCAACCGCTCGTCCTCCTAGGGGTCGGGGGGTAGAGGGAGGGGGCAGCAGCGCGGTCGACGCGTCCACTGCCCGGCGTCAAGGGGAAGGAGGCCAGAGCGAGGCGGAGCACAGAGGCTCTCGGAGGAGCAGGGGTGGGAGAAGCGGGGATGGGGGAGGTGGGATGGGCGGAGCGGGACGGGGCGGTCTCCCGGGCGCTGGCCCCCGCGCCCATCGCCCACTCGCTCGATTGTAGATAAAAATTTCATTCGTGTAAAAGGGAGAGGGGGACGCTGTGGGGAAGGGAAGGGAAGGGAAGGGCAGAGGGCTGCCTATTCCTGGTGCACGCCACGCGCCCGCCGCCGCCGCTACCATCGCACGCCATGAGACGCGAGCCGCACCGCGCCGCACACGAGCCCCAAAGGCGTTTCAGAATGGGCGTCGGGAGAGCCAATGCTTGCCAAATGTAGTTCCCAAACACTATTCACAACTAGGGCTTCATCCATACATAACAAGCCAGCCTTCACTCTTCAAGCGGTTGTTTTTAGGAGTCAGTGGCGTAGCACGGGAAAATGAAACTGGTACTATACTTGGGTTTTTCTAACGTGGTGACTGAGGGTAGTATCTCCAAGATGGAATTCGGCCCGACTTTTTGAGTCGTTCTGCGGTCATTCATGCCGTCGCGATCATACGACATCTAGCGGCAGGACTGGGAATGACTCACAAAGTCGTACCGAATTCCATCTTGGAGATACTACCCTCAGCCGCCACGTTACAAAAACCCAAGTATAGCACCAGGTTCAAGGCAGGGAGTTTTCTAAGTTGTAATCTCCATATATCATCGCGTATTTAAGAAATTAATTTCCGTAAAAATTTCGCCTGTTGAAATTGAAAATTTCGCCAATGAATCAATATTCATTGATGTTTCTGGGCATGTCAACTGCTTTGGTCGTAAATCCCATTAATGTAGTGAATGTTTTATCCAGGGAAGTGGCGGTGTTCCTTCCCTCCTGGATAACAAGGTCAACCTTCACTTCAGTTTCCGCAACCATTGCCCCTCCAGGTATCTCCCTTCAGCGGCGCAACGCCCAACCGGGACAACCTCTAAGTTACTGGCCTCTCGATATATGTGATAGCCATGCATGTAAACGTATATGTGTGAGTATGGGGAGAGGATAGAACAAGGAAGATGTAAGAAATATTGCGCGGAATCCGTGGTCTCGTTTCATAGGGTACTGCTCCAGTTTTCGCCTACTATTTGAGAAAACACGCAAAATTTCCGATCATAGCAGACGGCCACTAGAATTCTTTTCCAGGCAGCGCTTAATTCGCTATAATGTCCGTTGAATATTTCAATACCCGCATTATAAAAGAAGTTGCAGATCAGTTGAAAACAACTACACTGACACGCAGTTACGACACACGGATTATATCTACCGGCCGAGAAAGATCACAGGAATGCGAGTGACTTGCTTTTATCCTGTAAGGAGGCAACTCACTCAAGTTTCTTCTGCGTTGCAAGTGCACGTTCATAATTACCTCTCGAAGAATTAAATCTCAGAAAGCAGATCGGGATCTCATTGACTCCTCACTTGTATTTCTCGTCTCTAGAGTACTGTCAGCGTGAGGACTTCTACTTGTCAAAATAAAACAAAAATAAAAACACATAATTGAAGCGTATTTTCTATAGAAATATATGACATGCGCTATCAATTTTTTCCTTCCATGATCCTGCACGAGATAACTATGAGAACTTTTCTATTCACACGCTACGCTATTGGTAACGCAAGCCTCGCATTCCCAGAATGACTTCATGCAAGTGGGAAATGTAGCTACATGTGACTTTCAGACTACTCTATTATGAAAATTGGTAAAAAGGAGTTTCGGGAAAAAATGTACTTTTGTAGTTGATAGATATAGGACCAAATTTAAGAAAATGGTTTGGTCACGTGAAAAGGCTCGGTTATGAGAGATGGTCCAGAAAGATCTCTGAGTGGCTCCCCTTAGACAGAAGAAAAAGAGGTAGACCCAGAGAAGAATGGCAAAAGCAAGTTATGAAGGACATGCAGAAAAGAGGCCTTGAAGAAGACGATTGGAATGATAGAGAGGCATGGAGATTGGGATGCGAGAGACGGCCGCAGAAGCTGTAGACAACTCGCAAGAAGAAGAAGAAGAAGAAGATATAGGACATCAAAGATTCTCCAAGATTTTGGGTTGGCGGCTCATTTTTTGAACATGGAGAACATTGCGGCACACCTGTTGCGTGGAGGTAAATTTATCTGCATTAGGATTTCAAGTGCTTGGAAGCAGAATATTCTATTTATCAACAGAACATTTTTAAATTGCCAATTTGTAATACAATTGTGGGAGTCAGTGAACGTGAATAAGAAGCATGAACTATTTACACCCTACAACGTGGAGCCTCGCTTGGGTATGGTAGCATACCATTGCAGGAAAAGGGAAAGAGGACGTATGCGTCACTGCAGGATTGGATAGCCAGCTAAGGTGCTCCTATGAGTGCCCTCCGTGTCCACATACCTCGCCGCAGAGGGGAAATCCCATGAAGTCTGGGTATGAAAACCTGTGAATAGAGGCGAAAGGAACATGTCATCTCAAGATGACATTGTGCGTTGAAGGTTAATACATTACCCTGGTTTTATACAGCCAAACCATATTTACGCGAATATAATGCGCTATCGAATTTAATGCGCACCCCACATTTGAAACTTAAAATTATGAAAAAAGTGCTTGTATCAAATGTAATGTGCATCAATTAAAGAGTAATAGGTACGGTATTTTATTTAAATTTGTGTATTATAACAATAAATTTATCATATACATAAACCATCATATCATAGAATCTGCAATCAGTTTCTTGATGTTAGGTTCTACACTGTTAAAGAAGAAAATTAGTGCACATGCAATAAAAGTACACATTCAAAAGGAATTTATTAATACAATAAATTACAAGCGTGAATCACCATTGTTCCTACGGAACGGATTTGCACTGGAATCTAATGGGCACCACAAATTTGAGTACTACATTTGGTCAAAAAACGTGTGCATTAATGCGGCTCCACACATTCGTTATTCGGCGAACACCGAGCAACCGCTCGCCGAATCCCGAGTAGTGTGGATGAGTTGCTCACTATTTGCCGAGTGACGAACATTCGGGGTTCGCCCTACCCACCGCGTGTCGGTCTTTTGGACACATCAAAGAAGAACGAACATTCGCCGAACACGTCAGCTGCTCGGGATTGGGCGAGCACTAGCTCGCTGCTCGGCGAATGGCGAATGTGTGGAGCCGTCTTTAGGTTCACATAAATATATTTTCCTTCATACATCGTTTCCGCGGCCCCCTGCACTCCTCTTGCGGCCCACTGCCCCGACGTTCGCTTGCAAGCGGCGCGTGGTTTGGGCCCACTGCGCGCAGGGGTCGTAGGCAGAGGGCTTCCGCTGGTTAATTGAGGCACTGGGTTGCACGTCCGATCGATGGACACGGCCCATGTGGCCACGTCGCGACGCCTCCGCGCGTTCGCCTGAGCTTCATCCGCACACGAACCTTATCACTTAGTATTGTTCAATTGCCGCTGCTGCTCACTTGTAACGTTAATTGCATTCGCTTTGATGAGAGAATTGTTATTCTATTTATGTAAATTGTTAATGACTGGTCGAACGGGCTCTGTGGCAGGATAACTGGTGTTACTACAGCGACTCTGATCGGAAGATTCTAGGGTTCGAGAATGTTGGTGTTTACAGATTTGAAGGTTATTCATATTTTTAAGTGTTTTTGTTCGTGCGAGATTGAGTCAACCATAGTTGTTATGGCGATATATATAATTCACTCTTCCTGTAACAAAAATGATTGTCAGTGTAATTTCATTCAATTCAATCTCCGGATGATAATGACACGGGCTGACGTGGCGACGGTATTACGAGTAGTGTGGCACGTCCAGGATGTTGTGGTGGTGCTGAGCACTATTACAAGGCTGGGTAGCAGAGAAGTAGCTTCCTCCTTGCACTTGTTAGCATTTCTCGGTAATGATCGCGTAACTCGATTACCATGCCTGGGCGTCTCTTCCTTCCTCGCCATTATCGCTTCGTTGACCTTTATTCACTGGTCGAGAGGGTCTAATTACAGCGCAATAGTTGAGTCTATAGACATTCTAACTTATTAATATCTAGAAAATGTGAAAGGCAACACAGATGATTTAGGTCATTTCCATTTAAAACGGCAAGTGTCATTTATTTTTTCTCGATAAATGATCTACGGAATATATCCTTTAATAAGGATATGTGTACAAGGAGTAAGAGTAAAGAATGTCGATAAAGCATACGTTCCAAAAGGGTTCTTGCGTAAAAACGGAAACAGAGCGGGTAATTATTTCCCTGCTCTTAACCTAATTCTGGTCAATCCTTTGCGTCAAATTCCACTCAATGCTCGGAATGATTTTGAAAGAATTGTAACCATAAGAAATAATACTCGCAGCTTTTTTCAGAGGGCAGAGAAGCGAAAATTAGAAACTCTACTTACGTTTTACAGGCACTGTACTAACACTTGGTCATTAGAACGTCTTAGAATAGAACGAGGCATGCGAAGTTTAGTAGACAAATTACAGGGCATTTATAAAGTGTAATCATAACCTTTACTTTAACAAATAAAATTATTCCGAAAGCTTCAAAACATGAAAATGAAGTTAATTAGCGTTAATTAATTAGCGTCCACTACACTATGTGAGTGAGGTCTCAGTTAACAATACAGTGTAACTTGGATAACTGTCACTAAATGTGTTTCATAAATTATTATTATTACATAGGGCATTAGTGGATTGACTACATACTTTGGTTATGCATTATTCAAAGGACCAGCTATGTTTTTCCGTAGACAACGTAACAAAAAACTTAATAATTCGCATTCATTATCGAAATAGTAGCAACCACTCTTCAATTACACTTGCAAGCCAGAACAAATAGCATCACGAGTCATTTAATTGCTGTCATAATAGTTCTCTCAGCATGTATGGCCTTTGAAACACACGGGTCTTCTCCATTTACGACTCTTACAGAACTCGGGCGCTCACACAAAACATGCCATCGGCCGCTATTCACACGGCAAAACTGCATTCACTCATCCTCCCACTCCCCGACAACACATCCAGACGTACCAAAATATTTCGCACAAAAGAGTCGTGTCGTGCCGAATGCACCGGGGGTGGGAGGAGGGTAGAAAGGTGTCATTATGACGAACAGAGCGTAACAACACAACAGAAAATCCATCGACAGTGTAACAGCGCGTCCCCGGAGAGACAATTAAACCAAAATGCATGTTTGAGGCGCGGGCCATTAAAAAAAGCGCTAGCCCGTTGGCACGGAGCACGGAGCGAGGGAAGTCGGGGGGGGAGAGGGGAGGCGGGTTGGCAGCGCGCGCGTCCGGACCGCCGCGACGTGCCGTTGTGTAACGCTCCGCGCCGCGTGAGTCACGCATTTGCATATAAAGTCCTGGTCCTCCCGCGCCCCGCCACCCAGATATTTGCGATTCCTTAATAACCACCGGCTCGTTAGGACGCGCGTTGAAACTTCCGCGCGTACGCCTCAAGTGGCGGAATTAGCCCGCGCTGCTTCGCCTTCACTCGGACGTATGTGGCAAGGCGGCGGCGGCGGCGGTGAGGCGGCGGCGGTGGGGCGGCGGCGGTGGGGCGGCGGCGGTGGGGCGGCGGCGGTGGGGCGGCGGCAGTGGCGGTGGCGGTGGCGGCGGCAGCGGCGGCGGGGGCGGCGGCGGCGGCGGCGGCGGAGGCAGCAGCGGCGGCGGAAGCAGCGGCGGCGGCGGCGGCGGCAGCGGCGGCGGTGGCGGCGGCGGTGGCGGCGGCGGCAGCGGCGGCGGTGGCGGTGGCGGTGGCGGCGGCGGTGGTAGAGGCAGCGGCGGCGGCGGCGGCGGCGGCGGCGGCGGCGGCGGCGGCGGCGGCGGCGGCGGCGGCGGCGGCGGCGGCGGCGGCGGCGGCGGCGGCGGTGGCGGTGGCGGCGGCGGTGGCGGCGGCGGCGGCGGCGGTGAGACGGCGCTCAAAGATGTCGGTGATAATCGGAAGGGGTGCGGGAGCGCTGGCAGGAAACCTCTCGTGTGTAAGATCATGTGCACGCGTGGGGCAGACCGAGTGTCACGTGCACACACTGAGCAAAGGCGTCGTGATGATCTGAAAGTTCGTGAAGGGTGTTCATTTTCATACACAGAGTAAATCAGGGAGGATCCAGCAGATCATTTGTGGGAGGGGAATTGTAGATTTTTGTTAAAATATAAACATATTTCTTATTATATGTATATTATTTATGTACTACAGATATGTTAATATACAATATCATTGTTTAAATAATTACATTATTCAAACAAATATTTTAATCAATTATATCAAATAAAGGAAAGTAAACCAAAACTTTTTGGGGGCCATGGTTCCCGTGCCTCCCTCCACTCCCTGGATCCGCCAATGGAGTGAATCAGGTCTTTAGGTCAGTTCTGAAAAGATGAGCTTATACATTTGGTATTTCCATCGCTCACTGAAAAGTCCCACATTCATTCTGCGTAGGGGTTTGTTCGCAAAACGTTCTAGCGGACTTCATGAACTATTCATTCTTTGTAGATGGCCTTATCATTGAGATCTCTATGAGTCCAATATTTGGTAGGTATAGATAAATTGCAGCTCTGATCTAATATCTTCATTTACCATACAGCCCCACAAAGTATATTCGTCTCAGCAACCTCATTCCTCTAGGTTCAATCTTCTTTCTCAGTTGAGATGTTATTGCCTTTGTCTCTGTTCCAGACAGGAGAACTGGAGCCGCCTTAGTTCTGAAGAATTTAATAACGGTCTCCTTTCTTACTCTACTCAGCAGAGTTTGCCTTATACCTAGTAACTGCAGGAATATAAAGAGTTTTCCTCCCCTTGGTCCTTAGGAGGATCATATTGATTTCCAGATAATCAAAATTCTACACCATTTTAATTATTTTAATAACAGACCACAATGATCGGTTCTTAAGACCCACCAGATTAAAATCATAAAAACAATTCAATTGTTTTTATATAATTTAAATAACGAATGTTTAAAAATATAGAACCCAATTTAGGCTACTCGACTCATTATATTGTCAGTTAATACGGAGGTTTGCCTCATATATTTGACCCGAAGGAAGTTGGATTTTCTTCATGAAAATTGTTTTGAAAATTGTCAGCCTCTCTTTCAACATTGCTAACTTTCTCGTCCACAGGAGCGCAATATGCAAGGTGCGGTCACCAAGTTTCAAGACTGGTCTCAGAATTAAAAAAATTAAACACTTTTGTACAGCGAACTAAAAGTCATCGAAATATGACTCTCTGGCATTAACACACCACTGCCTGCGTTTTTTACATCGCTCATAGACTCCCTGGAACGTATTATGCGGAAGGCCGTCAAGGGACCTCGTACATGTTACCTGGACCGCTGGAATCGTGTCGAGTCGCTTGCCTGTTAGATCTCTCTTGAATCAGGGGAATAAAAAGAAGTTGCCGGGAGCTAGGTAGGCGCTGTGGGGTGGCTGCAGCAGTGTTGTCTGTTTGAACGTGGCAAAACTTCGCCGACAGCGAGCGACATTTGAGAGAGTGCAATGTCATGGTGAAGGATCAATTGTCTTTGATCTCCGGACATCTTTGATATCAATCCTTCAAACAGCGGACCACTCGAGCGTAAATCCCTGTTCTTCGGAAAGTAATCTAACATTAAGAACGGTCAGTGTTTAAAATTTGACACAGTTTCTCTAAATGTTCATCTTTTTGGCTTATTGAATGTCTTCCAGTGCGATCATCGTATTCATCGTCCTGGCGGTCATCTTTGAACCTATTGTGCCACATGGAAACCATTGCACGTGACATGGCTTATTCTTTATAGTCCTCTTGAATCATTTGAAAAGTCGGTGTAGCGATTTTGATGAGTTTTGCACAGAACTTTATGGAAATACGCAACTGCCAATGACGCTGCATTTTCTACTCTCCGAGTTTTTGGTTTCGGACGGGGGCCACTAACACACACTAACGCCACTAGAAATCTGCTTCCTGCAGTGGCACCTGGGCAACTGCCGCTGGTGCGGTCGGTTAGGTGACATCCCCCACTATTTCACCCTGGCGGTTGAAACTGTCTACGAGCCCTCGCCTAATCACGAAAAAAACTGTCTAGAAACATTTTGAACGCACCTTATAGGACGCCAACAATGACGAAAAAATGTAGCGATACTGAAAAAGAATGAAAACTAGTGGTGCTAAAACAGCACATACTTTCTCGCATTACTTCTAATTTTTTTGTGCAATATTTGAAAATCCAGAAAGTTCAAGGAAAAATAAAATAAACCGCCACTCTTAAGAGTCCTTTACTCTATTCGAAGAAAAGATTCAAGTAAAAAAATGGAGACGTTTTTGAGAAAAACATGATAAATTGCATTAACTTCAAGCAGAAATTACGCAAAAACTATTAATTTCTTCTTTCAAAAAATTCTGCATGATCTTATTTAAAATGTGTTTTAGCATCTAATTTCATTTAAGAAAAAATGTCTATAATTAATTTTGTTCTTGTGCAATGATAATTTTTAGCAGCTTTCAAAAACACCGAGCGTTTGCCGAAAATGGAACCACTCTAATTTCTTATCGTCATTTGCAGCAAGTACTCCCCAGATTTAAAATATTCATTTCAAACCTTCTAGTTCTTTCGAATCGATGGGGGAGTATCAGTTTTAGAGGAAATCGTCTGAATGGTTTAGTCGTTAGCGTTCACCACACACGAATACAGACTTTTTGCCATTAAACCAATTTTCCGTAAAAGACCTAAAAAGGTGGATTCTGACTACACAATGTTTTAGAGAAACTATTTTACTACATATATGAACACAAAGTAGCCAATCTTTTATTACTAGGAACCCACAATACAATTTTTTGTCAAAAAATCGCAGATTTCCCCCGCAGCATTGGAATACTTTCTCTTTACGAAAAAATAATTAATCGATTTACAGAACCAAAACCTATAGGCTCTTAACGTAAGGCCGTTACCGAGAATAATGATTGAATTGCTGACGGTGTCTCCACTAGTTGTTAATAATTACTAATTTCACACGGAATATGAAACGAATTAGCATTGAAAACGCAATCCTCCGTACAAATTTCATTTCACATTCAATATGAATATAATAGATTCGTGTAATGAGATACCTCCTACCAATTGGCGGTTTATTGGGGCGCCGTCGGGGACAGTGCAGTGGCGACCATGCAACGCTTGCGTAACCCAACATGTGGTGTGGACTGAAGGCGCTGGGCGGCGCCAGAAAGAATAACGGCGCGGCAGCGGCGGTGATCGCCGGCGCGATCTCGCCCCGCGGGAGACACGCTCGGGCAGGTGGTGGCGAGCCACAACGCAAGAGGAAAAAAAAAGAAAAAAAAAAAAAAAAAAGAAAAGAAAAAAAAAAAACCACGCCGCCTCCAGAGAACTATTATACAATTACCACACTGGGAAAGCCAAAGTGGGTCGCTGCTAACGTACGAGACGCGCCGTGCTGGCGAGTGGGGAAGTAAAGCAGGGATGCGCAGCGGGTGAAGAGAGTCGGGGGTGAAATGGGGTTGCGGGGCGGGGAGTGTCGCGGGGCGGGATGCGCAGCGGAGCGAGACTCGCAGTGCAGCGGGCGGGCAGCGGAGCGGGTAGGAAGCTGAGCGAGTCGGTCGTGGAGTAGAGCGGCAAGTGCAGTGGACCGGAGAGTGAGGCGGGGCGGAGAATGAAACGAGGCGGGGAGTGAAGCGGGTCGGGAAGCATAGTGGATGAGGGCTGGAGCGGGCTGGGAGTCGAGCTGAACTTGCAGCGTTGCTGGGATAGAGGGTGGGGAGATTAGCGAAGCGGAGCGGGGAGGTGAGGAAGACAGAAGTGCGGGGGGGGAGGGCGGTCAGTGGATAGCGCGGCGAGCGGTCAGTGGATAGAGCGAGAAAGGGGTGGAAGGGAAGCGAACGGGGAGCGGACGGATAGTGGGCTGTGAGTGGGAGTTGAGCCGGCGGGGAGCGGGGAGGAGAGTGGGGAGCGGGCGGGGAGCTGGCGGGGAGCGGGGAGCGGGTGAGGGGCGGGCTGGGAGCTAGCGGGGAACGGGCAGGTTGCCGATGGGGAATGGGCGGGGAGCGGGAGGGGAGCAGGAGGGCGCGGATGGGGAGCGGCGGGGAGCTGGCGGGGAGCAGGCGGGGAGTCGGTGGGGAGCGTGCGGGGGCGGGCGGGGAGCGGGAGTGGAGCGGGAGTGGAGCGGGCGGGGAGCTGGCGGGGAGCGGACGGTGAGCGGGACGGGAGGGCGGGGAGCGGGTGGTGAGTGGGCGTTGAGCGGGTGGGGAGCAAGCCGGGAGCGGGCCGGGAGTGTGCCCCGAGCGAGCGGCAAGTGAGCGTGTAGCTGACAAGAAGGCGGGGAGCGGGATGGAGCGAAATGAAAGGAAGGGAGAGATGGAGAAGGAAAGGAAGAGAGGCAACCGTGTACCGGTTGGAGCCACACAGGGGGCTTAGGAATATGTCAGCGGAGGAACTCGACGCTACATTGGGGGTGACTGTCGCAGAGGCAGACACATGCCGAGCGAAGTGTCCTTGGAAGTGTGAAGAAGGGCTTGTCACGAGAATGCGGGATGCGGGACTTAGCGCGACGAGCGATTCGGGTCAGAGACTTGCAAGAGACTCACAATGAAGCACATTCAAAGAGAATAACCAAGGGAGCTCATGTGGGTAGACGTCGCACTTGCTTAACGAATGTTACTATTTCTGATAAACGCGCATCATAATGGTAATAAGTGGAAGAAGAACTTTCTGTTTCGGGACTGCGATGTAATAGATTTTGATAGCTAGAGTCAGTCGGTGCGTTGTGTCAAGAACAGCAAGCGTACATTTGAATACTCAATCCTCCACATGCAGTTTAATGTTCCATTTTGAATTCACGAGTTGCACTTCTGTTCTTTAGCTTAAAAGGAGGAATAGACGAAACGTAGTCTCTCCAGTAACTAGGTAACCAAAGACAATGAAAATGCAGTAGCAGTAGCAAATACTCAGCATTAATTTCGTTATTTGCAGTATTATTGTAGCAATAATCTCATCGGAACAAAAGGAAAGTTGATTTTTGTGTAATAAAATGTTGTTTTAAGTAATTAGATTCAAGAAGGAAACAAAAATTAAACATTTAATAATATTTTCACATTAACATAACAACAACTAATATTAATGGATACGCGTGTATGTTTAACAATAAATTTTTAAAGGTTTGCCCTTGTTCTACATATAGTACAACCGTACCTGCATATTGCTCGAGTTTTTCTGAAGTAAACAATTTCAACCATAACCATGGCTGTCAGTCTGTATGGCAATGGTGAGGTAGAATATTCGACGAACACAAGAAGGGAAACGCAACTAAAATGTATATGGTGAAGGCAGTGCTAGCGTCGTCTTATACGTATACCTAATAATACAAATAATGTAGTGTAATAATGTAATGTAATAATGAACATAATAATGTATCTGTGTATGTGTATGTAGGTGTAAGTGTGTGTATGTGTGTGTGTATGTGTGCCAGTAAGTGTATATTATTCATTAAATGTAATGAGGCTCACTATTGGAAATTATTTACCTATTTTTAAACTTCTAGTATATACACTACAAAATCCACTCCATGAAATAGTATTTTCCTGAGCGGTATATTATAGAAATTGAAAAGCATCGAGAGCATCATAACAGGGAAATCAATGTTGCCATTAAAATATGCTAACCTTCAGTTAATTTTTTTAAAAATCTTCTCGTTTAGATAATTTAGTGTTTCAGCCATGAAAAGTAGATCACATATCACTTATTAAATACTAGAACGTCATAACTCAAAAATCTCATTAATGCTAGTTAATGCCCGTGGTGCATATACGTTGTAATTTTTTATCTAATTTTATTATTCAGATTTACGTATATACTAATTTACAGATGTATGTTTGACTCGGTTTGTCTTTTCCTATTTCTCTTCCATAATTCCCTCTCGTAATTCCCTCCATTAGAGAACATGAAGCATCATTCAACTGCTTTCATGTTTCCCTCGTAACCACAGTCCTCTCGAACCGGGTAAGTTATGTAGTGTATATCAGTCTCCGTATTTAAGTCAATCATGATAACTTATCAGTAAAAAATAAAAATATTATTTCTTCTTTTGCACTTACGCACTGATACAAAAAGAAGTGATTTGTTAGCAAGTTTCAGGATAACTTATTGGGATGATATTACTTTTATAAACGAAAGAGTTACAAAATAGATTCAGTTCTTCAAAGCCATTGTTTGAATAATTGTACACTACAGAGAATAGTCAATGTTTTAACCATACAACAGATGGAATGAGTTAAATTACAGCAATAAATGCCAAACAATGAATAATATAATTGAAGTTGTTTCAGTAATAATCGAGAATCCAATTCTCGAATCCTTCGTAACGAGACATCAACTTCAAAATATTCCAGGATATTCAAATTATTATTTCATTTAGTTCAGTAGAAAACATTATTCAATTACTAATAATCAAATAATATTAATTCGAATATTTATCTAATGTCCGAGAAATATTACTAATGCGATGATGGGTGAATTTTCATTTAAGTTATTTAGGTGACAATTTAATCATAATTATTATTTCAAGTACAAAACTAATATTCTGGGATATTAATAAATTCCCAACTAGTATTTCGGCAAAGTGGATGGTTTTTTAGTAGCACATACCTGATCGATAAGAGGGCCAGGAACCTTGAGGTAGGCGTTCACTCAATCTTCGACTAAGCCTCGGGCTGTCTGCTCAAAAGACTGGCACTGCTCGGCAGATCCAGTCGTCCCACTACACCGTCAGCAAATTACCTGTGGGTAAGAAAAAATACATCGAAACTACTTTTAAATTCTAGTAGAAAACTACATTAAACATGCAAAATAGTCGACTCTGGATATACAGCAAACCCTCGTTAGCAAGTACTGGATTAACCAGAATTTCACCGAACACGAAAAGAATGGGCCCGGTAAGGGTATCTCCCACCAGCTGGGACAAGCTCTAAGTCCCCGACCGGTCTCCCGGCAGCCGGTCAACTGGCCCCGACCGATCAGCGGGTCGCTAGAATTCTCCTCCACGCAGCGACTGAATTCGACCTAGCTGATAAGCTAGTGTCGAAAATTCCGCTGGGACTCGAACCTAGGACCTCCCAGTCAGAGGTACTACAGTGACATCAGTTGATGCACTGAACCACCGCTCCCGGTCCGTTTGCACAAAATGAACAAACTTTCCATAGTGTGTTTTTGTGATCGAGAGAGTACTAAAAGCTGAAATCCATAAAATACTTTCAGTTCAATACGAATGCAATGTTTTATCTCAGTTGACTGAACTTCTTTCAAAAGCGGTCAAACAAGCGTGAGTAAAGACCATAATGTTCAGCCTTTTCCACTACAACAACATTGACCTTGATTGTGAATAATCGACTACTGACTATTGATGAAGGGACAAATCATTTGGATATTAGTCATGTTCTGCATAAGTATATGCCCAGATAGATTGTCGAAAGACATTATTTTGTTGCATGACAACGCGTGTCCAAATATCGTTGCCCACAATGTTCAAACGCTTCATAATCTGTATTTCGAGGTGTCAGAGCACTCTGAACGCAGTTCCAATCCCGTTACATCTACCATCTATCTGGAATTCTTAAAGATGGCGTATGACACCACGATCTCCGACCTACTGGGAAAGGAAACGATGGATAAATGGCTTGATGCTCAACCGAAAATCTTTTCTTTCCATGTCGGAAAGATTGGGCTCTGATGGATCAAGCACATCTAAGTGCTTATGTTGAAATAGCCTCTTTGTAAACTCTATACCGTTGATGAAATAAATTGCAAAAATTGAGAGCAGATATTTCATTCAATTTTTATAATTATATATAATATCGATAGAATTAATTTTTATAACATGAATATTGATTTATTCGGACCCTTGAAATTTCTGTTACTGAGGTGTTACTGTAGTGAACGCGCGTATAGTGAACTTTTGGTTATATTGAACAGAGTTCTCTGGTCCCGATATACTTAACAAACAAGCACCAGAAGATTCAGTTACAGTGAACTCTTCACTTCGGTTATAGTGGACTTAATAAATACAATTTTCAGGAAAATATTTTTCGTAAAACAAAACACTTAAGATTTACTGGTAGTGAGTTTTGTGATATTTTTGTAAATGTTTGCGGTGAATGAAAGGAATTCAGGAAACCATGCTACTGAAGGAAATGCTTCAGTTCGCCAGTGGTAGTGATGTCCAGTCTGAAGACTTCAAGGACGCGGACCACAAGTTCAATTCTAGCGAAATCCAATCGAGCTAGCACATCGTGCAGTGAATGGGTCTTTCAGTTCAGAAGAAAATAAGAGCGATAAGAAAGAGGAAGTGTGCTTCGGAAGTGACAGTTCAATTGGTGTAGTAAGTGGTTAGGGATAGTTTCTACGATCGATGCCTTTTATTCCGATGTCTTTACTAAAAGAAAATTGTATCAATTGATGCAAATCATGTCCACAAACTAGTGAGAATATTAATATGAATTCTCTGGCAGAGAAGTTCAATTCCCATGCTCGTCGAAGGTCAACGGAGTCCGCAATACTAACTTTAATCTTGCTTTCTATTTAACTCACAATAAACTAACTTTTAATCAAAGAACAATTCGTGTAAATATGTTTTAATAAAATTTTTAAAATACACACTTTTCAAATTCTATTAACATAAATTTACTGTATATATGCAAACAATCTTTGGTTGCTGGAATGATAAAAGTTTAGGGAGTACTTCAGACCCAGTATAAGTTGGCCAATAAATGTGAAATGAATGCGAATCATCCGTACAAGTTCCTCCCGACCATGACTCCCAACAGAATTGGGCAGAAATTAGTGTCAAGCTCACGTGACCGAACCGAGAGTATTCGACACCATCCCCTACGATTTCACTTCTTTTTCAGACAGATGCAACGACACGACTGTAGGCTTTGGGGTATGGTCGACGTGAGGGAGAGGGCGGAGCGAAGGCGGGGAGAGGGCGGGGGAAGAGCGAGGCTAAGGCGTGACAAGGGGGCGGGGAGGGGAGTGGAGAGTCGGGAGGCGCGGGGAGGAGCGGGAGGGGCGGGGTGAATGCATGATTGGGTGTGTGTGAGACAGAGAGAGAGAGAGAGAGTAGCATGGAAGCCGGGGTGCGAGGGAATGCGTGGGTGTGGGAACGTTAGTGAGCGAGAAGGAGGCGTGAGTGTGAGCGGAGCGAGTAGGAGGGAGTGAGGTTCAAGCCGGGTCTTTGGAATGTAGGATGCGATGATGGGCCATGGGCGAGGAGCGGAGATGAAGGCGGAGAGGAAGTGAGGGCGGAGCAGAGGCGAGGGCGGAGCGAGGGCGATGGTATAACGAAGGCAAAGGAGGAATGCGGGCGTGGGTGGAGCGTAGGCGAGGGCGAAGTGAAGGCGTGGGTGGAGCGGGACTATGAGCGGAGCGTAGGTGAGTGTGGAGCGTAGGCGAAGGCGGAGTGTAGGCGAGGGCGGAGCGTAGGCGAGGATGGAGCGGGGCTATGAGCGGAGTGTAGGCGAGGGCGGGGTGGAGGCGAGGGCGGGGTGGAGGCGAGGGCGGAGTGGAGACAAGAGAGGAGCGGAGGCGAGGGCGGAGCGGAGGTGAGTGCGGAGCGGAGGCAAGGGCGGTGTGGAGGCGAGGGCGGAGCGTAGGCGAGGATGGAGCGGGGCTATGAGCGGAGCGTAGGCGAGTGTGGAGCGTAAGCGAGTGTGGAGCGTAGGCGAGGGCGGAGCGGAGACGAGAGAGGAGCGGAGGCGAGGGCGGAGCGGAGGCGAGGGTGGAGCGGAGAGGGCGGAGCGGTGGCGAGAGTGGAGCGGAGGTGAAGGTGGATCGGAGGCGGAGCGGAGGCATGGGCGGGGTGCGCGGGAAGTTGCGGGAGCAGCGCCGGTTAACCACCCGCCCGCTCGCGCGCCTATCGATCCGCGCCTCGCCATTTGCACTCCACTGCTCCCAACACTGCCACGACGCGCCAAATCCAAAAATAATATTATTCGTATACACCTTTATTAGGATTCTCAGTACTTAGCCTCTTCAACCACACTCGAGATGAGTTTGAAGTATGGTTACCCATGACATCTTACGATGTCATATTCAAACGATTATGAAACAATGATCAAATGAGAGGAACGGAAAACAGGAGAACTTCGACAGAATCTACATCGACGGACAGCTCACTAGGGATATCAACTCCCTGATACAAGAAATACAATTTTACACTAGTGTTTGTACTCGGAGCTGTAAGAAACCGAAAGAAAGATAGAAAGAACGAAAGGAAGGAAGAAAGTAAGAAAAGAGAAAAAGAGAGAAAGTACGCCAGAATGAGAGAGAGAGAGAGGGATAAAGAGAGAGATGGAGAAAGAGATGAGAGAGAGAGGGAGAAAGAGAGAGATGGAGAAAGAGATGAGAGAGAGAGAGAGAGAGAGAGAGAGAGAGAGAGAGAGAGAGAGAGAGGGAGAAAGCGAGAGAGGACGAAACATTGACCCATCTGGATCAATCTTAACCAGAATTTCGCCCCCAAAAAGAGTCATAAAAATGAACCTTGAACCTAAGCAGCGAAGTTAAGCATATTAAGTTTGAAAATTTGTATTGATCCATGTTGTACTACTTATATTTAGCAGTGTTTCTTTGGTTGAAACTATTGCGTTCTAATCGCTATTGTCGTTTCGGCGCACTCTGCGTCGGGGCCGAGGGGCGGGGTCGCAGGCGGCGATGCTGGTGACAAGGCCAGGGGGCGGGGCACTCAGCCGCCTGGAAGGAGAGGACAGGTGTTGGTGGCACCCCTTCCAGCCCAGAGGGCGCAAGGCGAAGATCTGATTTTCGGAGGGTGGGACTGCATCTATCCGTGTAGATCGCGTCTAGCCAGAAATCCTGCATCTGATAAACATCGAGACATATTACATACTGCATTCCCTAACTTACAGAGAGCAGCTATCCAACTGAGTTGTGAAATCGTTAGCTATTCTCTGCTTATTCCAGATAGACAGCTGTCGGAGATTTTTATTGAATGACTGTTCTGAACAAGCTGTGCTTGTAAGATGTAGACCGCTGCACGAGTATAGAATCCATCTTGAACTTCCCAGTTCGACCTACTTCGGTTTATCGAAGCGATCACCATTTAGAACACCCTTCTGACTGAATCAATATTCAAGCTGGATATCTCTTCGACGATTGAAGATAGTGGGAATTGAAGAACGCAATGAAAATGAGTGATTAAAAGCGGTGAAGAAAATTGAATCCAAAGTTAGTTGGAGTCGTTGAACAAATGGAATGTTTCTGAAATATACTGTTATGAGACACATACTATGCTATTCTGGTACCCGAAGAATACCAATGGGGGGGGGGGATTAACGCGGGACTCCCGAATAAATTGCAATATTATTGAAGGAACTTTCTTTCAATTTAAGAGCTAAGAACATCTGTATTTAGCAATATAGAACTACAATTTTCTGGAACTTTGTTTTAAATCTTTTCAGATTTTGAGTTATGGCAAAGAATCATATAATTTGAACATTTTATTATTTGTGGATCTTTCCTCAGGGACACAGATGCGACATCTCTTTTAAAACTCAAGTTCAAATTCCTTCTGATTCAAATTCACTCTGAAGCTCGAATTGCACAATTCTCTAAATCTTCAAAATGTGCTTAAAAAATATTCCCGCAACTGTTCACTTCGACATGAAACAAAACTGTAGAGGTGATGGTATAAATAGATTTTATTTACAATATAATTTTCTCACAGTCTGTCCAATGATAAATGAACCTCAGTAATACAATATCAGGAATTAAAAGATAAAATGTGGCCTTTTTTGTTGATTTAGAATTAAATGTGGAATTTATAACAAATTACAAAAATAAATCAATGTAGTGTGAATAAGTGTGGCGATTAACTGGAGACAGAAGAGTGACGATTATGGAGGTGACGATACGGATAAGAATGAAATTCGAAAGAATAGTTGACTGTTGTGAATGACAATTATCCGAGTTCACCATGCATTAAGTGAGCAATTATTGAAGCGAACTCCTAATCCATTGTTTGAAGCTCCTTAACTTGGAAAATAATTAAAACAATGACAAGCATGATTTCTGTCACGGAGTAATTATATCACGCAAGTGTGAAGGGTATTAAGAATTTGGATTGTTTGACAGAAAAGGCATGTTCAATTCATGTCACGCGAAAATTGAGGTTTATCAGCATCTAACGTGCCCGGTGAATAAGCAGAGAGCGTGATTGTCATGAAGAATAAGCAAGGAGCGTGAATTACTTGAGGAATTTGATATGAAAGATCGTATTTCAGTAGACTTGAGTATTAAGAAACACATACGACTTTGTAGAGCTAAGCGGGAATGAGGCGCTTGAGATAAGAAAGGTTTTATTTGCATTTTGCTGCATGATGGCATGCCTTAACCCAACCGAGCCCCAATATTGGGCAATGCACAGAACACTGCATGCCAGCAGAGTTCACAAGGAGTTCCGAAACCATTCTCTGAAATTTAGAATGAAATACTTACACTATATTAACAATATACCTATTCTACCTTGTAATATTTGTCATTAATGATGAAGCAACTGTATTATAAACGAAGAGCATTGGACATTATGCATTTTGTATATTCTTGCATATTGGACATTCCGGCTAGTCTTATTAAGGTCAGCTTATTAAGTGAGCTTTTTTTACGGTTTGTATTTTTTTTGCTACGAACTTTCTATTCATTCTAAGAACAATTTGACCTGGAAGTCTATTCAGAACAGTATGAATTCCAATAGCCCCCTTTCAGAACGGTTGTTTTGTTTTGGTGTGTTTGAACCACATGAAATATGAACCGAAGAAAACAGCGCTGCTTTTATTATACGTGCATTAGCAGAGATGCTATTATATCCCGGATATAATACCATCCCTGTATTACAAATACAAAGAGTTTCCATACTTTGAAAGAAAACTCTTACATTTCACAACACATGAGAATTTGCAAGAGTCGCTACAAACAGTTCGAACCGGTTCCTAAGTACCCTAGAGAGGAGAAAGGCCTCTCCCGAATTACCCTGCTTGCAGGCGTCCTCAATTACCCTCGTGCGTGTGTGTGCGCGCGCGCGTGTGTGTGTGTGTGTGCGTGTGTGTGCGCGCGCGCGGGCGTATGTTTGATGGATTAATTTTTTTGTGTTTCCGGGTGCGCCAACTGCTTTGGTGATTAGTCCCGTAAGTGTAGTGCGTGTTTTTCTCGGGAGATGGTGATCTTCCCTCACTGGATGGCGAGATCCGGCGCCGACCTACCGTCGGCGAGTGGGGTTTCCCCCAACCAAGACTCTCCCACCAGCGTGGCACCGCACCAGCCGGGAGCCCAGCCCCAGCCTCTAAGCTTCCGACTGGTCTCCCGGAATATGTGGTAGTGTAGTGCATGTTAGTGTAAGTGTGCGTGTGTGTAAGGGGAGAGGATAGGACAAGGAAAGATCGCGCGCGGTCCGTTGCCCGTTTGTTACGGTACTGCTTCGGCATTCGCTTGGTGTTGATCGGAGAAACCACGGAAAACTACCGATCAGAGCAGCCGGCCGCTAGAATTCTCCTCCAGACAGCGACTGAATTCGACCTAGCTGAAAAGCTAGTGTCGAAAATCCTGCCGCCGTCAGAACTCGAACCAAGGACCTCCCGGTCAGAGGCCCTACAGTGACATCAGTTGATACACTGAGCTTCCGCTCCCGGTACGTATGTTTGAGTGTGTGTGTGTGTGTGTGTGTGTGTGTGTGTGTACATGCGACTGCATCGCCAAGTGGCTACGACGCGCGGCCCTTTGCAGTCCATGGACAAGCGTGCGCGCGCGCTATGCCGCGCCGCCACTCCACGTCACCTCGCGAGCGCGCAGCCCGTTGATCAGCGCGTGCCTCCCCCATCCACCCTCCACGCCCCCCTCCACCCCCCCTCAACCGCATTCTCTTCCGAGAGGGCGCCCTCTCCACGTTCCACACTGCGTGCACAACACGCTCTGACGCCCCATCCAGCGGGCTCTGCACCACGGGACATTTGCCATTTGCGGGAAAACTTTTTTCTTCACCACACAATTGAGGCAAATAAACTGATTCCACGCGTGGAACTACACAAACTGACCCTTGACATTGGATATCGGCTACAGAAGCAAACTAGTAGTGCTAAAACAGCACGTACTTTCTTCCACGTATTTTCATGCAAAATTACGCGGAAAGTACTAAAATGTTTGAATAATTGTACCTGGCCTTATTTCAAAATTCTATCTTCTAGGATATTTTGAAATTTCTTTCTTTTAGGAAAATATTTTATGAACGGAATAAAACTCAATCTTTAATATTTTAGTTGTAGGAAGACTCCGAAAAAATTTTGAACTTTGGCAATTTTCGAAAAATCAGGTTTTTTAACGAACACGAGACCTGCACCATTCTCTTAAACGTCCTTTTATGTCCTTTATTCCCTTAAAAGTCCTCTTCAACAAAATTTAATAAAAAACGATGCAGCCATTTTTTTGAAAATTTTGAAAATATCCCAGGGACTTCGTGTAAAGTACCCCGAAAATTACAATATCGGTTTCAAATTCAAGGGGTGGCGAGATCATCCAGATCGTTAGGGGGATATCAATTTTGAAGAAAATCCGCTGAACTATTTAGCCGTTAGCGTTGTTAACAGACAGACGGACAGACGGACGGACAGACGGACGGACAGACGGACGGACAGACGGACGGACAGACGGACGGACAGACGGACAGACGGACAGACGGACAGACGGACAGACGGACAGTCGGACAGACGGACAGACGGACAGACGGACAGACGGACAGACGGACAGACGGACAGACGGACAGACGGACAGACGGACAGACGGACAGACGGACAAACGGACAGACGGACAGACGGACAGACGGACAGACGGACAGACGGACAGACGGACAGACGGACAGGCGGACAGACGGACAGACGGACAGACGGACAGACGGACAGACGGACAGGCGGACAGACGGACAGACGGACAGACGGACAGACGGACAGACGGACAGACGGACAGACGGACAGACGGACAGACGGACAGACGGACGGACGGACGGACAGACGGAGAGACAGACAGACGGACAGACAGGCAGACGGTCTGCCTTCATTCGATTTTTCGGTATCAAGGATCCACAGAACATGGATTCTGACTACACTACATCTGAGAGGTTTTTTTCTCAATTTTGCAACAGGACTTATCCACTTTTTCGTTACCAGGGTCCTGTAATAAGAGTTTTTCTGCCGAAAATTCGTTGGTTTTCGCGCTGCATTTCATAAGTTTTTCTCTACTCCATAGGGAGAAAGTAAAAGCAGTTCGAGACCTTAAAAAAGGTCCTACCTACAAGAAAGCTTATTTTGCACGGCAGCGATTGAAAGTTAAGAAATCGAAAAGTGGGTGACACTAAGCTCGATATTTATACAATGAGTTTCAGCTTCAGAAACATTGATGACATTGTGAATTTACTGAAATGGAATTCGTGGAGGAATGACGGCACCATTTTCGGAAAACTCTGCCATTTTGTTTTCCTTCCCTTCTAGTGCACTGTCATCAAGAATAACTCGCCTGACCTCCTATTCTCGCATGAATTGCAATTCAACGTTTAGAAAACTAGTCAGCTGGTTGTTTTCGTATAAACGGCGCATAAGGACGTTTCCGCCCACCAAAAAATCACGAAATACGCGAAGCATTCGTCGGCTCTCATTTGAACCTGCGCATTAAAGCGGTCCTTCTTCAACCTCCTCGGATCAGCTACTTCATAAACGCGAACTCCGCGGCGCAACGATCTGCACTGCACTCTGCCAACAGCCCTCGGCCCTTTGAGCTCAGAGCCCTTCGTCGCTATTGACCGTCGCGCCGCGCACCCCTTCACTCCCCCGCACCGCGCCCTTTTATTCTCTTTCCGATTTTTCGCTTTTTTCTCGTTCCGACATGAAACGAGGGACAGGAGAGGAACGGTACAGTTGTGTTCTGAAATCGACTGAGTGGGATTGTATGGCAGTAGAGCGTAGAAGTACCGCCGTTTTCAAACGCTCGGGTATAAAAAGCACAAAGAACCACCATCGAAAGAATGCACGTGGCATGCTCGTTTGCAAAAGTCTACGCTCCGAACTCGGCTCGTCTGCGATGCCAACGCAAACAAAGTCACCGTCGCATCATTTGTCTGACTGCACGACCCCACTCAACGGTAAGACCTGTCAAGGTATTACTGCTTCGAAAACAGTCCACTTCCACAAAAATATCAGCCAACATGTTCTTCTATGGTTTTAGTAATGCATCTCTTTGAATTTTATATCGTTGAAGAATACCAGAGAACGTACAGTGAATTCATTTACGTTCCGGACTATTTTAACTTGAATATTTTTCTTAAAGGAAATTTTTAAACAGTAGCTGTTGTAAGAGATGATCTGTTAGTGCGATGATGAAATAATATTACTGTAAAACTAGTGGTCTTACAGAATAGTAGACAATTTTTTGTACTAGTTAGTGCCCTGTTCTCGTGAGTCCGGGCTAGCTCTCTGGCTTTGCCCTACCCTCTTCGCAGCTGCTATTCATCGGTACCCAAAAGATCCACCAGGGTCTCTCGCAGTACATACGGCTCCTTTCCGCTCTCAAAACATCGCACAGGCATATTTCGGAAAGTTTAAAGCACTTGTACTCACAAAAGCAATTACGTTTATCAAACGCCTGTAATGCAAATATTAAAGACATGAGAAATATTACCAAAATTTACATTTGTGTGTTGTGTGAAAAATCAAAAAGTTACATCAAAATGACATTGATGTCATATTATTCTATGAATTTAGCCCCCTCCGTTCAACAGTTGGAAGAAAAATGGGAACAGTTTATATGAAAATCCTGTTTTGAAATCGCTTGTTATTAATTGAAAATTACACGAAAACGACTAATATTTTCAAAAATATATTTGATACTAATTAAACATTTAATTTTGAAGAAAAGATTTCTTAGAGATCGATACTTTATCTTCAATAATGAAATTTTATGAGGAGGTCGAAAAATATTTAACTGTCACTTTTCTAAAATTCAGAAGTAACAGAGAAAATGGGATCTTTACCATCTTTGTAAGTAAATTTCACTCTATTATAACACTAAATTTAAAGAAAAAATTGAAGCAATTTTTTAGAAAATTTTGAAAATATTTCATGTGAAATACCCCCAAAACTGAAATTTTCGTTTCAAATTCTAGGGATTCGAGTCGGGTCAAATAGATCGAGGAATATTCATTTTGAAAAACAAAAACAAATCCTGTGAAGGGTTTAGACGTATGTCTTGTGCACAGACAGGTGAACATACGGACGGAGAGACGTTTTGCCGAAAACAAATAGTTCGGTATCAAGATTTTAAAAATCATGAATGCTGCCACGTCTTTTTTTAGTGAACGTATTTTTCTTCAAATAGCGAGAAAAATAGTTATATAGTTGAAAATACTTTTATACTTTTATACAAAGCTAGTATTTTGTTTTTAAAAACGGTACTTTTTGATTTAGCATTCCCTAACTTTTTCTCTACTATGTATGTATTACTCCGAATATGAGATTACGTATACGAGAAAGTAAAAATTAGAAATGATCAGACGATTAGTCATGTCTATTTCTGGTTTATGTTTCATTGTTTGAATTGAAATTGAATTCGTTAGTTTTCGTTTCTCACAGAATAAACATAAACTAGCTGAACTCGTGCGTAAATTGTGCACATTCGTGCACGTAAAGGATATTGAATTACTATAAGTTTTAAACATATATTCAATTTTTAAATGATAATTTATAGTTTTAAATGAGTTTTTGATCAGAATCAGCTTTAATACAATTAGAGTTTTTTTGTATTATTTTAGCACATTATTTTGAAATAACATCAGTGACGCACCTATAGGGGGAACTCTGGATTGTCCCTATCTCACATGAACGCTAAGCTTTGAATAAAACTCTAAAAACCTCATTTTGAAGATTAGAGGATTGAAAAAACCTGTGACCCTATGGGACACGAAAATCGGATTTTAAGGCTCTGAAACGCATCGTAATGCAGTTAATAACGATAGCGTGTTGCGGTTGTATCTGTACGCTATATATTTTATTTCATTCAATATATTTGTAATACACACATATACACTATATATATATATATATATATATATATATATATATATATATATATATATATATATATATATAGTGTATAAGTTTAGCTTTCTGCACTCTTCCATATAAATTTTAACTATGCCAAATCTCACACTCTTCACTGAGCGCAATATGCTTAAAAAGGGGTACAACGTTTTCTCTTCACGGTGGCGAGAAACACAGATAAACTTTTAGGAGAACCAAACTTTTGATATTCTGAGAATATTCTAAATTTGTATAACTTCAAGGTTTTATTTATATTATTATATTACGTGATTCTCAGAAGCATTTAATTACTTCGTGTGGTTACTACTTATTGAATTTGTACTATTTAAAAGCAGATTATTATATTATATATATAGAAAAGTTGAACAATTCAGACATTTCTTGACATTAAGATATTTGTAGCATGCCTGACTAAATGCGTATGAACAAAATGAAATCATCCGACAGACCCTTTCCTAATCACCTCCCATATTTTCTTATCCAGGAGAACGACGCAAGTGACGGGTAAATAAGAATGATACCTTTGTTAACGTCTGACGCCGGAGGCGAAGAGGAGAGTCGAAAATTTGGAAGTAAAGTTGGACGCCCTTGTAGTGTTTCCTTGTTTCATTAGAGTTTTCAAGTTCATACCGAGAATTAATTAATTCCAGACCCAGAAAATATTGGGGAGCTGGGATTTCAATCCCCCCCCTTAATTCGTTCAAGAAAAATTACACAAAAAATACAAAATGTTTTCACACGAAATGCCGTCTGCTCAGGTTTAATGGGAATATTCCTTTGTAAGGTAAAAAGATCAATATGTAGAAATTGTTTTGAAAAAAAATAGAGTAATATTTGCAGCGCTGGGTTTTGTGAGGGGGCATGGCTGCCTTCGGATGCGCCACTGCGCCTTGCATCATTCAGGCGCTGAATGCCGGTTATCTGCGCGCCCTGCGAAGCCCGAAATAGCATCAAGGCGGCCGGCCGCGGCAGCTCCGCATCGCACCGCGTCGCGACTCCCCGTCGTGTCGGAGCATATCAGCGAGATTCCATTCCGGTGGCAGAAGGTCGAATGTCACGGTTGTGGCGGCGGCGGTGGCGGAGGGAATTTGGCGCCAGGTGCCAGAGCGACGCAGCGCGCTCACCTCTGACCCCTCGGGCGGCGGCAAAGGAGGAGGCCGTGGGCGCCGCGCCGAGGTCCAGGCAGGGCGGGGACTGTGCGGAGATTGTGCGGGGACTGTGCGGGGACGGGGCGGGGACGGGGCGGGGACTGTGCGGGGACGGGGCGGGGACGGGGCGGGGACTGTGCGGGGACGGGGCGGGGACGGGGCGGGGACGGGAGGGATGGGGGACCGGGGCAGGGGCAGGAGGGCACGAGACAGGGCGGGGCAGAGAGGGGGCGGGGACAGGAGGGCGGGGACAGGGCAGGGAGCGGGGCAGGGGACAGGGCGGGGACGGGGGCGGGAGGGACAGGGCAGGGGACGGGGCGGGGACGGGGGCAGAGGGACAGGGCGGGGACGGGGGCGGGGACAGGGCGGGGACGGGGGCGGGGACGGGGCGGGGACGGGGCGGGGACGGGGGCGGGGACGGGGGCGGGGACGGGGCGGGGACGGGGGCGGGGACAGGGGCGGGGACGGGGCGGGGACGGGGCGAGGGACGGGGCGGGGCAGGGGCGGGGACGGGGCGGGGACGGGGCGGGGACGGGGCAGGGGACCGGGGCGGGGACGGGGCGGGGACGGGGCGGGGACAGCGGGGCGGGGACAGGGCGGGGACGGGGCAGGGACGGGGGCGGGGACGGGAGGGCGGGGACAGGGCCGGGGACAGGGCGGGGACAGGCAGGGACAGGGCGGGGACGGGGCGGGGACAGGAGGGCGGGGACAGGGGCGGGGACAGGGCGGGGACAGGGCGGGGACAGGGCGGGGACAGGGCGGGGACGGGGCAGGATGGGGGGGGGGGGGGGGGGGGACGGGGAGGATGATGCGACACGGGTGGGATGGCTTGGAGCGAGACGGGGCGCGGCGGCGACGGAGAAAGGGGGAAGGGACTTTAACGAAGCAGGGCATGATGTGGTGGAGCGGGGATAGGAGAAGAGGTGAAGTGGAGCTGGGAGGGAAGGGGTGAGGTGGGGCAAGAAGGGCAGGGGAGGGGACGGGGCGGGGTGGGGCAAAACGAGACAAGAAAGGGATGAGGTTGATGTGAGGCGAGAAATAAACTTTGCGAGTGGAGGAAACGGAGTGAAGTGTGAATGGACATGGCGGGGAGAGGACGTGGTGGAGCGGGAGGTAAACGTGGCGGGGAGAGGTGGGAACGCGGTGAGGAGAGCGCGGGTTGGGAAAGGGAAAAGCGGATTGCAACGGGGCAGGGTGGCCTGGGGCGGGACGGAAGAGGCGAGGAGCTGCGGGGGCAGCGCGAAGTAGCTCACAAGATAGAGCGGCGGGAGCGGAAAGGCAGTTGGCGCTGCTGTCGAGGGCAAAGGGAGGGGAGTTGCTAAGGATGTTGGTGGACGTGGTTAACAAGTAGCTGGGGTTAGGGTGGGGAATGGAACTGCAAGTGGGGGGGTTGGTTTCGGTGATATTATTTTATTTGAGAAATAAATAATATTAAATTAAATGTTAAAACAAATTGTATTGTAAATATGGAATAAAATATTTATTTAAATCAAATTCAATTATCATTTTTCTACGAATGTAATCTTCTGAAAAGGATGGTGAGAGAGAGAGAGAAAGAGAAAGAGAGAGAGAAAGAGAGAGAAAGAGAGAAAGAGAGAGAAAGAGAAAGAGGGAGAAAGAGAGAGAAAGAGAGAGAAAGATAGAGAGAAAGATAGAGAGAAAGAGAGAGAGAAAGAGAAAGATAGACAGAAAGAGAGAGAGAAAGAGAAAGAAAGAAAGAGAGGGAGAGAGAGAGAACAGGGTAATTCTAAAATTCTCCGGGTAGTCTCAAAGCTAGCCATGCAACTACCGACTCAGAATGAGACTCATGTCATAAGTAATGGACCATACCGATCGTGGAAGTAGGACTGGCATGACAATGGCAGATGACGAGCCGGCAAGCGATGATAAAGATGCACCGATGCCAAGCGTTGACAGGGATCAGGGAGTCGCTGCATGTAACGATGGATAGAAGAGGTGAGAGAGAAGAATGGTTCGTGATGCGGGTGGCATTGAATGCAGACAGTTCCTTCACTGAGCCATCAAAATCGTAGATCGGAGCTGGTCGTTTGGCTTTGAGTAGAAGTTCAGGCAATCCCACCTCAGCGCTCGCCGGGCTCAGCAGAGCTAACACAATACAAAAACAGGAGAAGAAATAACTGTTCATGAATAGAGTTTTGAAACATGATCTCAAAGCAGGACAAAAGCAAACTCAGAAAATAATATTTACACGCATCATTACTAATCGCATATAACAACACAAAGTCAACAAACAATCGTTTAAATCAATGATTTCAAGATTGTTTAATGGTGGTTGTAGCACTACTCCGGGTATCGTGGCTTGTCAGGAGCTTCTCAGCGCAGTCAGAGACATGAAAGGAAACTATCGGAATCTCTGCTCGCTGTCGAAATCTGCAGCATGGTTTTCGTCAAATGACATACATTATTTCAATTTTAAAAGAAGGGATGTATGCAACCAAATTAAAAAGTAAACATACTTTTTCGCATCATTTGCTTTGTTTGCAATTTCGAAACTAGCGAGAGTTCAACGAAAATTAAAACTGCACCATTTTTATATCGTATTTAGCTCCACAAATAAAAAATTTAAGCAAATTCGAGCCGTTTTCGAGAAAATATATTTTTAATTGTCTATATTTCTTGCAAAGTTATGTGAAGTGATAGTGATATCAGAACCCCACAATACGATTTTCCTGGCCAAAAATCGCCACAAAAATCACCGCGCCGCAAGCATTTCAATCCTTTCTCTTTACCACGTAAGTAAATAGTAGACGAGAAAGTAAAAATTAAACGTAAAAATATAAATAAATATACCAGCAAACATATATTTGTCTAACATCGAATCGTGTCTGGTGTCCATATCTTATGGTAAGGTGGTCTATTCTGCATGGAGCGAACATTAAATTTCAGCCATCGGGCTTCACTGACAGCTCAAACCTTGACAACACTTGTTAAATTATATCTGAATATCTGGTAATACATTTCTAACTAAATTTGAAGAATGCATAGTACATCATACCACAGGTAAGATTACAT
This sequence comes from Teleogryllus occipitalis, assembly GCA_011170035.1. Classification (NCBI taxonomy): domain Eukaryota; kingdom Metazoa; phylum Arthropoda; class Insecta; order Orthoptera; family Gryllidae; genus Teleogryllus; species Teleogryllus occipitalis. The sequence goes on along the minus strand of BLKR01000862.1, from coordinate 76,250 downwards.
AGTTAAATAATGTGACGGGTATGATTTATTATTTAACTCTTCCAGATTGATCACTGCAATTACTCTTAGTAGAGCGTTGACGCATTTAGAAAACAAATGAAAACGATCTTGTTGACGGTATCTGTCTGTAGTTCTTACGCAAGAGGTTGAATTCACATAATCTCCCACAGTTTGTAAATAAACAGTAGATGTGCTTAATATTAGTCTCCAACACATAAAAGTAACCTGAGAATATTATTTTTGACAGCACTCTCGCCAAATAATAAACGATTTCAGAAGCAGCTCAGAAGAGATATATAACTTCTATTATATTGTGAATAATTCTATGAAAGTGTATTTACAACAAACTAAAAATAAACTGGAATAAAATTTTAATAAAAATAAACAAGTATAATTGAACGTTATATATATTACGAGAAGACCTGTTTTATCTATTTAGCTTCTCATTTATGAAACTGTTTATGGAATTTAGTGAGGGTTTAGAATTAATTAATGAATTTAATGAAGGTTTTAAATTAATATTTTTGAATAAAATTAGCATTTCAATCATTAAATTTCCAAATGGAACTATGCAAGAAATAGAACATAGAACCGTATGACGCTCAGAGAAATAAAACATATTTCTCCAGCAACCATGCCTTGTTCTAACCACCGATGACTTGCACCTACAGAAAGTGAAATTAATGCCTAACTACTTATGTCAGCTTCACGAGCTCCGTCAAAGAATCGCACGTCTCGGATTATTGATTAATGTGTTTTTTTTTCTTTTTTCAGAAAATTGAAGGTTGCCGGTTATTTTGTCGCTCATCGAATTCGAACTCAGGGCTCTGGTAGCGAGTTCTAGGCTTCAAAGTCACGAAATTCATGCACATTTTCTACACGGCTGTAATGGAAGATTTTTCGCGAACGATAGTAAGTCTTTGAATATGCACCACAGCATCGTGATGGGTAGATGATAGGATGTGGATACTCTACAGCCCGGAGTCGCCGGCTTTGAGCTCCCCTCCGAAGTTGCAGTTGACTTTTGCCGAACACTAGGGTTGCCAACCAACCTCTATTTGGAAGGACAGTCCTCATTGACGTCAATTGTCCTCTCGATATCAATGTCCTCCTTTTAGTAATTTTTTAACATTTGTTGTCATTTATTTTATAGCATTTCTAACACCTGCTACGTTGTATCGTTTATTATTTAATTTAGAATGGTAATCATGAATATCCTTTTCGTGAACGCTGACACCCTCATGCATGATAGTGTCTTTGAGTAGCGAAAAAAAATTTTAAAAAAAAGAGACGCAAAAATATGCTTTAATTATTAAATATAAGAAACGCAAAAATATTATTTCAATTATTTTAAGTATGCCGTCTTCATCAGTATTTTGTGAAAGAATATTTTCACTTATTAATTTTCAATGGAGAGAAGAAAGAGGGAGAGTTGATGTTAGACTTATTCGGAGAGAACCATTAACTTATGTTAATTTTGCCATGAGTTGTAAAATTGTACGATTTTATAAAAGATAACAAATCTTTGCTGCAAGCTGTTAGAAGCGAAAAAAGTACAAAATTTATTAAGAAGTAAATTGCGAAGTTGAATATGATTTTCTTACATATTGTAAAATTATACGTTGATTCTACAATATACGTATTTTCCTTCTCGAGACTCAAGTGTCCTCCTTTTTACATGAATCTAATTGGCAACCCTACCGATTACGCTATGACACAGCACTTTTTTCAAAGCATGGGAAGATTATGACAGCTAGGAATAACTTACAAGAGGACCTCGATACATTCAATGAATGGACAAAAAATTGGAGAATTAAAATAAATCCAGATAAAACGCAGGCAAAAAATTTCACCCTACGATACCCCATCATCCCTCCCCAGTTAATTATGCACAACAAAAATATTCCCTGGGTACCAAGTATCTAGGAATGCAACATTATACAAAACTAAATTGGAAAACACACATCCACACATCAAATATCCTATTTTTAAGCACTAATTAACAAAATATACCCTGTTAAAATAGAGACCGGAATGCTAATTTATATATCTATAATTAGACCAACAATGACGTACGCATGCCCGATATGTGGAAATGCAGCATAATTTAACATAAATGTACTGCAAACTATACAAAATAAAGCTCTAAGAATTATCATTAAAGCCTTCATATGACATACCCTCCATCAATTAATCATATCAACAATCATTCTCTGTAGTTTGAAATTACTTTCCAAAACAATTAAAATTATTAAAATAAACCAAAAACATTTAACGCACCCATTCAGGGCACCCACAGTTAGAAAATAAACCAAAAGTTATGTATGTTACTATTCACAACCCTGAAAAACATGTATGTATGTATGTATGTATGTATGTTGAACAGCTAGACAATAAATACATTTAAAAAAATACTAAACACTGTACTCGGGAGGTGAGAGGCATGATGTCGAATGCCGGCATGATGTCGAATGCCGGGAGGTCGTAGCTATATTTGGGTTTTCGTAACGTGGCGGATGACATTAGGTCATTTTTACACCTCCCGCCTTATCAAATGAATCTTTTTAATTAATTCGCGAACATCCTTCTCAACGGTGCTCATGGCCTCAAACATGTGATTATCACTGTTATAAAGATTCATTTTACAAGGTAGGACGTGTAAAAATGACCCAATGCCATCCGCAAAGTCACAAAAACCCAAGTACAGCAGCATGTCGAACAGTGAGCTGCACGCGTCTATCTCACGCTCCATCGCATCGGCGAGCCCTCGCGTGCTTCAAACCGCCCCGTCTGGCGTCGGTGCGCGCGCGAGGATTTTTTTGACACACAGCGTAAGCATACATGCATAAATCGAACTGTGTGGACGCGAATGCGCTGTGTAGATGGCGGTGATTCAAGAACGTGTAACGCACTACTACTACTACTACTACTACTACTACTACATTTGTCTTTCAGTAAGTAGTAAGGTTTAAATATATGTTCTTGAAATATGTGTTAGATGTAAGTCCATAAAATGCAACTGTTTGTACAAAAAAGGTTTTATTGAAACAAGTTTGAAGCATATTCATTTCAAGCACGCGTGGAATGCGTTGCGTTGATGATGGTAATTCAAAAAGATGGTACCGCTTAACTACTACCATTACCATTTACGCTTTTCACTTAAGGACGTAGTAAAGTTAAAAAATGTCTGTAAAATATGTATTAAGGGAATATGGAATGTCCTATCGTGACAGTGTTAAATGTTTGAGTCTACTCCTCAGATTTTATTGAAGTTAGACTTATGAAATTTTTACAGGTTGCAGATATGCCGTTCATAATAACACTGAAACAACGGTTTTGATAAATGTTTACTATTTATGTAGAATATTTTCTCGTAATGCAATTTTGTACGACGTTTCCTAGAAAATGAAATTACGAGAATGGATAATACTAAGGTAATCAGAAAACATTGTTTCAGTAAATGTAGATAACTTTTATTAACAACTTCTGAAAATTTTATTTTCCTACCACACATATAAGCTGAGAAAAGGTCAATTTACTATCAAAAATATCAACTTTCGGAAAACGGGCTTTAAAGAACACAGAACACGCCAGTTCGATAACGTGCCTCATCAGAATAATCATTTTCCAATAACTACTTCTTTTTGACTTTTTTATGTTCGTTAGCTCCACAACATTAGGTTTTCAATTTACTTTCTGCGCATTTCTAACACTTTCAGTATTTATGCGCTGCATTATGTAACAGTATCTGAAAGTTTTGGAGCCAGCTCCTAAGCTCAATGAAAGGACTCCACATATAAATAATAAAAAACAATACTTGTAAGAATAATATCAACGTATTTCAAGTGTCAATTTAAGAAAAAAATTATGATGATTTGTGAAAAATAAAATACCAAAAAACTATTTTTTAACCCAAAATCGTTCCATTCCCCTTAAATGTAAGTCAAAAAGTGCAACTGTGTACAAAATAGCTATTAATACAACACGTGTGGCAATGGATAGTTATTAATACAACACGTCGTAGCAATGGAACAATGTTTTTCTCTAGTCAGTCAGTCTAGAGTTTGTACCACGTTCGACTGGCCAATTTCTCGGGCAATGATGTAATGAATCAAGTAGTGACTTTCACTGTTACTGACACAACAATTTCAAAATGTATTGAATGTTTTTAGTCTCTGTCACGTAATTACTGTAGCTAAATAAAGCGTTACTCTTGTACGCTCCTAAGACTCAACCAAAGGCATTAACAGAGGAAATTTTAACGGCACATTGAAAACACTAATAAAATAATTTTACATTATTTCGGACGACTCTATAGTCCAGATTGAGTCTTAACCAACATCCGCAAAGTCGTATTACTGTCAGAGTAGTTCCAAGGGAAATGGGCCATACGGGAAGGAAGTATCAGCATATCAGGCTCTGAAGATTGGAAGCGAACATACTTGGGAAAGGTGCATTGCACATGATCCGTAGCCCGTTGTTTTAGGTAGTGCTCGGACATCCGCCTAGAGTTAACATTATTACAAAGTGAAATACATCATACGAGATATGAAAATTACTTAAGACTGAGATATAACTCTGAATTTATCATCTTTTTCAAGATCTTGAGTTAATGACGAATCGAATGAGATATTTTGCAGCCTTGTAGGTGCCACGCTGCACTCACAACTTAATTCATTACCGAAATGATACTTATAAATAGGGACGGAGTTTGAAAACCTAAAACATCGCCAAAAATGATCAATAAAATGCTCTTAAAATATTTTTAAAACGTCCCAAAAGCAAAGAAAAATGACAAGATCTCAAAATTGTGATCAAAACCAGTTCAGATGTTCAACTCTAGCTGTTGGATATGTTACTATTGTAATCCAGGCTTCGTCCTTTCGTTCAAGTTAACTCAGCTTGAAACTTTTGGTTTGGACTGTTCTTAACCAGAAAATATCGGACTTTAGTTATCCCTTAATCGGCCGAACGAACATTAGCGCTCTCAGGCGTCACATGAACCTTAGATTACTTACCCACAATGACTGACATTACAATTACTGAGCGAAATAATCGAATAGGAATCAGGATTTCTGTGGAGAACATTTGTTGCGTCTGGTAAATATATTTTGAAGCAAGTACCATTAAAATGATAAAAAATCGATTAAGTCAGCGAAAAATGCTTAAAAAATGACGGGAAAAGGTGGAATATGAATTATTACTCGAAATCGGTAAAAAAAACAAAAAGTGTCATATAAAAATGGGTCATTTCCTTTTGACATATCATAAATTTATTGTATGTATAAAAAGGCACTCATAAAATGAACAGAAAAATAATTACATTTCATTACAATTTGCCCCCTACTTATAAATATTCATTACTAGCGGAACCAGGTAGATCTTATTCTGCCCTTCATATCCTTCTTTCTCCTTCCCTCTCCCTTTCTCCGTCTCTCTCACCGTCTCTCCCTCTTTCTTCGTCTCTCTCTCCGTGTCTCTCTGTGCCTGACTCAGTCTATCTGACTCTCTCTCTCTCTCTCTCTGTCTCTCTCTTGCTGCCTCTCTCTTCCCCTTTCATTCACATTTAGTCGCAGATTCTGCACGTCTATGAACAAGTGGGGTAATATTGAGAAGCACCGGACCAGCAAAAATGTAATAAAATGTTTAAGAAGATCTGATCTTGTAGATTACGGTGTGAGAAACATTTCTTTGAATTTTTTGAGAAATTTTAGTTTTTAATGCCCTAAAACGCTACGATATGGAGTTATTTAACGATACAGAGTAAGAAAAAGCAATAAAAGGGCAGCCGAGTTTTGCGAGTTGCATTTACAATGAATATTCAGTTTTGTTCTACAGCGCCATCTAGTGGAGTTACAACTTAATTAACAGCACATAAACCTTCTGGGTGAAAAAGCACGTAGATTTAGCGTCAAAAATACCAGCGACCGGGGGCGAGGGCCAGCCGAGTGGAACCAGCGCCGCGGCGCCGCGCGGGCGCCGGCGGCTGCTTGAACCCGGTCCAGCGCCGTCGCCGTCGCCGCATGTTTTATTCACAATCGATCTCGTGGTCCGTTGCCGCCGCCACCGCCGCCGTCGGGGCCGTTGCTAGGCGACGCTAGGCCGCGGGGAGAAAGCGCCGGAGCCCGCGGCGTTAGGGGGGGGAGGCAGACGGTAGGAGGGGGGCGGAGCCGCATTGCCGTGCGGGGAAGCCCCGATCGAGCCCCGGTGGACGAATGAGGAAAGGGGAGGGGGAGAGGGGCGTTCCTCACTCACGTGGGGCGTGCGCACCTTCCTGATACCGCAGTGCACGCGGCTCGCGGGAGGTCTACCCCAAGCGTGCAACGCGTGACCCGCACACGCTGAGGGAACGGATCTTAAACGGGAGGACCGGGAGAGGTGGCTCAGGGCACCAATTGATGTCACTGCAGTACCTCTGACCGAGAGGCTCTGGGTTTCGACCCTTGACGGTGGCAGGATTTTCGACACTACCTAGATAGCTGGATAGAGTTCTGTCGCTGGAGGAGAATTCTAGCGGCCGGCTGCTCTGATCGGTAGTTTTCCGTGGATCCCCCGATCAATACAAGGCGAATGCTGGAGCAGTGCCCTAACAAACGGATCACAGACCGCGCTCAATCCTTCATTCCCATTCCTTATCCTATCCTCACCCCTCACACACACACACACACACACACACACACACACACACACACACACACACTTACATGCACTACCCTACCTCACATACCGGGAGACCGATCGAGAGCTTACAGTTTGTCCCGGCTGAGGCGGTATCCCCCTAGTAGGAGATACCTGTTTAGAGAAAACCCCGCGAGTCGACGGTAAGTCTGCGCCGATCTCGCTATTCAGCAGGGCAAGATAATCGCCACCTCCCGAACAAAAAAAAAAAAGTGCACTACATTCACGAAACTAATGATCCTAGCAGTTGTCGTATGTAATCAATCAATTATAAACGGAAGAAAGATCACTCAATCTCTCAGCGATTTGTTCACATGTTATGTAAGAACTAGGCCGGCTAGGTGGGCATGGGACAGGTGTGCCCGAGGACGGGCACATCAGGGCTGGGTGGTGGAGGCCCGAGTAAGACATGGATGTTTTAATTAGTGTTCGCGACATGGGCCATTCTCGGGTCCTCGTGTGTCACTTTTAAACGTTAATCCTTGCCTATTCCTTGGTAATTACTATGCAATAATGAGATTTCGTATGCGGTAAGGAGCTAGCTTTCTAATCCCTACCGACACAGGTTCAAAGGCTTCCTCTACATCGTTTGGTTTAGGGAATTATATGAATTCGACTGGATTGATCGACCCAGGAAGAAGTGGGATACTGCGGAAACTCGGGTAGGTTCCTCAAATTGCCTACAGAAGACAGCCAAGAGGCGGTCAAGCGAAATTAAAGGACCTTCCATTACAATGAAAGGGAATACATGTATTAACTAGCTCGCACCGTGCAAACTTTCGCACGTTGTGCGGTCATGCCTTGGACCGTGTGTTACATCATGTAGTCCCTACAATGTGCGTGGGCAATATTTTAAAATTTGTAAGTGCTTATTATCAAACGGAGGTACTTAGTTCCGTGCATTTCAATTGCAGTGAAAGTTAATAAAAACTCGATACCTCATTTACTACTCTGAATTACGCTGATTCTCTATTTATCCTTGATTCAAATTGGAAATATTTCTACAGAATTACACACACATACACATTAAATTTCTCTATTTACTTGCATTAATTTTTTTCTTGCATCTCATTCGCAATAAACTATAATTTATATTTGAATTTACTGTTCTCTTTCAGCCACGTAAGTAACAACGTTTCTTTTCAATATAAAGAAGATAACTCAATTGTGAATGAGATTTGTTTTTAAAGAAAATTTGTTGCAAAAACCAGGCATAAAGTGGAACAATTCGTTGAGCGTTGTAATGCACGAGAAACGGCCTTCGAATCCTTACAGCGACTGCAGGGCATTGTAACGGATCTTGACCAAAATTCGATCTACGCCTTATCTTTGACTGGTCATCAAATTACACATACATGATAGATACTAACTTTTACTTCCTATCAGGTGTTTCCATTAAGGGAAGCCAATGAGTTCTGTATTGCCCACGTTAAATATATTTATGCTATATTATATCAAAATGTATTTATTATATTTTCTTGAGATTTAATACTGGTAAAAAACAGTATGTTTTAGATACACTATACAACATTTATAATATTTGCATTCATAATAAATATTTTATAACAAATATAATGTGTGAATAGTCAAGAACCCTGGGTTTAGTTGAATGATAAAATCGGCATCCAGCGTTAGGAATAGTGACATTGTATGCAAATTCGAAGACAAAGAATTCACGTTGTTACGACAACCGAACAGCAAAATATAAGATTCCAAGCTTGGTGTCATAGCGCTGGGCTGATGGACACGGCTCCGAACACATTACATGCAAAAGGCTTAGAGAGGGCATTGAAAGTCGTGGTCTTGTGGAAAAACGCAAGGAATCACTCTGAAAATATATTGAAGCGAACACACGTAAGTGGTTGCTGAGGTGCGAATGGATTTTCAGCATAAGCTGGGTATTATTTAAATAATAATGAGGTGAGAATTTATAATAATTTTGAGAGCTTGGTATTGTGTAAATTATAGTCGTAAATTGTACTTGTAAATTCTATTAATGTAGTTATTGGAAGTTTGAATTAAAAAAGACTTCGTGTTCGAGGGGATATATAATAGGGTAGCTCCATAGTGTAACCGCTCATAAGTCGGTCACATTGTTTGAATAGCGCGCGACAATATTAAACTACGACCAAAGCAGTTATAGTTCCGCTGAACCACAAGGGAGTGCGCCAGCGAGAAAAGATATTATATATCAGATCCTGAGTAAAAGTTCTGAACGCACTCACGTAGCAGAAATCAACATCCAATCAGGAATCACCTTGACGAATTTATGACTGCGCGTTCAGCACCGCAGGGAAAAACGTTCTTTTCTGCTGTGAACTTTCGGATGGAACGGACCTGCACTGTCTTGCGTAAAAGTTCGAACGGACATTCTAAATTTTTTTTTTCTACTGTGAACCTTCGGACGGAACGGACCTGTACTGTCTTGCGTTATAGTTCGAACGGACATTCCAAGTATTTCTTTTTTTGCTGTGAACCTTCGGAAGGAACGCACTTGTACTGCCTTGCGTTATATTTCGCTGGGACATTCATATTTGTTGGAGACCGCCGTCGAGCTGAGTTACTTTGGGAGGTCGGCGTGCAACTAGTCGACGAGGGACGGTTTTCCACGACGCAAGAGGCTAATTTGACCTTGGACGCAACGGACCACCGCCGCCTGCTGGAGTGGCAGGAACGTGTCATCGCGGCGACGTCGTGAGTCAAAAAGACCAGGTTTTAAAACTCTAACAAAATCCTTTTTAAAAGAACAGTTGAGAGGAGGGTAAATCACGCATTAGAATATAGAGAATTCACCTCACGCCCAGACAGAGATAGTCAGGTATTCAAGTTATTGGCTATTAAGCGTAACGTTTCAGTATTTTTTTCATTGTAATGAGAATTCAGATAGTTTGTTCATGCAAAATGATATAAAATTTATTCTTTTAATTCTTTTGTTAAGCTGCTATATTTGTTCTGCTAATGAATATTCTTTTCTGCAATTCATGATTTAAATTATTTGTAATCAAATAGTAAAGAGGTTAATAAGTTGCGTGATAGTGAAACAGCTTATTAGAGGGATATTATTTATTGCACCAGTGTATTTAAACTGTATATGAAAAGTGTTTATTGTTCATGTAAATTTTTCTTTCAGCAATGTATGTGATTTGATGCTTTTTTTTTGTTTGTGAATTGTAAAGAGGTATTTCATTGTGTTTGTGTAAAAGTAGAAAATTATATTGGGTCATGCAAAGTAGTTTACAAATAGAAAAGGTATAACTGCTGTTGATTAAAATTTAGGAAATTGCTGAACAATACAGCAAGTATTAAGAATTTCTAGATAACGTGTATATTTTAACAAGATTGTAACACAAAATTTGGGAGAATATATTCAAACTTTGCTAAAGTTAAAAGTTAACTTGACTGTGTTTGTTTTAATAGTTAAAAGCAAGATAAAAGACGAACCCACTCCTGTAGGTCAAGTAGTAACATTAACTTGCCTGTATTTCCATGAGGTTACATTGTTACCTAAAAAGAAAAGGTTACAATAGATGGAAGGATGTTTTAATAAGTAGCTGAATATAGTCAGTCGCGAGGTGTTTCATACGAAAAACAAAGAGGGAAAGTCGCGACCGCGTTTTAATTTTATCGGAAATATTAAATCCTATTAAGACCAACTCGTTGAGGACTTTCTGAAACATTTTAAATTTATTATAATAATAGGCTAGAACGCGACAATTGGAATACACGGATTCCACGGACAACATTCTGCCGGTCAGCCGAGAAGCCGTCTAACAAGAAATTGTAGTAAGCTTATGAACTATATGCAAACCCGTACAGTGTTTTAATGTTCTACAAAAAATTATAATCATGAGATCAATAGAATTGTAATATACATAAGAATAAATGTTAAATTTTTATTGTTCAGATAGGTTGATAATTTATGTTAGTTGCAATCCATCTAATAATTGGTTACAATCAATTGAACTTCCAGGAATCGTGATGCTGTATAGAATTGCATGTCCACATGCAACAGGAAAGGAGTAATATGTTGTATGTCGAACCCATGATTAAATTGGAAATAAATTTAATAAATTATTGTTCATATTGAGAGAATTTGAGAGCATAGCAGGTAGAACGGTAGAAATAACAATATTAACAATAGCAGTGGAAGTAATCCCCTTCATAGTATTAGAAGTTTGTTGAAATAGTATCCACAATAGTAGAAATATAAGAGAAGAAACTAAAAAGAAGTATTTCACAAATAGCTATCCCAACGCGGAGCGTGAAAAAAAAAGAATTTCACAAATGCATGTAACAAATTTAATACAAAATAATGAGGTTACTACTCAGAAATGGATCTTTTGACCGATGTGTATTTGCCAAAAGCTAAACAAAAAAATATTCAAAGGATACTCCTAGACAGCCTTAACTTAAACACACGAATACATCAATTCGAACGCTTTGTTTTCATTTTGCTACGAGTGTACTGAATGAGGAAATGCGAGGTGATTTGAGGTTCGAATAAGTAAGCAGTATCCAGCGAAGCAGCAGAGTTCTCGGTATTGCGACGTCAGAGCGCGTGTGAAAGCGTAAACCCCCGCCGAAGACAGCCCCGCGGCTGGTGGAGGAAGTGAAGGCGTTGGGGATTCCCGGCGACCTCAATGCGAGAGCCACATTAAACGCCTACCGCGCGCTTATCGGTCACGTTACTCCACTAGGATTTGCACGTTCCACGCTTTACTGTCGTACTAAGAATTCTGGAGAATCTAACGAAATCCAGTAATGAGGGTAGAGACGTCTACAATAAAATATAAAAGTATGTATTCATTATTAATGTACTATCGTACCAGGAAAGATGTAAATAGATTAGTTTTAATATAGTCCGAAATATATTTACAGACAGTCAAATTGGGTTAATAATTAAATCCAGATAATGACTAAAATATTTTTAATTTAAAATTAAACCATTTGTCAATATTGTACAAAATTTAAATTAAAAAATATTTCAGTAATTATCTGGACTGGATTAAATTGTTTACCTAATTTGACTGTATATATATATAACCACATCCAAACTAATATAATTTTAATATTAATAAGACAGTAATAACATTTGAAATTGATAATGATGTATGTAATTGCATACAGGCTGAACTCTGGTGCCAAGGATCAGTCACAACAAGAATTTTCCTTGTATGTACTTCCTGGCAATAACAAAAGTGACGGCAAAGATTTAAGACCCCGGAAACATCTGAGAGATATTCCAACATCCTTATTTGAGTCCAACATGCAGGCTAGCAATTGGACAAACTAAACTATTGTAATTTTCCTGTAAGTCAGTTTTTTTTGTTCACTCAAGTGCATACAAGAAACATAAATAATGAACTTGCGGAATACTGTACACCAGGACCGTTTTAACAGCATTGGGGGACCTTGGGATTAGGTTAATGAGGGCTTACTATTCACCGATCTCCAATCACCCCCCCCCCCATTTAATGTAAACGCCTTAACGTTTCACACAAATTACTTATATTTACGTATACTACTAGCAGACGTACTATATTACTTTTTCACTTTTAAGTTTGTCAGTAGAATGAGAAAGTTTTTGCATCAGGCCATCGCCTTCTTGAACCTAATTCATACATGCCTGTGTATAGGTTAGGATGCAATAATAGAAGAAAATGACGTTATTTTTTTAAATTTAGTACTTTTGTATTGAAAGCACATGTCCGAAGACATAATTTATAAATACCGATCGTTGTCAAATATTATTAGTCTTAATTTGTTTTCTTCCGAACAATAAATATTAATTCATGTAAAATAAGTATTAATGTTATTTGTTCCTTTCTTAGTTTATTATAAATCACAGCCTCTAATTCAACATTCAGGCATACATAGCATATGGAGATATAGAAAGCGGTACCTGATGTAAACAGGCAGCAGCGCTACCAACACCAACGACAAAAGTGAACAAGTAATTCGTATGTTTAATATATTATTTAGAAAATTGCATTACCTTTTTTTCTCTTAAACTTGAAAGTTGCCGTGTATTTGTGTGAATTCACTTCGCCATTATGACAAATAGAGAACACACACATGCACATCACTGTTAGGATATTTGGAAATGCACGATCTTTTTCTTTTCGCGATTTTAACACATTGACAAAAGTTTTACCGGAGCATTCAGTATTACTATTATTATTATTATTATTATTATTATTATTATTATTATTGAAACTAACACGTTAATCGTAACAACTATCAGTGTCCCAACAATATCCTGTTCTTCATTGTCACATGTTTATATTTTTTATTCAGAAATATATTATAGTATTATATTTGACAAGAACCATTTTTCCACGTTTTTGGAGAACACTTCAAATGTTTTCATTGTTGGAGTTAGTTTTCAATCTGAAGAAATACCATGCAAGTGGATTGACAAATTGTGTTTGGCAATGAAAATCACATTTTACGACGTTATCATTGTGAAATCTGTTAATTCCTACATCTGCATTTTGTGCTTAAATGTGAGTTGTGCACGATTAATAATTCCGTTTAATAATTATTTGAAAATAAGATTACAAAGTACAAGAAATTAAGATTCAATAGGAAAGATGTGGATAAAAAATTTAGGAACAAATTGTTTTTATGTTTATAGGTCAACCTTTACAATAACGCCTTCTTCTTTTAAAAATCTTTATTTTAAAGGATTATTACATATTAAAAGCACGGAATATTATTCTGACACAAGTAAATTCTTATCACCATTCGATAATTTGTGGATTTTCATGGTAATTGTCATTAAGATTATTCATAATAGTATGATTAGAAAATATTAAACAATGGATAAATTGCATTTAATCGTGAAACAAAATTAGAAACGGATTCACATCTTGAAAAGGTGAATTTAGTGTTATTATTAATTGTGAATTTTCAAATAAAGCGAGTAATAAACTTGATATTCGAGTCTTCGGAAGAACAGTTCTCTTCGCGGATGATACGAACATTCTTTACAACAAAGAAACCGTAAATAGTACAATAGCAGATTTTCAAATTGGTTCCAAAATAAAAAAATTAATAGTAAATGAAAAGAAAACTTTTTTAATGCAATTTTCCATTTCAAATACACAAATCTGTGCTCCATTGAAAATGAATGGTGTACAATTGACTGATGTTAAGGTAACAAAATTTTTAGGTCTCTCAATTCAGTCAAACCTTAAATGGAACGTCCATTTAAATGAATTGAACACAAAAGTTCATTATGCTATGCGTTCAGAATTCTTTCAAATTCAGTCAGCCTTCATACGCTCGTTGTGTATATTTCGCGAATTTTCATTTCCGCCTGGGAATGTTCATTCCTGCAGCTAGAAATCAAAATTATCACATCGTTACAAGACAGTGAAACACATTTATGAAGCATTTCTTTTAAATATTGTACCTTGTACACCTTCACCGCGTTATTTTTGGTTGGTTACCGTTGAAAATTGTCATTTTGTACCACTTTCAAAATGTTTCTCAACACTTCTCGCTCTCCATACAACATAGCAGTGAGTGTCTGGATGGGCTTTTCAAACGAAGTGCCTGTGCAGTGGTCTCATATTTCGTGACGCAAACTGGTGGTGCGTAGAACGAATAAAAATCGGTGCCCCGGAGGAACTCACCCATGCATTTCCATTAAAAAAAATATTTCCGACGTTCGGCCCATCAGGCCGAATTTTCTTGCAATTGTTGAATTTGTGATAGTGATATTTACTTTAAACTAATTACCCTCGTACAAATGTTTCTATTGTGTTCCAGATATAACAATTAATAAAAGGCTATATATTTATGACCTTATTTTTATGCATCTACAAGGCAATGCATTGGAGGGGTTTTGAGCTTGGGATGTTTAATTTATAGACTTATTTTACATTAGAAAGGTTTTGTCGATATTAGTGGCATAATTATTAAAAAATTGGAAGCGTTTGTACGCATGTACGTATATAATCAAGACAAGTTTAATCCTTGTTTGCCTGTATGGGCCACGAATTCTGTAACAATTGTAAATTATTCATAATTGTTTCTTTTGTAGAAATGACCACTGTTACTGGTTGTTTCAATAATTGCAGATTAGCACCCCAGCTGCGGGTCGTATGAATTGGTTAAGACCTTTTCAAGTGATGGCTGATGTGTTATTATACAAATGTGTACAAAAATTGTCATATTATGATGTTACGTAACCATTCCTAGTAATGCAAGAAAGAATGTGGTCTTGTATCACCACTAGATTTTAAAATATTTCTGATTTCAATTCAATCGACATTTCGCTTTTCTGTATATTTCTGTCACTTTAAAAGACGTTAATGGCGGACTTTAGTCTGTGACTAAAGAACATCTCTGTTTTTGATACGGATGCTGACGGATCAGAACGTATAAACGTATCGAGACACCGCCCCAGCCGAAACAACTCTAAGCTCGTGACTGGACTGTCTCCTGGTATGTGTGCAACTGCAGTGGATGTAAATGAAAAGTGTATGTCTAAGGGTACTGTTGGGGTAAAGGATGACGAAGGAGAGTCTGGAGGAGAATTCTAGCGGCCGGCTGCTCTGATCGGTAGTCTTCCGTGGTTTCTCCGATCAACACGAGGCGAATGCCGGAGCAGTACCCTACAAAACGGGCCACGGACCGCGCGCGATCTGTCCTTCCTCTTCCTTGTCCTATCCTCTCCCCTTACACACACACACACACACACACACACACACACACACACACACACACACACACTTACACTAACGTGCATTACACTACCACATATTCCGGGAGGCCAGTCGGGAGCTTAGAGCCTATCCCGGCTGGGGCGGTGCCCCGTTGGTGGGAGAGTCCTGGTTAGGGGGAAACCCCACTAGCCGACGGTAGGTCGGCGCCGGATCTCGCCATTCAGCGGGGGAAGATCACCGCCATCTCCCGAGAAAAACATGCACTACACTAACGGGACTAATGACCGAAGCAGTTGACGCGCCCGGAAACACAAATCAATCAATCAATCAATCACGAAGGGGAGATCGCGTGCGCTCATGTTCCCTCCCATAGTTTGCATTGTTGCCTTATGCTGCGCACTGTTTTCTATTGTGACGAGGTTAGATGTATTAAAGTAGGAGAATACCGGCTGAAGTGCCCGAGAGCAACAACTGGTGCAGCATTTCTGACAGGTAGCTCCTAGGGATCGAGACTCGTCGATGGCGAATTTTCGTCACTAGCAAGACAAGGAAGTCGAATTCATCCGCGATCAGGAGAATTCTACCGGCCAGCTGCTCTGATCGGAAGTTTTCCGTGGTTTCTCCTACCACCACCGCGGCAGTGCATGTGTAATACCGTAACAAAAGGGCCACGAAGCGCACGCGATCTTCCCTTCGTCATCCATTACCACAACTCTACCCTTAGACATACACTTATCATTTACATCCACTACAGTTGCACGCATGCCAGGAGACAGTCGCGAGCTTAGAGTTGTTTGGCTGAGGCGGTGCCCCACAGGCGGAAATACTTCGAGGAGGGAAACCTCGCATGCCACGTGGCTCAGCGCCGAATCTCATGTTCCATCGGGAGAAACGCAATATCACTATTATCCACATAACATAGACATCTACGGGACTTACGACCATAATATATAATAGTCACGCACAGAAACACAGAAAGTAATCATTATACGAGTAGTGTGAACAACGAATGTCTTTGATTCCCGTATTAATAAATATTTAAATATTTTAAAATTGTAATTAACATTTAGAAAAAGAGAACGTTCACAGAAACATGAAAGTAAGTCTGCTGATAAACAATAATATACGTACTTAAATAGATTTTTCTAATTCCAACCTAATCTTAACTCACGGGTAAATTTCTGCGCTGCTTTCACTATTGCTCTGTTGTGTCAAGGTGTCAACTGAGTGAATGGGAGGTTTTATTAAGTCTTCGGTGTTACTAAGTCTCTCTGGAGACAACTGCCTTGACATCACAGGTCTACAGCATCCCGCGAAAGTAAAATGTACTGGTGTAACCCAAGATCCCACTTTTCGCGTCTATAAAATTCAAATAATTGCAAGTTAAGAAAACTGAGCTTGCAATCAGCCATGACGAAACAAAAACAATTAAAAAGTTATAAACAACCTACCCTCTTGCAGCTGGGAACACTCATTACAAAAACCATGCAAACACAAGTCATCTACTCTTCGACCCTCTATCCTCGACATAGTTAATGAGCACCTGAGAGCGTCTGCCCTTTCCTCCTCCTCCCTCCCGAGCTCTACCCGTCCCCACGCCACTGGGGCGCTAGCCGAAGTTGGCGATTCGTGCTCTTCAACTTTTAATAAACAAAGGCGGCCCGCTCCCCGGCGCAGGGGGCGGGCGCCTAAGCTCCGTTTCGTGATAGGGTGATTAGGGCGGCCCTCGATGGAGGCGGCGCACGGAATCAATCACGAGACGAGAGGCGACGCTCGGCGCCCGCAAACAAGCCCGGCGCAAGGGCTTTCGTACATGACGACGCCCAATTATATTTCTACGTTCGTCGTTTTCGCGGGTGTACATACGAATACAATACATGGACAAATGTTTCACTCAGAAATGTAATGATGGGTTATTTTGTCTTGTCTATCTCGTTTTCACAACTCTTTTTAACTGGCTCAAAACGTCTCAATGTGATGCTTCCACTGTGACTGAAGACCAAGAAAGTATAATTTCCTAAAACGTTAATACAGTAAACCTTCGATAGCAGGAACTCCCTTAACAGGAATTTCGTCGTAACACGAACAAAACTTCGGTCCCGACAAGGGATTACGGTAATACGGACATTTATAATACTCGGATAACACGAATTTTATAACACGAACTCCGATAATTTTGGTCCCTTGGAACTCGTGTTAATGAAGGTTTACTGTATGTTTACCGCTGTTTACTGTATTTACCGTACTTGTTATTTTAATTAGTGTATTCCTATTTTATAATTTGTTTCTGGTAATTCTAGAATATGTTTTTATTAAAATTTAAAAATAAACGAAAAATTGAAGAATAATTTTCTCTGCAGATATTCCTTTATCTTACATGAAATAATTCCGGTAGGCAGCAATACTAGATTACCACTTCACTTTTCGACTTATTTACATTTTTTCAGGTATTTGTTGTTTCAATAGCTTTAGTTTAGTTCAATAATGCATTTCTTTGGGAATTATGCCGAGAAAGCGTCATTCCTGGTATGAAGATGACCTACGATTACAGCGTAAACGAAGCGAATGGTGAGCATCGCGTGTGCTCCGCCGCGTCGGGCGCTGCGGCCCCTGTGGCGGCGCGGGGCGGCGCGGGGCGGCGCGGGGCGGCGCGGGGCGGCGCGGGGCGGCGCGGGGCGGCGCGGGGCGGCGCGGGGCGGCGCGGGGCGGCGCGGGGCGGCGCGGGGCGGCGTGGGAGGCCTGTTGCAGCAGCGCGGCCTTCGATCGAGGAGGCGATGTCACAGTTACGCTGTGTTGCGCGGAGCGGCTGGCGAGCGCATGCACTTGCGATGTGTAGGCGGTGCACAGAAAAAGTCACGCTTCTCAGAAATAGTAGTTCCTCAGTTCAGTGAAACCGGGAGCGGTAGCTCAGTGCATCAACTGATGTCACTGCAGCGCCTCTGACCGGGAGGTCCTAGGTTCGAGTCCTGACGGCGGCAGGTTTTTCAACACTAGCTTTTCAGCTAGGTCGAATTCAGACCCTGTCTGGAGGAGAATTCTAGCGGCCGGCTACTCTGATCGGTAGTTTTCCGTGGTTTCTCCGATCAACACCAGGCGAATGCCGGAGCAGTACCCTACCAAACGGGCCACAGACCGCGCACGATCTGTCCTTCCTCTTCCTTGTCCTATCCTCTCTCCTTACACACACACACACACACACACACTAACATGCACTACATTACCACATATTCCGGGAGATCGGTCGGGAGCTAAGAGCTTGTCCAGGCTGGGGCGGTGCCCCGCAGGTGCGAGAGTCCTGGTTAGGGGAAATCCCACTAGCCGACGGTATGTCGGCGCCGGGTCTCGCCATCCAGCGGGGGAAGATCACCGCCATCTCCCGCAAAAAACATGCACTTCACAAACGGGACTAAGAACCAAAGCAGTTGACGCGCCCGGAAACATGAAAAAATCAATCAATCGATCAATCAGTTCAGTGAAGAAGTATTATTAGAAAATTGACTATTTTACTACTTCAAAATTCATTGCTAAAGATCATAAGTATTGTATAGAGTAAAACATTTTGTTGCCAAGAGTTAAATAGCTCCGCTACGTGAACACTTTTCTCTTGCAAAAAACATATTTGAGATTTGACGCTTCTTTTATGTGCTAACGATTTGTGGTTAAGGGTAATACGGTTAAACTGACGGGACTGAAGCCAGGCGCATAAGCAGTTGAATTGTGTCCACAATAGTCGCGTTGCGTCTTTGGAATTCATTTTGCCAATCTCTGTCACTAATTAATTTTATCGTTAATAAATTACTAAAAAAGTCTTGATAATGGAAGTGAAGAATCCAAGTTGTTTCTTTCGGTGTTTGGAAGTAGTATATCTAAAGTTTCCGTTATACGATGGAATTCTTACAATTGATGGATTCGATAGTTATTTGAATGGAATGAGTATTGTTTTGAAGGTAGTTAGTAAAGTAAGCTAACCGAACTCAAAAATATAAAGTAATTGAGAAGTGTACGTATGTTCTTTACGTTTAAATTTACGTTCATGTGAAAAATCTCCTTGTAGAGAATGTACAGAGTTCTGCTAGTCTATCACCTTGCGCGCGGTTCGAGGTGTAGCAATCAGTGAATAATTTTTTAAGAACCTCAGTGCCTATAATATTTCGGCTACACCCATGTCCCATTTGTGATAGTATTGGTCCGTAATGTTCCTGCTATTGAGCGGACAAACCACGGAAAACTACCGATGGA
The DNA here is from genome assembly GCA_011170035.1 of Teleogryllus occipitalis. Classification (NCBI taxonomy): domain Eukaryota; kingdom Metazoa; phylum Arthropoda; class Insecta; order Orthoptera; family Gryllidae; genus Teleogryllus; species Teleogryllus occipitalis. The sequence goes on along the minus strand of BLKR01000862.1, from coordinate 56,658 downwards.
AGCAGTCGACCGCAACAAGTCTTCTCCAGGCAGCGGCCTATTAGACCTATTAGATTTCTAGGTGTCGAAAACTCTCCACCGTTGGAACTCGAACCTTAGGTGACGGTCACAGTGAAATCGACTTTGGCCGAAATTTTGGTCGACCGACGTCGAACGTTTTTGTCCGTCCGTGACATTCGTTCAAACATGCGCTGATAAACGGAAAGGGTCATATTGAACCCGAACGACCTCTTACAACGGCATACGAAAACGTCGGCTGTCGGTCAAAGATTTGTTTCGTTTGATTCTGTCGGTTCTATTCGCTCGAAATTAGCTGGTGGATCAAGGCCATCTGTAATACCAAGACCATTTTCAATACATGTAAAAAATCTTGAGCGTGCTTCTGGCAAATTGGAATTCGGTGGAATTATGGGAATATTCGGCTCATTTTGGGTACGATATTCGGTTTTTCCGAATGCAATAAGTCGATTTCGCTCGCAGTCGTCCGATTGCCACCAACCGCTGCACTGCGACCGTAGCCTTAGGAGCTCCCGGTCTGAAACGCTAGAACGGTGATACGTTGGATGGTGATTCCGGGCGCGTCAATAACTTCGGTCTTAAGTATCGTAAGTTTAGTGCATGTTTTCTTTCCTCGGGAGATGGCGGTGAGCTCACTCTGGATGGCGATATCCGGCGCCGACCTACCGTCGGTTAGCGGGGTTTCCCCCTAAACAGAACTCTCCCACCAGCGGAGCACCGCCCAAGCCGGGACAAGCTCTAAACTCCCGACCGGTCTCCCGGAATATGTGGTAGTGTAGTGCATGTTAGTAAGTGTGTGGGTGTAAGGGGTGAGGATAGGACAAGGAAGGGGAATGAAAGATCGCGTGCGGTCCGTGGGCCGTTTATTAGGGTTTTAGTGTTGATCGGAAAAAAGCACGGAAAACTTCCGATCAGAGCAGCCGGCCGCTAGAATTCTCCAGACCTCAACTGAATTCCACCTAGCTGAGAAGCTAGTGTTGAAAATCCTGCCGCCGTGGGGAGTGGGAACCTAGGACCTCCCGGTCAGAGGCGCTGCAGTGACATCAGTAGATGCACTGAGCTACCTCTCCCGGTGTGGCGATAGGTGGAGAGTGTGAATGAGGAGTGCGCGCTGCCTCGTTATGAGGTGTTGCCGCGCGCAGGTCGACGGCCGCAGAGTGAAAGGCAGCCGGGTGGCGCGGATCGAGGGCGCTGTGCCCACTCGCGCCCTTGGCCGCTTGCACTGGCCCCGCCAGAGATTCGTCGACCCCGACCCGACGCGTCGCGACGCCACGCGTTGGGAACAAGTCCAAATTTTCTCCTCTAATCTTCGTATTTCGACAAATACAATAACACTGAATTGCCGGCCTGGAGAGCCGAGGTCGCTAAGGTTGAAAAGCCGTAGCTGTCTCGTGCCTGAAGGGTCGCGGCTTCGAATTCCGCCAGGGCCGTGGATGTTTGTGTGTGTCCTTGGACCGTTACCATTACCACAAATGTTACTGACACTGGTCGCTATACGACTTCATAGTTGATAAGCGACCTCTAATTGGTACTAAATTTAAAAAAAAATTAAACTGAGATTGCCGACCTGGTTGGCCGAGGTGGGTAAGAGCGAGTACCGACTCAGCGCTTCGGTCCGAAGGGTCGCGGGTTCGAGTCCCGCCTTGGGCATGGTTGTTTGTCTCTTGACTTTGTATGTGTTGTCGCGGAGGGTCTCGCGTTCTGCTGACCCCATATCAGAGAAGCCCGCAAGTGTGTTGGTGTCTAGTGTATGGTCGAATATGCGTCCCATCGGGACGTAAAGGGTAACCGGCCGTTGGCTGGATAAAAGCCCTAGAAGAAGAGAAATTGAGATCTATTAGATTCATGTATTGGTAATGAACTATGCCGGCCTGGTTGTGCGGGGACTTGGAGCAGGTGTGCACAAGTATGCGAACAGTAATGCTGTGGGTTAAGGGGTGAATGGTTTCATTTGGGTTTGTGGCTTTGGGTTACTCCAAGTGGCTCATGAATCACATCTAAACTTCGACCCTTCTCTAACTGACTCTTTTAACCTTTATCGGTAACTAGGTGCAACGGAAAATCTCATGCACTTTGAAGAGCTGACTTCCTAACACCGTGAAATGGTACAAGCTGGGAGATGGACCGCGGCCTTTTCGGGCAACGCTATTAGGTACGTGATCTCAGGCACCTACAGAAGGCAGTCGAAAATGACAAACCGACAGGAGTCGCAACTATAAAAATAAAGGGAAAATCTATTAATCGAGAACTTACTAGAGGCAATCATGAGAAGAAATCGTCGAATGCCGGTTTAGATCGTTACCATTCACAAAACGTATAATGAGATTATTTCTCTGGCTAAATAGTGAATTATTTCTCAAAAGAATCGCTGACATCGCTGATCTCCTGCAACGTTTTGTAGCAGCGGTGAAAATATGATTATTAGAATACCAGTAACTTCTGTTGTTAAACTATCACTAAATAACGGTATCACCTTATACAAAACCATCATTAGACCTCTTCTCCTGTACGGTTGTCCAATTTGGACAAATGCTGCTAAGTATAATATCAACAAAATTCAGGTTATTCAGAACAAATACCTAAGAACTATCACCCACGCCCCCTGGTTCATTTCCAATAAGCAATTACACCACGAACTTAACCTAAAACCCATCGCACATCACATAGCCTTTCTTGCCAATAACTTTTATTCCAATCTAACACTCATCAATCATGAAAGACGTATAAATTTAGGAAAATATAATGAAAACCCAACTAGAATAAAAAACCGATATCCAGTTCATTCTTTTCTCAACATTTTTTCAAACCTCAGTAATTTGTAGAGGTGCTCGGTGAGTCCCCTCGTCAATTGTAGTTTAGAGTTAGTATATAAGAATTAGATATAAGTCAACTATACAAATGAAGAGTTTCTTGTAAACTAAACTTTGTAAGTCAATCCTATACAAAATAAAAATTAAAAAAAAAACTTCTGTTGTATCGCTTATCACTTAATGCAATTAAATGTTCATTTGAATTAAAGCTGAAGATCACTCAGACGATGACAAACACTCAGCTATTCGTAAGTTTTATAATGAGAATAAGATGCAATGCTACACTTTGCACAGATATTAAACGAAATGCAAAATTTAGTCTGAATTAAGACGATCTCTCTTCACAGTATGAATTCTCTGGCGTTCCAAATATGGATCATAATTTTAAATCGCGAAACCAATTAAGAATGCGGTTCGTTTATTAGAAATGTTGATCATTAGTGGGTGTATGTTATTCTAGCATTTCAGGGACATATTTGTATTCTCCATACCGAGAATTTCTCTGAATTACAAAGAACTAAAAGGAATATTTAACAATTCCGCAAAGGTTAAAATGTTCAAAAATAAACCTATTTTTTTGTAAATCAATCTACGCAATCAAATTGTCTCTGAAGTTAAAAAAGGGTCTGAATATGAACTGAAAATAAAATACTGAAATTAATAGTATTTTGAAGCTAATGCCACAGAAAGGAGGTCTCAAGGTGATCATATGGTAACATCGAAGTGGATCAAGGTCGCCTCTGAATAACAGTTATTAGCTCAACAGTTCTGGATTGAGCATAGATCAACTAATTCGATGAGTTTTTTTCAGTATGTAATTACTAGCAAAATGAAAGTTGTTGGGCCTGCTCCGGTAAATAAAACACCCCGTATTTCTTTTACGTCTCAAAGTGCACGCCCAGTACAAATAATATTTTTCGTATACATGCGTATATACGTAATAAAGAAAAAGTTATGTAATTCTGCGCAAAATCTATTTCGAGATTTCAACGGCAATTCACGTTTTAAGATCCCCTGATATTGAAAAGGTGAATTGTTATTGCCTCGTCTTACTTAGTAAGAAGAAAAAGTATTGAAATCGTGCACTGGAATTTGGCTATTTCTTGACAGAAAAACTCATATTGGTGGGCCCTGGTAACAAAAACGTGAATAAATAATCTTTTATGTAGTAAATTACTTTCTCTAACATGAAGTGTAGTCAGAATTTATGATTTGTGGGTCCATGATGCCAAAAACTCGATTGATGGCAAAACGTTGTCTGTGGTCAACACTAGCGCTTAAACCATTCAGAATATTTTCACCAAAATTGGTATTCCCGGACTGATCTGACTGATGTTACAGCCCCTTGAATTTGAAACGTACATTTTGATTTTGGGGGATACGTTACATAAAGCCTCAACGTTTTCGAACTTTTGTCAAAAGTGGGTCCAGCTTTTTTATTAACCTTCACCCTCGGATAGCATAAATAACTCTTAAAAATGTCATAAGTCTCATTTTTGTTGAAACCGCCAAGTTTTCGAAAATTGCAAACGTTGAAAATTTTCTGCTTTAGCAGCTGGGAAGTGAAGGAAAGCCGAAAAGCTATCTCAGAGAAAACGCATTAGGAAAATAATTAATACATGAAAATCTATGCCATTCTGTTGCACCACTAGTTCTTGTTTTGCATTGTGTATGCTCGTTTTCTGGACAATGGCAAATCAATTTCACTCGGTCTTGTGCAATCAAGCTTATCACTTCGACGTTACGAGTACTCATATATTTCCAGTTTTCAACTATCCTTCTTCCTATAAGAAAATTTCCAGTTTTCAACTTTAGAGATCCTTCCTATCCGTCGATCTTTCTTCATAATGAGGAATAACACGAAAGTTTCGGGTAATGTAACTATTATTCATCATTGTTAAAAATGTATAGTAATAAATATAATTATTTCACATTATTCGCCCCTTCTTGTCTGATCATCGCTAGTACTCATAATGAGTACTCATACTAATATTATTAATATTTTGAGCATTCATCGACGAAGTAAACCTTGCTTTCAACCTCCAGGGAACATTTAGTTCATGTATTTAGACATTAATGCATTTAGACTGATTGTGAAGTTATTTGCATTAACAAATAAAAAATACAAAAGTTTCAATACAATTTTGATACTTTAGACGTGAATATAAGATATATGAATGAAATAAGTGAAAATGTAGAAATAATTCCTTTATAAATAAAATATAAGTATTACATTTTAAAGTTATAAAGGAACTATTTGTACACTTTCACTTATTTGATTCATGAACCTTTTATTCACATAAAAGTTATCAAAGTTATTAACGAAGGCAGAGTGAAATAATTATTATTTCGCTCTACCTTCTTTAATAGAGACGACTCTCAATGGGAGTGCTATATTCTTAGCGTATTCGTCTGGTAAAGATTACGACCATAGTTCTCTAGCAACACAAAACTCTATCGTTGCTCCTAAATTAGAATTTGCATCATGAATTGCACACGTTTACGCTCTAAAAATAAAGTGCATACATATTGAGGCCAATCTCCACGTAATGAAACTGCACGAGGAAATACCGTTCGTGATACGTTGCACAATATGGGAGAGTCCAGTAAACTACTGCCACTGCAGGTGGTGTTAACTTGGGGATTTCCAGAACCCAAAGCTGGAACAAGTTTCAGTCTTGCAACTGGCAAGATTCATAACATAATGAACACTAGAGACTTGAGCCATGTTTAAGGCAACCAATATACTAAATTTCCTTGCCCCATCCTATTGATACCAGAAAGTCACCTTAAGAACTGTCCTGTGGGCATCTAGCACAGACCGATAACCTCTACAATTAAATTTGCATCCCAAAAATTAGTGTACAGATTTTGTGGTTCAATTGACTCTGAAAGTTTACAATACATTTAACATATTTAGAGATTAAATTACTATTAATACAATAAGCAGAGAGAAGGCTTAGTAGAACCAATGAAAAAAGTATAAAGGTTTAATGAAAATGTTCGTCATTAATTCAACTATCAATGTCACAGAATATTACAGTACACCTGAAAAAATTGACATCCCTTTCTGCAACTTTTGTTAACGAAATGAGCATCAATGTGTTGCGACGTCCGTAATCTTTAGCAACTTAACCTGCACTAAATGATGAAATATGTCTACAAAATAAGAAAGGAAAAGGCGATTAATAGTGGAAAATAGGTTACGACCCAGATTCGTAGTAAGTATTCGCTTCCTGTCTTCGCGTGGACGCTGTATTCCCACGTGCATGATTACTGTGGGAAATCATTTCACGTCTGCTCTGGCGATTTTACCATTATCTTCAGAACGAAATCTGATATTATCAAAATCATAAAAAATCATCAATTCATCAAAAATAGAAATTTTGGGGTGATCATTTAGCAATCAATTATAAAACGTTATTTTCAACAAATTAGAGAAAGCGTGTACGCCTCGTGCTTGCAAAATTTTATTTTTCACCCTTGTGTCATAACGATAAAACTATGTAATGATAGGATGAAGCCTCAAAGGTTCTCATTGTGTGTAGGTGAAATCACCATCTGGATTACACTCAGAGTATCGTAGGGAATCTTTACTTTTCAGTACTACACATTTTATGGTTAGACAAAGTCGCTCCAAAGCCTGAATTAACTTAAAACTGCCCGTGATTTCTATTACAAGTTTGCATAGTAGTTCCAAAGAAACATAACGCACCGTAATTCTTATTGCGGATCTCCTTTCTGACAAACTAAAACAATGCCAAGAGCTGTGCATCTGGATTAATTAAAAAAAATGGAATAGCTGCAGAGTCGCTGAAGATGTTAATGGCAGCTTCTACTACTGGATGTTTCCACTCCGAGTCGATGCACGCTAGCGCAACCTATCTCAATAAAGTTTTTCCTGCCTGACAAGCGCACCAATACAGAAAGGACCTTGACCCCCATAGGCCTTGCGGTCTACGCGGTGTCGTAAATACAGGCGTTTCTCCGCGCGTCAAAACACCGGGCAGCTGGCCGATTAACGTTGCCCCACCGCGGGCCGGGCAGAAGAGGTCGCGCGGCAGGGCGGGCGCGGGGGCGGCGGCGGGGGTGGGGAAGGCTCCGACGGCGATTACTCAAGGGGAGGACCGGACCGCGACCAGGGCTCGGGGAACTTAGGAAGCTGGGGACCGTCCCTAAATGACTTAACACATGAATGGGGAAGGCATGCTGTTATAAGAAGATTGGTCCTCGAGCCTTTTTTTCTTGCCCGGGTCGCCGCCCCCTCGGCTCGATGGGAGCTCCGCGGCGGGCGCCGCCCCCGACCCCGCTCCCGCCCCCGGCCGCGAGCTCCGCCGCCGCCGCCGCCGCCGCCGCCGGCCCCAAAACGCAGGCAGCGCCAGGCTGAGGAGGACGTGACCTACTAATCGCGGACCCACGCGCTCACGCTGTGGCGGCGACGGCGGTGGAGGACACAAAGCGGAGAGGGCGACGGCAGGGAGGCGGGGCCAGTGATTTTCCATGATCAGAAAACCAACGCCACTCCCACGTTCGAAATAAAAATGGTCTCTCCAGACGATCACTTTATGTTAATACGTATAACAATGCTTCAATATTACCATACTACAGTAGTTACCACATTGCATATTTGTTCTGATTTTGTAGTAAAATGGTTGTGTAATTGTTTCATGGCTAATTGCACTGTACATGCCATAAACCGTGGTAACGTAAGATGTGGAGGACGATAGAAGTGAAAGTTCAGATGCCTCTATCTCAACACCATCGAAGTGTAGTTGCCGCTTACACCAACTGTAGACTTAGAGCCATGTAAATTCTTATCATTAGGAGCATCTGTTGCAAGATATTTAGAAACACTATCATTCTATTCACTTAATCCAGTTAATGCGACTCACGAACTCACCGATGAAGCTCTAAGCACAGAAAATGTTAAACACGCTTCCATCAAAACTATCCTCCCTTATTGTCATAGTATATAATTTTAGTGCGGAATGTTACACTCTGGAATCACAGTAAAATTAAATTAATTGCATAACTCATTCAAGCAATTCAAAATAATTCAAAATACAATATTTATATTTTGAAAGAAATTACAGAATCGTATCATTCATCATACTTTTATTATCACTGGATATTACGTTTTGCAAACTAATTCGTTTTATTTTCTTAACAACAATGAACTACGAGGAAGTGTCTTGGAGACAGCTGAGGAAACGTGCTAGCATTTAGAAGCGTCAAACTCATAACTTCGGATTAGCGTTTTGTATAGAACTTTTGTTGGAAGGCCTAAGTTTGCCACACCAAAATATCTCTGTGCGAATGTTCAGACTATGCCGCAGAACTGGTAAATTGCACTGAGGTAGCCAGTAATTCATAACAATTTGTTTCCAGTTTGTTGAATTTACTCTCTCTCTCTCTCTCTCTCTCTCTCTCTCTCTCTCTCTCTCTCTCTTATGTCCTCTTTCAGAAGCATCGTGGCACTCAGTCCGATTGGCTCGAGCTCGCAACTGAGTAGATGAGGAACATTTCGCATCACCCACCCAAAAGGACACACCCCGCCAGCCGGCTGCTGTGTTCGAGTTAGCGCGAAAGGTTTTCGTACGTACTTCCCCACCAGAAGTTCAATAATAGAGGAACTTGGGGCTCGTTGAGGCACAAAAACTAAAATGTGTATTTTTATTTCAAATAATTCAAGTATACCCTCCCTCTGTTCACTGGAATAATTATTAACTGTTCAAATGTAGATGGAGCTGGAGTGAAATGTTGTTTTCTACATTTTTGATAATATGTGAAATTATTATTATTATATTTTATTATTATTAAAATATTCCAAAACTTAAACGAAATTCTATAAGTTTAAAAAGTGGTTGAAAACAAGAATTTGTACCTCTCGCGTCTGCCCTCTCAAAAAGGAGTCCGTCAAAGATTATATGTATCGTATGTATCGTGGCTGCGAGAGCAATGTTGCCATCCAAATGCCTCTTTCAAGAGGAGGATTGGATACCGGCAATCATATCCGGCATTAATATTGCGGCTGATAGAGCTGTGGTCCAGTCGAATTAATTTTGTCAGATTTTTCATTTGCATTTCCGACAGACACCAGTGACGGTGGGACAATATATCGCAATATTCTCCTGGCCGACTGGTCACTCCCAGGTTCAACTCAGGGTCGATTCCTGCCCAATAACCTTCTAGACAACTCATACTATTTATCGTAGGTAACTCTTAGCACGTGTGAGCTGTGAGTAGAAAGAGTTTGAATTTGATACATGTATTCAACGAAAGCCTCGTCGAGTTCAACGACTTTCGCTCTCTGTGTTTGCGTAAGATGTATCCCAGAGGGCGAGCGGAAAATCTCCATTGCAGACCTCACCTCTGGCAGCCCACATCTCAAAATGCACACCACAAGGTTTCGGGTTTCTGGTTCATGTTTGGTTTCAAACGCAAATTTATAATCAACCAAGTGTACGTAGTTATAATAACCTTCATTAAACACCATGACCCTAACGCCAGACCACATTTAGATTAGGTATTAAAAAAAAAAGAATTTTGCCGTTGTTTGTTCAGTAAAAAAAGAAAATAATAATAATAATAATAATAATAATAATAATAATAATAATAATAATAATAATAATATATGAATGAAATTTTAAAAATAATGGGGATACATTATACTTTGTATTACATTGTATCAAGCATTCTACAAATTACTGTTTTATCAGCTTCTAATTTGTTTATAGATGTAGGTGTATAATGGCGCTTTAAAGAACTTTCTGCGCTTACCTTTATTATTGTGCTGCCAAAGTGGATGCAAGATAGTGTTTCTCATTAATTGCTCGAGGATTGAAAGACTTGGCGAAAGTGAACTTAAGAGTATTTAGTTTATACTAAAAGCATTTATATGCAACTTCCCTGAAGGATTGTAGAAGGCGAATTCGCAGATATTCGGCGTCTGGCGAAACTATTATTTTATTATTAACCTGTTCACATCCCTTAGTAGGGCAAAGGCCTCTTACATTGTAAGGTTTTCTAAATAAGCTAGTAGCTTGTTAGTTACTATTTTAATTTTATTTTCTGTCCACGTCTCACTGGTCCCTTCTTTTTGTTCATGTCTACGAAATTATATTGTCTCAAAATGAAACTCTTCAACTCAGCTTAGTGATGCAAGCAAAGACAAAGAGATTCAAAATGTGATTGAGAAAACAATAAGACATAGAAAATGCTCACAGACTACGCCATAGGGTAAACGCTAAAAAACAGGATCTTGAATTGTAAAATATCGGCGAGGACGAGGTAATGTGAACTTACTGATATGTAAATGTGTGCTAAATGCCAGTATATTCGATCATGTCTGAATGCGATGAAGTGAATCTGCATTTGTCAATTTTCGCCGCGGCGTTAACGAATGCCTGGATTGGAACATTTTTGATAATTCTAATTAATACTAACTGAATACTCAGATAATACTAATTAATACTAGCAATACAACATGCGCGCGCGTTCGTTAAAACCTCGGAATCGTTGGTCAAAAGAAAGATTGAAAATCGGATGTTAGGGAGGAGGTGATCTCATTTGTACGAATTAGAGTCTTTTCCGCATTAATTTGAGAATAAAAGCCGTTTGTGAATAGGAACTGATGACTCAAGAAATACTCATTTTAGGTGCTCCCTGCGCATTTGGCACTGGAGTCAGGGTGGAATGGCTGCGTCGGTGTCGAGTGAGGCGAGGTAAGTGGAAAAGCAGTGACGAGGCGCGACGAGGTAGGTAGAACGGGGCGGGGCGGGACGAGGTCTGTAGGAGTTGACGGGGAGGACGGGACTAGGGATGGCAAAAAACATCGATGTTTTCCACCAGAAACATCGATATATTAACACATCGATATTTTGCTTTCAATGTTTTCTTCACATCGGTATTTTGTTGTAAAAACAAGGATGTTTTTTAATTTTAATTTTTTAAATTAAAGGGTTTACGCACGTTGTAGAGTAGCAGCAATATCGTTGTTTTGCATCATCATCCTCTTTATCTGACCTTTAACACGCACATTACGTCTATGCAATCTGAGGAAGTTCGAGAGCTGCTCGTGTTATGAATGTATGTTATCGCCAGGCGTGGCATTGCCTGAATCGATACTGAAACACGAAATCGATAGCAAAACATGATGTTCTTTATTGTTAATTTTACTCTTTACATTCGATAATAATTTTTACATAATACTAACATGATGGTAACCAAACCATAAAATATATCCCTTTTAAGTATGTAATTAAAAATGGATAGGAAAATAGCATGTTTATTAGCCTATAATTAAAACATCGTTGTTTTCATCGACATCCAAAACCCTTTCGCTATGTATCGAACCATCGATGTTTTGGTAAAATTTTCCATCATTAGGCGGCGCGGGACGGGGCGATGGGAGGGAACGCCGGAGCGGGAGAGAGTGTGGCAGGGCAGGGAGGGGTGGGCGGGGCAGGCGACGAGGTGCCGCCAGCCGCGCGCTGTGGGTCAGGGTGGACGGGTGGGCCGGGAGGCGCTGGTTGGTCGTGCTCCGCTGCACTTTGGGCGCGGCGCGGCCCGCTCGGCTGCACTAGGACACCTCGCGCTGCACTCAAGGTGAACATGTGGCTCGAGCGATCACCGAGCATTTGGCAGCCGAGGTAAAACAATTAGTAGATTTCCAGAGCTTTAGGTTTGCGTATCGCATTTTTGTTGCGTAGGAATCAATCTATCCTCATCGAAAAGTTTGGAACAGACACCGTCACAGTTGTGAATTCCTGTCGCGAGGATAAGAAACATTCCTTTCTTATTTACATTGGATGAAGTAAAATGTAGATAAGGGGAGAAATAGAGAATTCATAAGAAGATAAAAGTGCTGTAAAAACAGTTGGCAATAAAATATTTGTTATGATTTTGAGATAGATGAGTTCTCAATCATTGAATTTGGCGAAAAGAATGTCATTTGATCATAAATACAGCACTTTCCCGTTTAGATAGAATGATCTTAAGTTGTCTGTTTCGTAAGCTATATACATCAAAGTATTTGCGACATTATTGAGAGAACTCCGTTTCGCGCTTCTATATAAATGGAAATCTTGAATTTTCTGAGAAATTATGTTTTAATTTAAAGTATCTAGCCTTGTTTTGTAGAGGGTATTTATTATTAAAACCTTTGGTTGTAGTCACACTGGAAGGGGTGTATTCCTTCAAATTTGCATCGATATTAGAAAATCAAACTCTGTGCAATGATTTTTTTTATTTGCTAATTTCATTAAAATATCTGCAAATTAAAAATGAAAGTAATTATCTTTGACGGCTAAAGAAATAGAACAATTGTAGGGTAAAACAACATTAAAAACATTTAATATGCATTTAAAATGTAAGATTATTCTCTTGTCAACAAAAAAATCTGTTTCTGTGGATTTTTTACCCGATGGGGCTCCGCAGACCGGTGGCCAATGTCGGAATGATCAAATGAAAATTTTCTATTTAATTCCTCAGTTTCTATCACGCGTTCCCATTGAAATTTGTACGTTTGTATTGATATTGTTAAGTCACATACAAAAGAAAAGGAATATTTTTCTTTACCAATGTGTAGTTTCCAGAAAAGACAGAATGATCAATTAAAGATTGTTCTGGAGAAGCACAAGCTTCTAGTTACTTAGCTAGAAGCTTCAAGATCAATAATGAATATTGCACCATACTATTAAAAACTCCTTCATAAAGAATTCAGTAATGACAAAGAAAAGTTGTTTCGATTATGATTATTACAAAAAAGAATGGAATTACCGTAGTTTCGAGGATAATTAATGTTTACCCACTGAAATGTTAGAAAAATCTATCATAAATTCCACTCATCCAAACATGACATTTTACTAATGTTAAGGCGGCTCCTCCTATTCGGGATTCGGGGAGTAGTGAGCGACTCTTCACTCAATCCGGAGTAGCCGAGATGCTTGGCGTATGTTCGCTTCCTTTGATGTCGCCAAAAGACCGACACTGTGAGGGTAGTGCAAGCACCGAATATTTGGAGCTCGGGAAATAGCAAACAACTCAATCCCTCTACTCGGGATTTGGAGAGCGGTCGCTCGCTGCTGACCGATTGCGAATATACGTGGATCCGCCTTAATATTTCTTTACTGGGTCAAATGCAAGGTTTAATGTACGGGAAAATGAGAGCAAACATGAAGATTACTATGTATATTAATAATGTGTCCACGAGAGTTTCGTACCACAACGAATATTAATGTCCGAATAATTCTAATTTGTGTACTAGTTATTTTTAGTTAAACATAAATGAAAACGTTACAGAGTAAATGTACGTTTTCGGAGTTAAATTAACATTTTATTTTTTTGAAATTAGTTCATTTATTTTCTGAAATACAAGGACAAATGAAATTGCTGAAAAGATGAAGCTCTATACTGTTAATCTTTCAGTATTTTCAAACGATTAAATAATAATGAATAATTAAATCAAGTTTTGAATTATTTAGTTTATCTTCTTTTTTAATTGATTTAATAAAATTATCCGGAAAGTTAGCTCAGATGTTATACAGAACAATGAAGCAACAACTAACAATTTTTTGCTCATAAGACAAATTAGCAAATTTTGATTTCTTATTGAATATAATAGATTTGAAGTAAATTTTGGTTCTAAAATGACATTTTACCAAAATGAAATTTTGGTTCTAAAATGACTTTAACATTTTTAACAAAATACTTTTTCTCTGCCAGAGAACCTCAAAACATGTATTTCCATTAAAATATCGAACTTTTCACACAGCATTAACTTTCTGTGCACTAAGTATATTAGTTCATATTTATGTACGTATATAGGAAAGTAAAAGAGGAAATATATCTTATCACTCGACACTGAATACACTTGGGGCAATGTAAAACTGTAAGTAAGGAGTAGTAGTTTTTGTGTAATGTGGATTAGCAATTTTCCCCGTGAACTTAATTGAGAAAAATATGTAAATATGAATCCAGTACGTAGAATGTAAATATTGTGTAAAAACGCGGGTTTTGAAAAAGAGCATTAACGCTACATTACAACAATATACCCGTATGTGTAAGTGTCCGACTTAGGAGCTAAGGAATGTAAATTCGAAACTGTGCTAGACAACTGCTTCTGAAGGGGATCTTTTTTCTGAACCCATGTCAATGCAACGAAAAGGTCGCTCACCCATCGTTTATGACTCTTCGATCGCTTATTGATTACTTGTCAGACCCCACGTGAAACTGCTCCGGATGTAGCTAATGATGACGGTAAATGACTGAACCTGAGATTCAGCGATCCACTGCGCCCAGCAATATTCAATTCTAATGAAAGTTTACTTCCCATCGAACCCTGACGAACTGACGCGTCGCGTAGCGCAACGCTCAAGCCACTTGCCTCCGCCGCTGAGGCCGGGACGCAAATCCTAGTCGATATAATTGGAATTGGTAGAGGGCAAAGCGCCTTCAAGGTTCTCCCTTTCCCCCCTCTCATTGCGCCATTGGTCTACCATCATTCAAACATCATCTCCACCCAGCTTCATCAAAAATATTCATCAATTCCAAGTATGCCCGTAAGGCTTCGGCACTGAATTAAAAACGTTTACTGATGATCGCTCAATAAAAAGTTGAAATATTTGTGAAAGGAGTATGTATCTTCCGTTTTAATGGTTGTAATTTAAAAATCGTTTATAGAAGAGAAGAGTGTAAGTTTAATTGATTGATTGCTGTTTCCGCGCGCATTATTCCCGAAAGTTTAATACACGATTTCATCGGGGAAGGTGACACTGAGCTTTCTCTGCCGGATGACAAGATCTGGCGTCGATCTACAAGTCGGCTTGTAGATCCCCAACAGGTATCTCCCAGCAGCGGAGTATCGCCACAGCCGGGACAAGCTCAGAGCTTTCGACTGGTCTCGCGACATGCGCAACACTTGTAAGTGTAAGTGTCTATAAGGAGTGAGAATAGGACAAGGAAGAGGAAGGAAATATTGCACGCGATCTGTGGTCTGTTTTTTAGGATTCTGTACCAGTATTCGACTGGTGTTGAGCAGCGAAACCACGGAAATCTAACCGACCAGAGCAGCCGCCCGTCAGTATTATCCTTCAGATACCCACTAAATTTGACCTATGTAGCTAAAGTTGAAATTCGACGGGACTCGAACCGCATGACCTCCCGGTCAGAGGCATTATAGTGAATGTAAGTTTGAAAATATGAGAATTGCTTTCTCTAAAGTGCAGCTATAAAATTGAATTCAGTCTCGTAATAAGTACTATTAGCATAAGTGTTCTAATAATTTTTGACCTGCTATTACCTATTGGCATCATTAATCTGTCACCTTTCTCAGGATCAATAGTAAAAGTCAAACGAAAATTACAGAACATTTGGATTTTTACAACTTGGTTATCACGTTGTAAGACATTCGAACCAATACATCATATTTCAATACTCGGCTTAACCATCTTATTTGATAATATTTCTCCAATCTTGTAATACGATGCCTTACAATATTTTTTTCTCAAATAACTTCCAAAACTAATGAGAGGGAGCAATGGAACTCTAATAGTGAGGCACGCCCACCCCCACGCCGCCTATAAATTAAGCTCATTGGTCCACTCGGGGCCACCTCGTACAGGTGAGTTAGATTCCCGCGAGGAATCATAATTGCAGCATTACGTCACGCAAGCGATGTGTTCGTATCATTAGCGAGATTACTCGTGTTTCTCAGCTTTTGCAAGCCGCCTGAATCACACAGGGCGATGTAACGAGATATTCCTTGCCAAGCATTTGCTTCTCCAAACTGGTTCAATTAGCGTTGATTTAAAACATATACTTCACACTCAAAGTTTGTGATAATTGTGTCCGTAACTTGGAATAGAGTACTTTATTAGGCCATGAAGATTCTAAGTTTAACATATTACCTAGCGTTGCCAAGGTATTTATTTCCACAATAATGGCTTGCTTCGTCCATCTCTCCCGCTCAGCACACTGTTCAGATTTTCAGACATTCTTTGAAGTGTACACAATAATAAGTACACCCATGTAAACATCAAATAATCCATTGGGAATACATTTAAAATAATTCCTAATTAACTTATTACAAACATGACATCATCGAAAACACAGCGTTTGCAGCACGGTCTTCGTACCCAGTCATGTTCCTAATTAAAGCTACTAATCTCTCTGGACTAAGCAAAATCAGATATCTATATATATAAAAGAAAGTCGTGTTAGTTACACTATTTATAACTCAAGAACGGCTGTACCGATTTGGCTGAAAATTGGTGAGCAGGAAGCTTAGAGCCAGGAGACGGACATAGGTTATTGTTTATCCCGTTCGACAGCGTTCCTGTGTGAGAACGCACGTTTTCGCGTGATTTCGCATGTTATCGGTCATTGTTGCCAGTTGTAACCCTATGTTGTAACGCCGCACTGATAACAGAAGGCGATAATGATAGCCGCCTTCCGTTCGCCGTTATATCCGTATATAGTCGTGTTAGTTACACTATTTATAACTCAAGAACGGCTGTACCGATTTGGTGAGCAGGAAGCTTAGAGCCAGGAGACGGACATAGGATACTGTTTATTCCGTTCAACAGCGTTCCTGTGTGAGAACGCACGTTTTTGCACGTACGCAGTGCAACAAGGATAGTACAGTTTCTGACAGTGAGTGCGACGCGAGAAAAAGATGGGACCGGCTGTTAAGGCGGAACAGAGTTCGCCGGGTCAGTTAGTATAATATAAAAGGTACTAATACACTTCAGACACGAGCACTAACCACTTTCCCAATCAGGTTGGTATCTTCCGAAGTTGGAGTACGGACTCTTCCCTCCTAGTGCACGCAGCCCCTCTTATGCTCGGGGCAACGCCACGCCCCTGACTCGCCTCGATCCTATCGCTACGCTGGCGGCTTCTAAGAGCAGATGAGCCCCGAACACGCGCACTGTCCTGTTGCGAACACACCATTTTCAAATGTCCCCACACGTACATAAGTTTGTTAAAAACTACGTATAGTATTTCGGGAGGTGGCGGTGATCTTCCCCCGCTGGATGGGAAGATCTGGCGACGACGCGACGTACCGGCGGCTAGTGGGGTTTTCCCCAACCAGGATTCTTCCACCAGTGGGACACAGTACCAGCCGGAACAAGCTCGAAGTTCCTGACCGGTCTCCCGGCACGTGTGGCAGTGTAGTGGACTGCACCACCCCGTAACTTACATTTACACTTACGTATAAGTGGATATAAGTAAGGGATGAGGATGGGACAAGGAAGAGGAAGAAAAGATCGCGCCGGTCCGTGGCTCTTTTGATAGGGTATTGCTCTGTCATTCGTCCGGTATTGACCGAAGAAACAACATAAAACAGTCGATCAGAGCACTCAGCCGCTAGAATTCTCCTCCAGAGAGTTACTGAACTCCACCTAGCTATCTATCTAGTGTCGAAAATCCTGCCACCGTCGGGACTCAAACCTAGGTCGTCCAGGTCACAGACACTAAATATATTTGCAATCATAAGATTAATGCAATACGTGAATGCAGATTATGATCCAAATAATAGGGCATCTCACACTATACATTTGGTAGATTACTATTAGCGAATATTCGCGAATGGCAACATTCTGAACGTGCCTCCACAGTGGGCTGAATGGGCCACACCCCCTTCCCCGCAGCGCCTGCTGATCTGCCTCCGCCACGTCACCCGATTCATTTTTACGCAAAAGATCCGGCGGACGGAGACCCGCGCCCGTAAATTCCATGCGATTGAAGTCAATTGGCGGAGGCAGCGTTGGGGCGGCGCCGGCCAGGCACAGCTCTGGGGAGAGATGCCACAATGAGGGTCAAATAATGGACACGGGGAAAAGACGAGAATACGAGGAGTTAGGAAGATCCTCACAGTTAGAGGAAGAGGAAAGAGAGAAATTGGGAAGTGACGCACATGCCACTTCCAGGCTACAGCTAAATCAGGGGGTAATGATATTCCTAAAGCAAGGGTTGCAACGGCTAAAGCAGGGAGTTGAGCGGCGGAATGAGGTAAGTAGATGGATGCAGTAGCGAGTGGCATATATGTTCACAAAAATGTTTGGAATACTCCACAAGTTATGTTAATCAAAAATGAAGGCTAAATGTTGTGCTTTTAGCTTCTGAATAAAATTTCCAACATTATAGCGTAGGCAAAGCATCTGTGGCTTTGTCCTGCACTGTATCTCCCCGCTGTACAGAATTTGAAGCTCTTTTCACAATTTCTTCCTATTCAATGTCGGGTAGGGTTTAGCTAGCTCCTTCAAGCTGTTACCCCTTCCCGTCGCATTCCTTCTAACGTGACGGCAGATCACTTAACTAGCTGTACACCGCGGTGAAATATTTCCTTGTTTTAAATTTCCCCAAGCCGTGACGTCAACCTCGCCACTCATGCGCAGACACACCACAATGGAGCACATCGCTGAAAGCGCTTTTATGCACGGAAAAGAAACCTTACATAAAAACGAAAAAATAGATATTCGTCGAAAAGCGAGATATTAAAATTATTTGCGCAATTTTTTTCTGTTTTGTTGAATATTTACTATTTTTATATTTAGGCGCAAGTGTTTCGCTTTATGGAAGTGCAATTGCCCCTTGATCTCACCCGACACTGGCTGGATACCACAACGGTTGCAAGATATGTCTGGAAACGGCGCCAGAAGTAGCCAGAACAAGCGGGTCACCAGAGAAGACCCTGAAGGAAATGGAAAAGAGACAACCGGAGACAGGATCCAGCAGTCGGTCCAGAGTCCCCAGCAGCAGCAGCGGCGGCGGCGGCGGCGGCGGCGGCTCGCCGATGAGGGTCAAGGTCGGCAACGCGCGGTCGCGCCCCGCGCCCCGGCGATCCGGCGGAATCCGCACAAAGGGACCCGCGACCCCCCGGCCTCCGCCCCTCCCCCTCAGCGCTCGCAAGAATTAAGGCGTCCGCGCAGATTGAGCTATGCTACAGCCTGCACTTCACTCGCGCCTTTGCGTGATGCAACCACATTGCTACGAGCTGGAGGAACAGGAAAATATCCACGCTAAAGGCACGTCTTGCGAGACAGCGAAAGGGCTTTAGATTGATTGATTGATTGATTGATTGATGGTGATTCTGGGTGCGTCAAATGCTAAGGCCATTAGTCCCGTAAATGTAGTGCACGTTGCTCTGTGAGGCAGCTATGTTCTTCCCCCGCTGAATGGCGAGATCCAGAGCCGACATACCGTTGGCTAGCGAGGATTTCCCCTCCAGGTATATCTCACCAGCTGGGCACTGTCCCAGCCGGGACATGAAAGAACATCAGAGTACACAAAAGTAAAGAGGATGAAGGGACATTAGAATACAGAGAAAGTAACAAAACACCCAATTTATACTTATTACGCGTTACAAACTTTACGTGTTTAAGTTAAACTGATGTTACAACTAGTGGGGGTCTTACGGTGTAATAGTACAATCGCATCCGCTCTCCTTTTGAAGTGGGGCTGTGTTTTGGAGGCATGCTGTGATTGCGGTGGTTACGTCACGCGTTGCTAAATTTAACTCAAATTGCGTTTGGTGGGATGCGACCGCGGTGTCATCTTCACAGGCGACATAAGCGTGATCGAGAAATGGTTTCTTTCCTCTACAAAAGAAATTAAAATAAAGACGTGCAGACAGTGCATTATCCAGCATTAAGTGATATTAATATATCTTATGTGTAGTTTTACCAAACGACTGCCCTTCTAGAAACAATTTTTAAAGACGTATGTCAAAACAAAGTCTCGTTCAGACAAGATGAGAACTTCAGGATTCGTATTCCGGAAAATGTGTTGAAAGATTTTGAGACCCTCTTTAGGCTGCACAGTCCAAACAATCAACGTGAAGGTTAATGTGAATTTGGGACACCTCCAATACACAATAAATAGACACGGAATCTTGAAATTCCATTTGTCTCCCATCATTCCACAACTTCGAGTAAGGATGGGTTGTTATTTGTCAAGTGTAAAATATTACTTTCCTTTATAGGGTACTAAATAAGTTAATCAGTTATTCAATACTTTGACTTCTACAAGCGTCTGGCAAAAGGAAGTTTGAAATCATCATTATTTTTTTTTTTTTTCATTTTCTTCAGCACATAATAACAGAACTTTTTTTTCGATTATTCCATTCCAAATTTTCGACGCTTGTTGGCGGGCGCTACACACTCTCCAATGCTAAAAACATCAAGTAAATTTCAGTACCTAGTGGGGTTCGAAACCGAAATCTCTCAATTACTGGTACTGGTACGCTCGAGTTGTACTACGTTACTTGTTAAATATCGTCACTATTGGAGTTGGTAATGGAGGTATTAGGATGCCTGTATTAGGAAACAAACTGCCATTTAGGGCAAATTTAATAGCTAAACATAAAAATAAAATAAACTAACGTTGACATTAGCGTGTGTCTGATGAATACTTTTTGAGGATAAAGTAAGTTTTAGTCCTTTAATACTCACTATCCGAATTAGACAGCTTTTTTCCTCACTAACAACAATGATTGTAAAACAAACATTAACATTCTATACACCTGTACCTGTGTTTCGTCAAAATTAAATTCGTAACAATGTATACATCCGAAAGCCTTTGTTACGCTGTTCATCTCGGTTTTCTCCTCACACGTAGCCTCCAAGCGTTTGTGCGATGTGCCCCATCCTACCACTAAAAGGGGACGCGTGGCTGCCCCTGCAGCTGCTCAACACGCGAGGTTCGTGATCGCCCATGCGTCATCGCCGTTCACTCTTGGCGCGATCTCGGCGATAGGTTCGCTTGCGGCATGTGCTGAATCGCTAAGTTAGCTTTGCCCCTCTGATGTATAGCGTATATTGGCTTTATGATGCTCTTTACGAGCTGAGATGGAACCATCTACGACGTAAAAATGATGTGCGCCCTGGTTCCATTGCGTGAGCAGCATATAAAACGTGAAATATTCCGATGCAGATGCGCGACCGAATCAGGCGATGCTATTGATCGATAAATATTTTCAAATCGCAACGGTTTAAAGATACTGTTATATTTTGACGTTATTTATTATACGAATTTTGTATATCATTTTTACGTATTTTTAATGTATTTTGTTACGTATTTTTAACGCAGGTAGACATTCTACGAATATGTATTACACGGAAAGCGTCCTTTCAACCATATATCAAATGTAATAACAACGAAGTGTTTAGGCTCTCGAGAAAACGTAGAAATGCAAAAATGTAAGGTTTCCTGAGCCGCTTTGCGCATACGATAGGGTCAAAAGCCAAGTACTACAATAGAAAAATGTCAGATTATGATTATGGAATGTATTACAGCTTTATTATTGATACCGGTAGCTCTATTTGGTCGTTAATTCAGTATATCCTTATGCAATATATTTACTTCCAATTTTTCCTATCCATTGAATCATTAGAAGGCAACATCTGTTTCCCCGAAATATGTTTTTAAATTCCATTCCACCATCGAGCTCTTTTTCTTTGTATAATGTATTTAAAAATGGAATATTGAAATATAATTTTGCATCATTTAATTTTCTTTATTTTCTTCCCTTTGTTATGTTTATTAATAATGTACGTATTACTTCAGAGGAAATGTAGACTCATCAACAATCAAGTACTGCAAAAAACCGGTAAATAAAAGAACCTCGAAGAATGTTTTAGTTCTAAATGCTGTTACTTTTCTGAAAAGAATGTCTATTGTTTACTGACGATTGGCATGCCTGAGAAAATTGAAATACTGTATTATGCTTACGAGGATGTGCGAAATAAAGATGGCAGGGAATACACGACTATAAAACTCTTGCTGAAGGAGAAGCCCACGATGCCTCCAGAATTGAAAGCAAACCAGCGCCGAGCCGGAGTGTGTTGTGCCAGCGCAAACTCCGCCGGGGAATTCGATTGCCATTATTAAGTTAGCATCTGTGTCTGCGTGAGCGCTCGACGAGGTGAGGTCGACACGCACGCGCGGGAGCGGAGGCGGACAAAAGCTGCTCGACTGCCTCCGCTCCGCTCCTGTATTTCGACATCGTCGCGTCTCCGTCCCGTCTCCGTCCCGTCTCCGTCCCGTCTCCGTCCCGTCTCCGTCCCGTCTCCGTCCCGTCTCCGTCCCGTCTCCGTCCCGTCTCCGTCCCGTCTCCGTCCCGTCTTCGTCCCGTCTTCGTCCCGTCTTCGTCCCGTCTTCGTCCCGTCTTCGTCCCGTCTTCGTCCCGTCTTCGTCCCGTCTTCGTCCCGTCTTCGTCCCGTCTTCGTCCCGTCTTCGTCCCGTCTTCGTCCCGTCTTCGTCCCGTCTTCGTCCCGAATCCGAACCGTCTTCGTCCCGAATCCGAACCGTCTTCGTCCCGAATCCGAACCGTCTTCGTCCCGAATCCGAACCGTCTTCGTCCCGAATCCGAACCGTCTTCGTCCCGAATCCGAACCGTCTCGTCTCGGTCTCGACTCCTGCCCCGATTCGGAACCGATTCCGTCCCGGCTTCGTCCCGCCTCCGTCCCGATTCCTCCCCAATCAGAATTGCATTTCCTTTGCATTTCCTTTCGACCTCCCCTCAACTTCCTCTGCACTTCCTCTCAACTTCCTCACGACTGCACGGCGCCAGAGGTCCCTGCTGAGCTTTGCCCGTCCATTATTGGGCCGTACGCCATCCCGCTCAATATTTCTGACGCCTGGGTCTGGAGGTATTCCCCAGAACGCGTTTTGCACCAATTCCATTTGGACGAGTTATGCTCTCTTCTGCGCTGTCCATCTCGGCCTCTGGCTCTCTTACCATTTTCTGGGCAAAACCTGGAATTTTTTTACAATCAGTTCCTCTCCTCGCAGTCGCAGGTCCGGTGCTCTCTACTGCACTTCCTTTAACGCCCGCCGAGTAGTTCGTGACCTGCTCTGGAGGGGAGGAGCGAGAGGGGGACGGCCTTGTGACACATCAGGCGCCGGTAAAAATACGCGCATGCTGTGACGCAACCGGCGCGACGGCGCGGCGGCGGTGTTATGTGAGTGGCGGCGGGAACGACGCTGCACGGCGTCACGCGGGGTGAGGACGAGGTGAGGTGAGGACGCCCCCAGGACCAAAGCGCCTTCGCGCCTCCCTCTTGTTAGTTAATGTTGTTATTTTACGAAGCGAGACTCGGGCCATCGTGCTTGCTCTTCCGTCTGACCACGCAAATTTCGCTACGCTGCTTTCCCCATCTAGTGGAGAAGGAAGGTATTATTTCGGGCGACGAAACAAGAGATTTGAATTTAGCTCAGAGGCTTCTTTTAGGCTTGAAGATGTTTTTTCGTGAAGTAAATCTACTTCATGGGAGAGCCGGCTTTACTTCTCTTTCGAAGGAAGGCGTACGAAATAGGTTTTTGTCCGTTAAAAATCCACGACTTCAATTGAGTTTGAACCTGCAATCTTGGGAACACACCGGGGCCAGGACACCGCTCTGGGTAGACAATAGCAGGGACACTACGCGATCCAAAACATTACTGAGAGGACACATCAGAATTTTGTTTCCTTTTTATAACTCACGTTTTTTTCGAAACTCTCTCAATTATTTCGCGTTCGCCGCTATTATACGTCGTCGTAATATTTTGAACAGTTCGAGGTGTATCCTGTAAAGGACCTGTTCATGGCCTTTCCTTAGATTTTTCCGAAAAACAACAACTCATGTACAGTTCTCGTCGTCGACTGTTTATGATTTATGTTTTGCGACAACAAAGGTAATGTGTTTGGAATTTGTACTCGTAGAGAACTTTTACCGTCAACTGATTATACAGGCCAATAAAAAGGGTTACAAAAACATTTTTTAAATGTGATAGGTGATTTTTAAAGTTTTTTGGGTGCTGAATCCACATATGAACTCTGTTTGTTTTCATCACCCACAGATTAGTCACAATTTGATCTAGTAAGGTACGAGAAAATATGCTAAATATGCATTAAAAATGAAAAGTAAACGACTTTTAAAATACCGACAGAACTTTATTTAAACATAGAACAGGGATTTGTATTCATAAGATTACATTCTGCAAAGGCTGTACATATCTATTGACGTATATTTTCTTTGTCTCTTTTCTTTAATACTCTTCATATAGCTTCTCCTATGCCATTTGTGGACTATCTCAGTGAAGTGACCAACTGTAATCTCCTATCATGTTGATATTTCAGCGCCCTTGATAACTTTTTCCCATCAGTTTTAGATTTTTATGAAAACACTCACCTTGTTCTTCACTTACACTGCCTAAATTGTCCGGAAATAAATGTAACTGTTTTAAAAGTGAACCTTCAGTCTCATTAAACATCCTAATCTTTTGAAAGCATCCAGCGTATTGGCAACAATTGCTTGATAGTCTTTGTCTTTTTTGTTGCCTACGAAATTATTTACGTGTTTAAATGCAATCCACGCTTTTTTCATTTACTAACATACGTAGTTCAAATTGAGGATCAAATATCATTTTTCTAATATCAGGCCCAACGAAGATGGCCTTTTTAAATTTTGCTTCAGACAATTGCAGAAACTTTTTACAAAGGTCCGGACTATGGCTTATTGGCCGAATTAAGGATGTTAGGTTAGGGTACTGAACCACTTTTTTGATTTTTGTGTTGTAACTAGTAACATCAATGCAACACAAGAAGCAATCATCTGGATGATTCCTTGGCTCCCTCCATACCAATGGAATGGCAAATCTAAAGGATGCTTTCTCCTTTTTGTATTTTACATAAATATAACATACCTTATGTGGCGCCCAAGATTGGTCCTGATCACCAAGTTTAATTCTGAAGTACGAAAAATTTCTAACAAAGTATGAAGTTTGGTGGGTGTCTTTTAATCACAAATTCGCCCCAAATATAACAAAAATTGTCAGAATTGTTCTTACAACCATGACTGAACGCAAACTGGTAAACCAGTATCTTATCTTGATAGCAATAATGCTACCAAGATAATAGTGATTTAACGTGCGCCTCGAATAAAACAAACACGGTGCAACTCTTGACTATCCTGCAGAGCTGCAAATGCAACTCTGATTGTGAAACTGCCACGCCTATCGATTCGCGGTAGTGGAAGGGATCACAATATAGATATATTTTACCAAAGGGTATAACACTATCTTTGTCGTCCTAATACTTTCTCATTCTAACTTCCTGCATCTCATACGTTTCTAAAGACTCAGAGCTGCATTTGCATAGCTATAGAGAAAAAAATGTTAAAATATCAACAAACGGTGAGAGATATGGCATTTTCAATGTTACTTTTGGATTTGGCACACTTAAAACGATAAAAATTAGGTGAACACACACAAAAAGATTTTTGGTCTTTGGCCTGGTTATTGTATTAAGGAGGGAGAATGTTGGCAATCGGTCAAGAAAAGTTCTGCGGATAATGGCAAACTCAGGAGGAGAAACTTCATTTATACATGTCTAAAAGTATTTTCACTCGCATAGTATTTCTAAAATTAAACAACGGTTCTTCTATTGTCTACATAATAGGTTGGAGTAAGAATTTAGTTACTTCAATTTAGGGATTTTCATTTGATTTCGTGAGATACCGGTGTTATGTCTATTTCTAAGACACTTACTCCAATATAATAATAAACAAAATTATTACAAATTACAATAAACCAAAACACGACAGCGTTTCCACTCCCTAAGTTTGAATACGGTTAGGAACGAATAGTGAACCGCCATTCTATTTTTGTATTTCATATTTTAAAAAGCTGAAATGATTTTCTATGTAAAAGGGTATCAGTTATTCCAGTGATTCCTAAAGTCGCTCTTATTTTGGCTTCCTTTGCTCAAATTTTGATTTTTTTTTAATTCACACGTACATGCACCCTTAGTATTATTGCGATCCGCGCACTGAGTTCGCATTGTGGTGGAATACAATACGTAATACATTATGGTCATGCGGGTTGCAGTTTCCCAGTCAGTATTCCCAATCGTTTTTCTCAATAATTTTAGGGGCGTATCAATAAAGGTTAAAGCAATGTCAAAGGAAGACATTCCAAGAAGATTATTTATATGCATTATCATTTGCTTCTCCTCGACACTTTCAATTGCCGTTTAAATGTAATGAGCTTCACTCTGTGTTTGATTTTTTTAGGGTGAGCTAGGCACAGTTGACAGTGTGTGTCCTATTTCTGCAGTTTTAATGAAGATTCAGCGCTCAGAACGACATCCCCAACTAACTTGCAACCGCTTTCTTTTACTAGAGCGACGTGATAAGCCTTGAATTGAAACAGGAAGTAAACGCTACAGGAACTTTGACATCGAAATTCATTCGTTGATAGATTCTCCTTATGTTGTTCAACTGATTTTCATACAACACAATAGCATGCAAGAAAGAATATCACCTCAAAAACTTCACCTTCACAAAAAATTGAAACTTATTATTTTACTGGCCGTATTCATGTGTAATTAATTTTGTCACTGGAGGGTTCTGTCCCTATTTTATCATTCCGTTTATTTTTTAAATTTTCAATTCAATGAGAACACTGTCAACAAAGAAACTACTGTATTTTGTAAGATATTAATCTTACAAAATTATTTGATATTATCTGTAAAAATAAAGTGACAGTTGAAAATTAAATTATTTTCAATTATAATTTAAAGAAGAGAAACTACAAAACACACACTAGCATAAATGTGATTCTCTGTATCTTGACAGAATTCAATGCGCCTCCAAATGACCTCATTACAACTTTTCAAAGAACACACATCAGTTATATTGTATCATACAATATAACTGATGACAATTCTATCGAGTGTTCAATGTAAATAACATCTGTATCCTGAAGACTACTCGATTATTTAAATATAGAAATGACAAGAATATTAATTGACAATGAAGCATTTTAAGTGAAAAGTGATGGAATGCGTTTTTAATAATAGCTGAAAATCTAACTGTATTGTAGCAGAGTTCGAATAAGGATATGAAAATTCGTATTGAACACAGACATTGAATCCTAGAGGAGAATTCAACTGCACGTTCGTAAATCAGGTTTCCCAAATAAGAAGGAGAGAGGGCTGGTACTGATCCAAAGTACTTATAATACGAATATGTGCTTAGTTAAGAGAAATATTTTAACAAAGTTGTCATTATAAAGAAAATTTTGCATGTACAATACCATATTTCTTCATGTTCTCATCGATTTTTAGAAACACGAAGCGATATCAAAAATAGGAAGGATCAGTGACACATTGATTCATTACATTTATTGGAGAGTCTTCCTCTGGCGTCAAAGAATCCTTTTTTGTCTCACACATTCTTGAAGACTCAGGTCAAAAAAAGTGTTCAAACCATTTTCAATAACTTTCACTTTTATTTTATTCGTTTTACTCATTTGTTTAGATACATTGTTTGATTGTGTTTATGATTTAGAATAGTCGTTTGTCAATATTACTCATAACAGGTATGTACGATTTAAAAAAGATACTAAAGACCCTGAAGATGAATGGTAAATATATTTTCAGGAAACATCGATTCATAAAACGACGATTTCCGTGTGTTCTTACATAAATTTTAACTTGCACTAGAATATTGCTCTTCCCGAAAACTTTACGGGAAATAATGAGTAAGAGAAGGTAATATTTTGAAGTTACGAATGACAGGAAACGGAAGGGTACAAATATTAATAAAGTCACTCGATTACAAAGACAATGCAATGCTTCACGTGTTGTTAATCTGGCATATTTCCAATAAAAAAAGTCCATGCTTGGGCTAACGTTCTTAGCAATTGGATGTTAAACGCTCAAGCTGATGCAACTGAAGATATTTTGGCTGTCAGCTTCCATCAACACGTGTCCTCCTCTTCACAAGCGACCCGAAGACGGTTGCGCCCGGGCTGTTTGCAGCTCCCGATGAGAAATAGCCCTCACGCTGCCTGGCGCCCCCGGCCGCGTACTACTCGCTGTCACTTGCGCTTGATGAAGAGCGACGTCACCGCCTCCTCGGCCCCAGCACACGGAGCCCGCCAGCGCCTGCCCGTCCTTGCACACCGCACGCCGCGCGCCATCGACAGCACACTTGGCGTCACAGCGCGGCCTTGTTCGTCTCTCAGCCCCACAGCTATCCACACACATTTATTCACTTGTCACTTTGCTCGGCATCAGGCCGTATGAAAGATATCTACTATCTCGTTAGGTATCCGGAAATGTAGTAAAACATCTGTATTACTAATTTGCGATGCTTACTGAAATTGAAAACGTGGCAAAATCCCACATTTTAGCACATTTTCAATGTGCAATAGCAATGCGATGTGGTAAAAATCAAACAGCGTCCGATCATGCGAAAGTGAGTATAATGTAAATGAGTAAATGAGTATAAACAACCTGTAAATGAGTAAATGAGTATAAACAACCTGTAACAACTATTGTAACACAGCTTCCGGGTCAATGACCCCCATCTCGATCAGGTTTTTCGTCCAGTTTCCCTGATCCATTGAGCAAATGCTGAGATGGCCCCTTGTTTTGCTGGACTAAATGTCACTTGCACGCATTGCAAATTTCTGATCAGGAGGTCCTAAGGTTTCCTAGAAGTGCCGGCGGTGTCAGGATTTTTGACACTAGCTACCTCAATGTCGAGCTGAGCCTCTGTCTGGAGGAGAATTCTAGCGATCGGCTGCTCTGATCGATCGTTTTCTGTGGTTTCTCTGATCAACACCAGGACAATATCGGAACAGTACCCCAACCAAAGGGCCCCGGATCGCGCACGATCTTTCCTTCCTTTTCTAGTCATTTTCTTCTGGTTCTTTATCGACAAAGGGCTCAATATTTCCCCCCTAAAATAATGATATTTTCTACGGCTAATATGCCGCTAATGCTGTCAAATACATAGATTATATCGTGCAAGGAATTTTGACTATAAAAAATCAAAATTGTAGGTTGTTCGTCTTTGTTTTGTAGGTTGTTCGTCTTTGTTTTACACATACAAGCTGTAGCTACATGTATCGAAATGTATAAGAGTGATTGAAATATTTACCACGTCAGTTAGAACTCAACATATAAAAATAACGAACTGAGTCTCAACTTGAAACTTTACATTCTCCGGAAAAATAAATATTTTTATTTGTACTATTACTTTTGGGTAAGATAGAATGTACATAGTTTTCTTTTGTTTAAAATTCATTAGTAAAAACCTTGACAATTAATGAATAGTATAAAAGGCAAGTCAGGATTATTCGTCTCAAGATTCGGTGTTCCCACGACATAAATCTATCCAGAGGATGAAGAATCACGCGACACCACAACCGTTTCTTTCAGTATAGCTGCATTACACCCCCTACACGACTCGGTCTTTTGTCTTCATCGCGTTCTGTGTTGTCAAGTCTGCTTTTAGAACAGAATTGTTAACCTCCAGACAAATAATCGTAATGAAGCCTTGTAATACAGAAATTCAACGAAGTGTAAAAAACGAACCAAATAACGTAAAGAAAATGTGGCGTTCCAGAATAAAATAATTATGACAGAGAGAGAAATAATCAGTACGAGTACCAGAATTCATATAATTTAGCTGCTCTAAAATTAGAATTAAAGTTTTAAGAGAATATCCGTCCGAAGTCTAATTCTCTCAAAGGGAAGTGTAATATTCAGAGAGAAGCATGCAGCGTAAGTACACTTCGCCTACAACTTGTTAGATGGACATCTGGCCGTCGTCGTTGCCAAGTCTTCTTTCTTCATTTACGCTACTTTGACTTCTCACGCATTCAAAGCACGAGAAATGAAGAGTTCAAATCATTTAATGGTTATTTTTAGAGCATTCGCTGTACACATTCTACGAAAGAAAAGGCACGCTTAATCTACGAACTTACTAGCGTATTCATTTTCTTTAATTTACTCGAAAATATATTTTTGTAAATCAAAATACAACAATTTGTGCACACTTTATGTCTAATAAGGCTTATGTTTATGAGTATTCCAAAACGGTATTATACAATCGTTGTGTGGATAAGTGAACAACATTTAAAAAACTTTTCTTAGAGAGTGTGGTACTAAAGTTAATAACAAAATTTTATAAATGTAACGATACTAAACTAAGCGATAACCTTAATTCACGTAAATATCATGTCCATCACAGGAGGGTTTCACCCAAAACCTATCAAATGATGAGATTGTGGCAGTGAATAGCACCAACTTAGAAGGCACCATTATGGTGACTCACATAGTGTGAAATATGCGATTCTTCCAATTTATTGTCTCCTACATGCTGACAATGAGAAGATGAGGTTGAGCGTGGGACACACGGCAGGGTGCCAACACATCAACACAGCAAATCACCACTTAGGACGATGTGGACGCTGCTTTGACGTTCCCCTTCTCGTGGACCCACTACCGCCAAATTATAGCCGATCTACGCGAAGAATGGACAGACGTGGCCGGCCGCCTTTTAACTAGCATCCCACGAGTTTGAGCTTTGATGTGGAAAGAGCAATGACCCAATCCTACTCTAGCACTTTTTGAAGATTCAAGAAAATATTTCTGAACTTACGAAGTTCATCATTCGCACAGATAAAAATTGTACAAATTGACAGTATCTCTGCGCACGTTTCAGGTTCTGAAAGTAACATTGATGTAATATATATTTATAATAATTGTCATTCACAATTGTACATGCTTCACGAACACCACAGTTGGATTTTCTTTTAAACATAAAATTTACCACTTTATATCCTTCTATAATTCTCCATTTATCCAACGTCCCTTCCCCATTCTACAGAAATATTTTTAAACTAGTCTCGTACTCCCTCTCTTCAGTAAGATTTTCTTCTCCTCCGACCGTATATACGAGGGTGGTTCCATAAGTTTGTGGTCTCACTAGCTTCAATTTGAAACACAAAGAAAAAATTGAACTATAGGATGAATGAACTTGAAGCCACGGTCCTTCATAGCATTCTTCGCAATTAGAGCAGTAAGCACAGATGCATTCTCATGAACAAGATAAACACCATGATATTTCAGGCACTGCTTACAACTCAAGTACCTCTCGCCACAAAACTAGAGAGATGTCGGCTGCAAACTTAAAGCATTACAACAATGAAAGACACGAATATCTACTTCTGAAAATATTTTCCCATTGATGAGCATTATCTTGGCCAGGCCGGAAACTTATAGAACCGCCTCTGTATCTCTTTCACACGTGATCATACTTTTCTGTCTCCAACGAACATAATGGATCTTCTGTTTTCAACCGTATTATTGCAATCTATTTGTTAGCTTCTAACTCCTGAAGCTCCTGTGTCACTTTATCTCGCCATTTTGACATCTCACCTTTACTCTCATTGTCCTTATTCATCACCGTAACTTCGTTTTTCTATTTATTCAGTTCCAGTTGTCGGACATTTACATTTACGGATCTCTCTCTAGTATACGTCGTACTAGCCCCAACTTTTCCTTCCTTTCTGCCAACAAAACTAAATCGTTCACAAAGACTAATGGTCAACTTCTTTTTCAAACCCAAACTACTCTATTCTGCCTTTTTCTCAACACTGCCTTCAAACATACACACCAATATTCTCAGAATACTTGATATAGATGTACAACCGGCAATAATTTCCATTATTTATCAAAAACTATCACTCCAAAACTTCTTGATTTTTTGCAGCATTATATACATTTCTCATGCGTTGTGTAATTACATATGCTCATACATTGTGTAATTTTTGAAAAAACAAAATTAACTTTACCTCATATTAAAGAGTGCAATTAGCCCTATCCATTGAAAAAAAATTGAAGAAAAAATTAGGAATCATTTTTGAGAAAATGTCGTTTGAGCGTTTCTGAAAATGCGGAATTTTGAGCAAATTTTAACAGAAAACTGTTCATAATGAAAAAACTATTTAAGAACAACAAATTTCATGTGAAGGGAAAATCTCCGTCTTCACTTTAGTAGTTGTAGGAAGACGCCAAAAAAACTTAAAACTTGTGCAATTTTCGAACATTCAGAGTTAATCTTGAAAATAGGATCTATGTTACATTTGTAATTGTATTTTACTCTATTCTTACAATAAATTTAAAGAAAAAAATTGGAGTCGATTTTGAGAAAATTTTGAAAATGTTCGGGGGGCTTCATGTAAAGTACCTCAAAATTTTAAAGAATGTTTTTCAAAATTTCAAAGCTTCAACTAGAGCTTTGGAATTTCAACTAGAGGATCGACAAGGATTACTTCAATTTTGAAAACGATCTACTATTGTATTGTTCAGGCGCTAGTAGTGTTCACAGACGGACAGATAAACGAACGGACGTTTTGAAAAAAAAATACTTTTTCGGTATCAGGGGACCCCAAAACGTGTATTTTCGTTGAATTCTCGAAATCGACTTTCCGCAGCATTACATAACTTCCTGTGTACTACGCATATTACTCCGTATATACGTATTGTGACATACCAAAAATGACGGACATTTTATTTAGGCAAATAAGGGTCGAAATGTTGTAGATATTGCAAAAAACGTGGGTTTCTGTAGTGCAGATACGCAGATGACACCGTAGCAACGCGAGTTCGTCCTAAGACAGGTGCGGGGGGCACCTTAGTAACCGGGAGAGCTGTAAAGAAACACACAGGAGGCACCGTAGTAACGCGAAATAACGAGTTCGTTTGGAAGCAGGTGCAGGGTTCACCGTTGCAACGCGAAAAAAAAACAACAGAGAGAAAAACACAGCGAGCTTTGAAGGACCAGATTGGGAATTAGGGCATTCCGTCTCGAGTCGTGGTGGTGAGCGGATCGCTTGCGCGTTTTATTAAGTTCGAGTAATATTTGTGAAATTTCTTGAGGTTAATTATAAAATCGGGACTTGTGATATTTCGTGAGAGTGAACATTGATCTTGAACCTAGAATATTTCCGCATTAGGTGTGCAACTGGAAGTTGTAAAATTTAGGTGTTGTACCATTGTAAACTCGGACTTGTAACATTTTCATGAGTGAACTGGAAAGTGAACTTAGAATATTTTCGCGGTGGAGTTACAACACTTGACATAGAAATTTTACTAGTGAATTGTGAAATGCCAGGTTAGGTGATAGAAAATAATATTAGAGGGATATTATTCCGACTTGAAAAAAGTAATCAGTTTGAAATATGTTCCCACCGGAGGAGCAAGACAAAGAGTATAGGCAGTGCTTGTGAAGTGGTTGGAGGAAGTTTCGACTTGGTCGCTGATCATCGTGGACTTCAACAAGAAGGAAGATTGGTCTATTCTTTGTGGCGACATTGAGCGACGTGAGCGCGAAGAAGCAAGAAAGGATAAAAGGTTCTATAACGCTGTTATTGCAATAACAAGAGAAATGGTCATGGCCTAACGATGAATTGTAATAATCAATGATAGTTGATAACTTTGGCATGCATAATAAATTATAATTCATAGTTTGAAAGAAAGCCGATTATTACTTGCCATTACATGCAATCCTTGAGTACACATTTTAGAATTATTTTCAGATTCCTCGCCACTCCCTATGGATGGAAGATTGTGGTTGCAGAGTAAGTAGCAACAATTCTTTCATAAGAAACCGTCGACCGAGCTAGCGGGATTTATATTTATTAGTAATACCTGTAAGTACGTATACGTGAAAGTAAAAAGTAATTATTCCAGTACTGGCAGTGTGAAGGTGGATTTTGGTCACAGAATTATATCATTTCTGTCAGTTCTCATCATGAAATATTGATGGGTATTTCTCGTAAGAATCTATTGACACCAACTATCGGATTTACAATAAAAAACAACATAAAATCGGTCTTAACCATTTAAGTAGTTTCTCAGGTTGGGGGCTCCAGACACCGCGAGAAGATTATGAGATCGACGCCAACAACGCGTCATTAGCAGTAAGCCTACACAACTCTGCTGAAACTAGTTTTAGGCGGTCTTCTCCGTCAACGCGCGTTCAAATTCTGGGTCATGACTCGAGCTTCCCCGTTTTTTAAAAACAGCGTTCCTTTCCTAAATGGCTATTTCCGGTCAACCATACACGAATATGCTAACTCAACGCGCATCCAATCATTTGCAAATACACGTTTTTACGATTTACTGGACTAGAGAACGGGCCTCAGGGAACCAACTGATGGGACTTCAGTACCTGGGTAACTACGCGGTCGTGGGGTTTCAGTCCCGACGGGGGCAGGGTTTTTCATACTAGCTAGATAGCTAGGTCGATTTCAGCCGCTGGCTGAAGGAGAATGTTCTTTTCCGTTCCGTAGTTAGGTGTGTAGAACCGTAGTTAGGTGTGTGGTATACCGGTCGGGAGTTTAGACCTTGTCTCGTTTTTTAATTATTTTCATATAAAATGAAAAAGATAAATCCCCTTAGTTGGATGTATTATTAGGTTCATAATCAGGTGAGAAGCGGCCTGAGAGAGTCGAGCAAGCGAAACCTTCAATAAACCCAGAATACATCTCTATCATACAGTTGAGGTCTGTAAGTGTTCTTTATATTTGATTATTGTATTTTGTATCAATATTTTGTATTGTGCATTAAGGATTCCGTATTTTATATTTGTATTCAGGATTTTCTTATTTTGCATTAGTACTTTATATCTTGTCTTTGTAATTGTATCTACATTTTCTGATGATTGCTTACAGCCATTTCTTGCTTCTGGCTACACATACTGTACTTATGACTATGTACCAACTTGCCAGGCTACGTTTCCATGTAGTCCAGTGTAATGTTGAATAACATTAGGTCAATTAGATAGCCCTAGGTAACAATTGCAAAATTAGCAAGCCAGTAAAATGTCAAATTCATACACTTCGCTAACCAAATAGACGAGCGATAAAGTAGTAGGGTAGTAAAAAGATCTAATAAATAAACAAAATGGTAAAACTAAAGATGTAACTAGGACATAAAATTACATTGTTCTTTGTATATGCGTGTTTTGTAAATAAATGATTTTCCTGTGTGTGAGTAAAATGTAATAAAAAATTATTTTCAGTGTAAATTAGCAAAAAATTATTTGACATTTTCTTTTGATTTTCCGACCAAAAAATGTGAGAAAAGATTTTACTCTATAATTTTTACAATTCCTTGGTCAGCCAATTGCCTATAATCATTGAAGTCACTACCTCCAGCGAACACAACCACTTGGGAAGAGGAAAATTACCGACAACACTGGTGCAAGAGCAGCTGCTTCAGAGGAAGTCATTGTCGCCCACTTCCACGCAACCAGCTTCAGCCGGACTCGCTCGCCTGCTGGCGCGCCTGCTCGTACGCTGGCTCAACCACTTGCCCGCTGGCTAGCCCGCGTGCCCTTCCAAGCAAGTCCCCGCCTTGAGCTCCTCCCAAAAGAACAGACGGCGAGCGAGTGGCCTCGTAAATACTCTAGTACTTTTTGACTTACAGGTAAACTATTTGGATAAACGGAACACGTGTGGAATGTGATGTGTAGATGGCGCTGATTCAAACAGTAGAACGTGTTAAGGTAAACTCCGGGTCAAACAATTTTCAATTTGCTCCGATCAGTATTTTTCGTGTCGCTCGCGCTTTTCTGAGATAACGGAACTGACTGATTTGCCTCAGGGCGTCAAGTTATGTCGCTCCAGTGCCTGGGGTTCGAGTTCCCATGATGCCACGATTTTCACCACTAGCTAGATAGCTAGGTCGAGTTCAGATGCTGTCTTTTGAGGTTTGCACCGGTCGGCTGCTGTGAGCGGTAGTTTTCTATGGTTTCTTCGACCAAAATCTGGAAATTGTGGAGGAGTACCCTAACAGATGGGACCCGGACCGTGAGCGATCTTTCCTTCCACTTCTACTTGCCACGCTGATAGCGGTTTTTCCTTATCCCGCTGGTAGGAGATACCTGGCTTGCTTATCTTACGTAGATTATTAGAGTATTTTTACTTTCTCGCTACCGCTTACGCAGAAGAGAGATTGTTTTATAATTTTTTTTATCTAGGGCTTTTATCCAGCCAACAGCCGGTTACCCCTTACGCCCCGATGGGACGCATATTAGACCATACACTAGACACCAACACACTTGCGGGCTCCTCTGATCCGGGGTCGGCAGAACGCGAGGCCCTCCGTGACACACATACATACAAAGTCAAGGGACAAATAGCCATGCCCAAGGCGGGACTCGAACCCGCGACCCTTCGAACAGAAGCGCTGAGTCGGTACTCGCTCTTAGCCAGCTAGGTCATCCAGGTCGGCGATTATTTTATAATGCTGCGCGAAAAAACGGCGAATTTTCGGTAGAAAAAGTCTTATTACAGAGCCCTGGTAACGGAAAAGTGAATAAATTCATTTGCTAAATTTAGAAAAAATCCTCTAACACGTGGTCTAGCCAGAATCCATGTTTTGTGGGTCTTCGGTACCGAAAAATCGAATCACGGCAGAACGTCTGTCCGTCTGTGAACATCGCTATCGGCTAAACCTCATTTAAAATCAGCCGATTTGGCCACCAAAATTTCAGTTCAGCCGATTTTCTGCAAATGTAATATTCCCCAATCGATCTTGCTGATGTCATGGCCTCTTGAATTTGACACCGATATTTTAATGGGGGGGGGTACTTTACATGAAACCCCTCGGACATTTTCCAAATTAAAAAAAGGTTCCATCGTTTTTGATAATTTTTTTGTCGGATAGTACGTAGAACGTCTAAAAGAATGGCGCAGGTCTAATTTTCGTTGAAAACTGATTTTTCGAAATTTGAAAAAACTGAAAATGTTTTCGGCGTCTTCCTAAAACTATAATTTTGAAGATATATATTTTTACCATTAATGAAATTTGTTCTTTAAAGACAATTTGAAATAAGGTCATGTACAATTTCTCGAAAACTTGAGTACTTTTCGCGTAATTTTATGTAAAATTACGGGCGAGAAAGTGCGTGTTGTTTAGCACCACTAGTTATTTCGTTAAATGAAACCTAAACTTACCATCACTTATACTGATAATAAATATTTTTTGTTCACTCCCTTTAACATTAGCATTTTACAAATTTACCGCATTTTACAGGAATTTACTTAAAATGCTAACTTAAAAATCAATTTAGAAATAGTTGTGTTACAAATTTTTGAATGATCACTTTTCATACAGTACATTATTTGAACCATATTTTTCATTTATGCACCACACGCTTCAGCTGTGTGTCACAAAATATCACGCTCTCAGCGTTTGGCACAAAAGCAGGAATTAACCTCCTCTGGAAACAAGACGATTTCGAGGACAAGCTCCACGCCAAATTTCCTCCGTCCAATTCAGACAGTGGACCACACTTCACGATTTGCTTTTATGAGTGCCATGACTCACCACCAGTGGTAATCGGGGGTCGCTGAATCATGTGGAGAACTAAAGAGAAACGCTTCACGAGAGATACTACGCCTTCTTGCAGAAGTTTCGTGCTCTCTCTTTCTCTCTCTTTCTCTCTCTCTCTCTCTCTCTCTCTCTCTCTCTCTCTCTCTCTCTCTCTCAAATTGACCCGCAAAACATACATGCGTGACTTTTTTAATTTGTCGTTGAGTAATTGCAAACATTTCATTGAAATTTTTCATTCTTTATAAAAGAACACGAGCTTGTTGCCTGGATTTCTTTCACTTTCAACTCACTTCTATAGGAAGCACCAGCAAATGTACAACTAAGGAACGTTCTCGAAAACTCGAACACAAAGATTTTAAGACCGTATTTGAAATAGTTTTCCTGGGAATCCATTTGATGTTTTTAGGGATATTTTAATCAATGTATAAAGCAATGGTGAACTTCTAGAACAGGCGGGAACCCGAATGAAAACGGTGTCAAAAGTAAGAGACCTTCCTGTAGAGCAAAGCTTTCGAGACTGCTGGCTGGCTGCGCTGGCGAGAGTCACGAGTCGAGGCGAAGCATTGCCGAAGTTGCATCAAATACGTTAATATAGATTTTGTTCGAATTCTTACCACTCTCCTGATGTCAGCTGCTGTCATGAAAATCACAAGTGAGTTCTCTTTTTCAAGATTTGGCAATGTTGAAAGTAGAAATTTGTACATTTGCTACCCCGTATTTAGTAGACATTGATACAGCACGTATTTACAATTAAAATTAAGTGACCTCTGGTTTAGTAGCTAAAATATCGATTCTATTAGGCAAACTAATTATTAGTGTTAATAGAAATTTCCCTAGGAGTTGTTTCTATGTTTGTTCAAATCTACTGAAAGCCTCATGATAGAACTCACTTACGGTTGCAAAAAACATTTCCCGAGAAAAGTAAAACCAAACCGCAAAAATGTTCTCGATTACAATTAGAAATGTTTTCTCCTGTTGTTTGAAATACAGATAAACTCACAATGAAATGTTTTATAAATAAAAAATGTCTAAATACCGCTCAGTAATAAATGACAAATTTCTATTACGACTATGTAATAAGTAGTGTATTAACTATATGCTTTTCTATGTATATGCTTATGTTGTAAATAATCATGCTATGCGCCGAGGGAAAAAAATGATTCATCTGTCTCTAGTCGTTCACTTATTGAGCTTCTAGCGTCGTTTCCACTTTCGAATTACGTCGCGTGCCCTTCGGAGCTGATCCTTCGAGTGGTTCTGTCCGCTGAGGCAAGGATACGAATACGACTCCCCGAGCAGAAAAAAATCAATTTTTTATAAAAATTTCATCCATGCCGGGAGCAACTGCATATCAAACTAAAAATACTCTATTGCAACCGAATTACTTTGTACGTTAAGTCTGAAGTGGTGGCAACCATCGCGAGACAAAAAATAGGGCGCATGGTGAGGAAACTGCAGATTGTCACGCTTTTACTGACACAACCTCGAAACATTCGTTTTTAATGGAATTTCACGGATGTGACCGCCATTTTCTCACACACGACTACCATTATTTTAATGGCACTTTCTTCTGAAATGTTCCGTGCGAAGACACATAGCCGCCATTACCAGTGCTGTTATGCACCGCTGCATCATTAAATTTATGTTCCGGTAAAATGCCATCTATTGCGATGGATAAATTAACGTTTTTAGAATACAACCCTGACAAGGTGCATTAATAAAATGATAATGACTTCTTACCTACTTAGGAAATTAGAACAAAATCAGGAATCAGTAACAATATACAATTTGAATTACACCACAGCATCGCACTAAAATTTTTATGTGACATAAAGTATCATTTGTGGAAAGACTACGATAGAGGAACATGAAAAACTTAAAAAAACATACCAGATGATTTGAGTCTAAAAATAGGTTTTATTTATTTCTAACTTAATTTTTCCAATAAACTAATTAGATGTTTTTATACCGACGCTTTTTCAACACAAATAAATTACATATTAATTATGACACAAATAAATATGAGGACGATGTTTTAATGGAGAAAATTATTTAGAATCACAGGTTTAATATAAACAAGGCGACTACCATACCAGGAAAGACTGAGGATCAGGCCAAAGTCAGATTTACAATTTAGTATTGTCAGCAAAAGCCTACGAAATGTTAGGAAATTTTATCAATTGCAAAGGGAAACTATTTTAAACAAATACGGTTTAAAAATATACATATGCAAATTATCTGTTCATTAAAACACATTTTTTTAAAAAATCTATAAAGGATTTATTTAAATACCGTTTAGTAAGATTATATTTTCATATTTTTACACGATAAAAAAATGTGTTCACTTCATTGAACAAATTTCAATGACCCAGAAATTGTTTTCTTTGACCTTTATCTTTTCCTTTTTAATTTATATAAGGATTGTGTTATTTTTTTACAATTTATAAACACAATGCACATTCGAAAATCAAATCCATTTACGGAAAGGTTGTTGAATCGAGGCTTATATTTATATTGAAAATCAGAGATAATATTTGTCAAGGAAATGTAAAGGATTGATTGATTAGTAGTGATTACGGGCGCGTCAACTGCAGAGGTCATTAGTCCCGTAAGTGAAGTGCATGTTTGTGGCTCGAGAGATGGCGGTGTTCTTGCCCCGATGAATGGCAAGATCCGGTGCCGACCTACCGTCGTCTAACGCGGTTTTCCCCCAACCAGGTATCTCCCACCAGCGGGGTATAGCCCAGCCGAGACAAGCTCTAAGCTTCCGAACAGTCTCTCAGCATGTGTGGTAGTGTACGGCATGTTAGTGGAAGTGTATGTAAGTAAGGGGCGAGGATAGGTCAAGGAATGGGACGGAAAGATCGCGCGCGGTGCATGGCCTTTTTTTTACGGTGCCGCCCCGGCATTAGCCAGGTATTGATCGGAGACACCACGAAAAAACACCGATCAGAGCAGTCGGGTGTAAGAATTCGACTAAGGTATCTGGGTAGTGTCGAAAATCCTGCCACCATCGGGACTCGAATCTCAGGACTTCCCAGTCAGAGGCACTGGAGTAACATCAGTCGATGCCCTGAGCTACCGCTCCCGGTGAAATGTAAAAGAGTTTCATTTGTGGAAGGTGACGGCTACGGACGTTTTGGGTGGTGGTGCTGCGTCGCCTGCTGGCCCCAGAGCACGCGCCGGCGTGGGAAGGGTGCGGGAGGGGGGTGCAGGGAGTAGGGAGAGGGGAGGGGCGGGGAGCGCAGCGTCAGCGGAGGCGGCGTTGCGTACGCACGCGCGTGGACGCAGCGCCATCGCGAATACAAAGTGCGTAATTAAGGCCGGGCAATGGACCGGACGAAGGAGGGGACGACGACAGCGGCCAGGGCTGAAGTGGTGCCGCAAGCAAATACGCACTGCCACGCGTATTCCGAATATCCAATGAGGGGTTCGAAGAATCGTAGTTTACGTAGCGTGGTTACTAAGTGGCACGTTTTCGAGGGAGGTTAATAATCATAATATAGTGAGCTCAAACTCAGCATTTCGGCCCGAGGTACAAACTGTCATTTAAGTTTATTTAGTTTGCAATTAACTCTGTAATTAAGCAACCCTTGTATTGTCATCTTAGAGATCAAAAACTGAAACAAATGTAGAGAAGGAAGTTTCCCATTCTTCCACTGGAGGCACAATATCATAACGAACGGTTACAGTGTTCGTCCTCAACGTTACATATTCGTATTTGGGTATTGTATTGGTATAACAAGCATAGTTTTACGACTTACGTCGAGTAATTTCTCTGTCTAATCTGCATTGTTATGTTTTTAATTCTAAAAAGGTCCGTGAAATCCGATTTCTGAGATGAAAAGAAATCAAGCAGTTAGGTGAAGTGAGGCAAGAAATAGTGTTGGGAGAACCAGTTTTACAAAACGAGACAGTAAACAATGTTACTGATTGCGTTTTCTGCCCAGGGAGGAAACATGCTAAATTAATTGTCTGGACATCCCAAATGGCTTTTCATTATATGTATTAGACACCGCATTATGAGCGGAAACTACTTTGAAGTGAGGGCTTAGGTGAGCGAAATGTAGACCGGATGCAGTAATAGAGATGCCGAGAAACAAAACGGAGTGTACAGAGACCAAATCAAATGCAAAATGAAAGTGATCTCACATAAAGGAGGTTATTAACAAAGTCAGTGTGAGAAAAGGCGATCATGAGGGGAGAAAATGGTTATATTAATGTCAGTATCATTGTTTGTGACGGTGAAGATATTTTTAGGAAAAGGTTGGGTAGAATTGATGGTGATATGGTTGGCAGTGGAATATCCAAAGAATGTGATTGAAACTGAGGAGAAAATGGTTGGAGTTGAAGATACAAACCGGGGAGATGCCAAAGCAACATTGATGGTGCAAGTAGTAAATATGATACTATTGGTGGATGACATGACGAATACTGAGTGGCGGGAGCAAGGGTATTGTTTGATGTGAAGGGGACTGCCTGGATAACGCTGTCAGATTATTGTATCCCTTCGACACCACGGCTCATGTGTACGTGAGAGAGCAGAGAGGAGAGAGACAGAGAGGAGTTGAAGAAAGAGAGAGAGGAGAGGGAGAGAGAAAGAGAAACAGAAAGCGAGATAGAGTCCGGAGGTAGGAGAGCGGGCGGGCGGGAAATTGTGAGCACACGAGAGGTCAATTCGTGAGATAATCGTAAAAAAGGCAAT
Source organism: Teleogryllus occipitalis (assembly GCA_011170035.1). NCBI lineage: Eukaryota > Metazoa > Arthropoda > Insecta > Orthoptera > Gryllidae > Teleogryllus > Teleogryllus occipitalis. Next base: position 14,939 of record BLKR01000862.1, on the reverse strand, counting down.
TTTTATGTATGTATGTATATGTGTGTATGTATATATATATATATATATATATATATATATATATATATTGGAATATATGAAAACTTTATGTAACGTAACGTACGTGGTGGTAGTGGGGGGGGGGGAGGTACAAGCAAATAATAGAATAATAAGAAGTGTTCATGTCTTGACGTCATTTGAAGCATACGCTCCTCAGCTGCTGTGCATCCTGAGGCAGCCGCTGATGTGGCGTGCGCCGGCAGAAGTCGTCGGGGGAGGGGAAGCGTGCGGGCGGCGCGTGAAACGCGAGCGCACAGGAAGGCGCCGGCCAGGGGGGCAGAGGGGCAGGCGGCCAGTGCTCGTGCTGGCGCGGACGGCTCTAACGCCCTCTGCTCGCCGCGGCACGTGGCCCGCCCCCACCCCTACCCCACCGCAGCTCCAACATTAGTCCCCCGCGGTTTGCCCTGCTCTCTGCTTAGTCGACTCCGTTACTTCCCAACCTATACTGCGGTTTTTACAGAGCTGTGTTTGAAGTAAATCAGCTGTTTCGGTGTCATCCAATCGGAAGTCTGTACACCACCATTATGACGTCACTTTAGTGACGTGTAAGGTCCCGATTGGACGGCACCGTAACTGCTGATCAAATGTCCAACGCGAGTCTGTAAAAACCGCGGTTTGCCCTGCTCTCTGCTTAGTCGACTCCGTTACTTCCCAACCTATACTGCGGTTTTTACAGAGCTGTGTTTGAAGTAAATCAGCTGTTTCGGTGTCATCCAATCGGAAGTCTGTACACCACCATTATGACGTCACTTTAGTGACGTGTAAGGTCCCGATTGGACGGCACCGTAACTGCTGATCAAATGTCCAACGCGACTCTGTAAAAACCGCGGTTTGCCCTGCTCTCTGCTTAGTCGACTCCGTTACTTCCCAACCTATACTGCGGTTTTTACAGAGCTGTGTTTGAAGTAAATCAGCTGTTTCGGTGTCATCCAATCGGAAGTCTGTACACCACCATTATGACGTCACTTTAGTGACGTGTAAGGTCCCGATTGGACGGCACCGTAACTGCTGATCAAATGTCCAACGCGAGTCTGTAAAAACCGCGGTTTGCCCTGCTCTCTGCTTAGTCGACTCCGTTACTTCCCAACCTATACTGCGGTTTTTACAGAGCTGTGTTTGAAGTAAATCAGCTGTTTCGGTGTCATCCAATCGGAAGTCTGTACGCCACCATTATGACGTCACTTTAGTGACGTGTAAGGTCCCGATTGGACGGCACCGTAACTGCTGATCAAATGTCCAACGCGACTCAACGAATTATGGTCCGCGCACAATCTTTCTATCTCTTCCTTGCCTTATGCTTTTCCCCTTACATTTACACCTACATGAACTACACTACCATCTACAAGTATATCGGGAGACTAGTTGGGAGGTTAGAGCTTATCCCTATCAAAGCAGTGTCCCGCTGGGGAAATACTTTAAAATGTGTTTTGATCGACTCTATTCTACCCGAGGAAGAACGCCGCCACTCCCATCTGTAACATACACCGCATTCAAGAGTCTAATGATCAAAATAGTTGACGCGCCCGGAAACAAAATACTCACTCATTCAGGAAAGAATGTTGAGATAAAGACTGTCTTGGTTCCGGTTGGTTGCGCTTCAGTTTCCAGACTGAACAGGAGGCAGTAGCACAGTCCACTATCGCCATGCAGAAGACAGTCGCGTTACATAACCTTACTTACGGTAAGTTATCTCCAATATGAGGAGAGTGGAGAGTGGTGTCTCACAAGAATATCTTGCTTTTTTGCTAACTTCTGCAAACAGTTTCAAACGAAAGCTCTCCTCTTCAGTTCTAAATGCTCTGATTTATAATGCCTTTTGCCATTTTTTCAGTCGGATACAGAGCACTATCGCTCTGGACCATTTATTTTAAAATGTAATATTAATTAATTTATTTAGGCAAGGAATGATAATAAAGAAGTTGTCTAATGTTTTGGGGAGAAGTATAATGAGCATACTTTTTTTTGAGATCCAGAATTTCCACCCATCTCTTTTACTATAGTTAGCTGAATTATGAATAAAGTTACTAACGAGCGCGGTTGAGATTGAGAACTAGACATTTTCGCACCAGCGAACACATTTTTATCAAAGAAAGAATGACCAAACTGTCAATATATCTTAAAATGGAAAAATATTACGAGACGACGTGTTTTGTTCTCGTCTCGAGATTACGCTGACAAAAGCCTACGAAGTTCATTTTTCATAGCCGTTAATTGAATCTTAAAAAAAAATTATTTTTCATTTCAGCCAATAGATTAATTTTCCCTTCCACATTCTTTGCTTAACGTCGCGCAGATAAGACAAAGCAATGTAGTAATCATCTCTCTCCAGAAGACTCAATTTTCGGTTCCAAGTTATCATATAATATGTTGTATCATATATCATATATCATATATTTGTTGATTGATAAAAGTAAGTCATAAAACAAAAGAAATTATTTAATTTAAAATGTGAATCACACGAACAATCTGCTTCATTACGCCAGCACAAAATGTCTCAATGCGACAAATCATATAATACAGAAGTCTTTACATCGTTTTTTGAAAAGAAAGAAAAGCGTCATTATTTTAGGGAGACACTTGCTTAACTTACATGTCTGAAATTAATGCTATGTACTCATACGATAACGTACAAAACGGGCGTAGTTAATTACTGAAAAATTCAAAAATAATACTCAAGGGTACTTGGAATATTATAACTTACACATTAATGTTTCGATACTTTTTAAGCAATAAAAAATATACAGAATGTTTGTTATATCCGTTGAGTGTAAACCAATTAAAATCTTTCAAAGAACATTACCGTTAGTTGGGGCAACATAACTGCAATTTTCTCATATATTTTAGTGTAAACTATATTCCTTATGAAGTATTATTTGCTTTTATATCTGAACTGTCAATACCTGCTGTAGTAATGTCATAAAAATGTGAGAATATTTTAAACATTAGTATTGTTATTTAATATTGAGTCTAACGTTAACCTGAAAGCGGGTAGCTGTAGTTCAGCCTATAGCTTTAACAATAATCATGAATTTAAACACATCTTAGAAAAATATATCTTAAGCTTTTGGCTTGAACATCTTATCTCATAAAAAGAGTCAACGTAAGATAAAAATATTATTATTACCGTTGATAAAATAGCCACATTACAAAACATCGATTCTGGCTAGACCACATGTTAGAAGATTTTTTTAAAATTTCGCAACTGGATTTATCCACTTTTTCGTTACAGGGCCTTGTAATACGAGTATTTCTGCGGAATATTCGCCGTTTTTCGTCGAGCAGTATTACATAACTTTCTCTTTACTGCGTAACCAGTAGCGAGAAAGTAAAAGTAAACATTTTATGTGTTATTTACCAAGGCACAAAACGCATCCTTTTCGACGCATTGCTTTGTAATGTACCGTTCTAAACATACTTTTAAAATATGATTTAAGTAAGAACTGGTGGTGCTACAGAATGACACAGACTTTCTCGTACTAGTTAGTTTCTTTTTATTTGTCCGGGTCTAGCTTTTCGGTCGTGCCCCACTCTCTTCTCAGCTGCCATCTATCGCCGCCCAAACATCACCATTTTCACATTTGCTCAATTTTTCGGTTTCTTAATAGCAAAAAAATATTACTTTAAGAATATAATAGAAGAGTAAAACCTAGTTCTCTATGGAAATTTTCGTTGAAAAACTTGGAGCAATTTTTTTTAAATCGGCGTTTAAGTGTTACTGTACGTGCGAAATTTGAAGCTTTTTTTACAGAAAATGTTTGAGATTTCGAAAATATTTATTGGAAGTTATTTGAAACGTTTCTACTCACAAATGCAATAATGTATACAAATAGTTGGAGATATGCATATTAAAGACATTAGAGCTTTTTTTAAAGTGTATTTTTGAAAAATAAAAATAATACAGCAACATTAATTTTAGGTCATCTTAAAAGAGTGCAATTAGCACATTCCGTATGAAAAATTTTTAAGAAAACATTTGGTGTCGTTTTTGAGAAAATGGTGTTTGAGCGTTTCTAAAAATACAGAAATTTGAGCTCGTTTTCTCAGAAAACTTGAGTTTTTTCGAGAAATTTTATAAGAAATTTTTTAAAGCACATGTACTCATAAATGTAATAATGTGAACAAATCGCGTGTAATATTAATATAAATGACGTCAGAGGCTAGTCAAAAACTTTTGTAAAAAAAGAAAAAAGAATTAGAGCAAAATGACGTTTATGTCATCAAATAAAGTACATTTAGCTCTATCCCTACCTAACCCAACCAACAGTTAAAAAAATTGGAGGGGTTTTTGAGTAAATCTTTCTTTTGTTATTATTTACAATTACATAAATTGCAGGCAATATTGCGCGAAAACCATCAAAAGTTAAAAAATGTACATGACCTTAATGTAAGAAGTAAACATGGACAACAAATTTCTATTGAACGAAAAATCTATCTTTAATTTTGTAGCCGTAAAAAGCTGAAAAAAGTTCAAACATTTGCAATTTTCGTAAAATCAGTTAAGCGTGAAAATCTGACTTTTGCCATCTTTATAAGTTTATTTTACTCTATTTTTACAAGAATATTTTTTTTTTTAAATTGAAAACGTTTTTGGAAAATTTTGATAATGCCTCAGGGGCTTCAAATAAAGTACATCAAAATTTTAAATAATGTTTTCAAAATCTCAAAACATTGACTCCAGCCAGATGGACAGGAGTTTCTTCAATTTGGAAGAAATCCTAGTATGGTTTGGGCGCTAATGGTGTTCACAAACGGACGGACGGACGGACAGACGCACAGACAGGCGGACGGACGGCCGGACGGACGTTTTGCCATCCATTAGGTTTTCCGTATCAAGGACCCACAAAACAAGGATTTGGGCTAAACCACCTGTTAGTAGATTTTTTCTTAATTTAGCAACTGGATTTATCCACGTTTTCGTTATCAGAGCCTGGGAATGAATTTTTTCTGCTGAAAATCCGCAGTTTTTTTCGCGCAGCATTACATAACTTTCACTATACTACGTATATTACTCAGTATACTCGTATAGTACGTGTACAAGAAAGTATAAAAATGCGCTCTTCACTAGTTGAGAGCTGAAAGCAAAATATTCAGTTTTGACGAGCAAATTTAACAGCTTTAACATTATCTTATTAAATTATGTTGGTATCTTATGGAGGACACATACATGTAATGTTACTAGTGCAATATATTCTTCTTTTTGAACCAGTGAATAAATGAAAGACTGAAATCCTCCAACAGATATGAAAGTACAAAGCCTACATTTTGTCTAGCTGAAAGTTACATCGAAAGTGCAAAAATGACCCTTTAAACGTAACAGGTCTAAAAGTAAATCTACGTGTTTGTGATAGTTCGTGGCATTAACGTCGACGATTCCTTTTTCAAGTTCGAGCATGGCTTGGTGGCATCTTTTGCTTCGCGAATGGAGAGCCGGAGGCGAGATAGGGAGGAGCCGCGGCGCGATTGTGCCCGAGGGCCGCCCCGCGCCCCCGCCCCGGCCTTCCCGCGCGCGCAGGCCGCCACTTCAGAGGCTGACGTCTCGGCCTCGATAAGGTGCGAATGAGGAACCCGACGCCCATTATCTTACTTTCTAACGACCCGCACGCACGCTATATTACGTAAAAGAAGCAACAAAACAGTCCGCGGTGCGTCATTTGGAGCGTGCCAATGATTGGCAACTCATTGGGATTAGAACAGTAAAATCCACACTTCAGACTTTTCAACAGCGATAAACACTTGCCAATCGACCCTGAATCTTAAGGAAATCATTGAGCAATTAACAAGTTTGGTTGTGAAATATATGTTACATTGCGTTCTGCAATACAATAGATTTAATCCCACGAAAATACAGTTACGAATTATAACTATTTTTAATAGTTCAATGCAATTTGTTCCATATGAAAAAGCTATAATAATCTACGCGTAGTAATGAAATCACTAATTGATAGTACACATAAAGGGCCCTGAGTAAAACAGTGATAACCCTCATTTCTAAATATTTTTTAAGCCAAAGAGAAAAAAGTTTGCAAACTAGAGATTTATCAGTTGTATATATACAATTGGGTAGTTTTTACAACGCATGGGGCTTGATGCATTTTTAGGAGCATTTTAAACTTAGATGTGTGAAATCAGGAATCATTATAAGGCCTTTCATACATTGAATGCGAAGGAAACGTTTTAACAATTTTTTCGAAGTTTCAACGTCCTGGAACAGATCTCTAGCAAACAACTCGTGAAATGAGTGTTTACCAATCAATCATTCCTGTACCCCATGCAGCACAAAAGGAGTCCACGTGCAGGCCATTCCGAGCGTTTGGAATTGAGGGAAAAAATATCCCCTATCTCCCGGGGATGGGACGTTGCCCATCTAGAGAAGGTGAGGGGACTTCCGTCCCCACACCTACACGTGAGGAGACTTCCGTCCGCATCTTACGCTATTTATTGAACCCTCTTCCGACAGTCCCGCCGCGCCGGCGGGTCGCCTCTTCCGCCCACCCCCTAATAACCGCATGTGAAATACATTTACGAGGTCGTAAAGTGTGACACGCCGTCAAACGGCGAGATGCCGCACGCCGGCCGCAGGCCGCCGCCGTTGCGAAGATTGCCCCGGACAAGCCAACTCGTTCCGGCCGCCACCTCCGCCCCCGCCCCCTCGCCAAGTCATAAACCGCCGCGACCTCCGCAGCGCCCACACAGCCTCCGCTCGCGCCGGCGTGCGGCCAGCCCTCTCAAGCTAGCAGCGCCCGCGTTTTGGGGGAAATGCAAAAGAGCTTTAACCCACGCATGGCCAAGCATGATATTGATTGATTGATTTTTTCGTGTTTCCGGGCGCGTCAACTGCTGTGGTCATTAGTCCCGTTAGTGTAGTGCATGTTTTTTTTCTCGGGAGATGATGGTGATCTTCCCCCGCTGGATGGCGAGATGCGGTGCCGACCTACCGTCGGCTAGAAGGGTTTCCCCCTAACCAGGACTCTCTCACCAGCGGGGCGCCGTCCCAGCCGGGACAACCTCTAAGCTCCCGACCGGTCTCCCGGAATATGTGGTAGTGTAGAGCATGTTAGTGTAAGTGTGCGTATGTGTAAGGGGAGAGGATAGGACAAGAAAAGATCGCGCGCGGTCCGTTGCCCGTTTGTTACGGTATTGCTCCGGCATTTGTATGATGTTGATCGGAGAAACCACGGAAAACTACCGATCAGAGCAGCCGGCCGCTCAAATTCTCCTTCAGACAGCGACTGAATTCGACCTAGCTGAAAAGCTAGTGTCGAAAATCCTGCCGCCGTCAGGACCTAGGATCTCCCGGTCAGAGGCGCTACAGTGACGTCAGTTGATGCACTGAGCTACCGCTCCCAGTGTCAATGATATTAAAATGCCGCCGTTAGTGTGGGGGACCCAAGTGATCCCCGAAAAAGTTGTTACAAAAAGCTGTTATATTGAGTTCAGAATAGTATTTGCTTTATTACTGTATTGTTCATCATCTGACAATATTGTACAAGAACATTTGTGTCAATTTCGCAAATATTTTATAATATATTGGAAAGTTGAAAAAACAACGCTTTTACATATTCATCTGTCATGTTATCATCTTTGGAATAACTATTATATGAAACGTTTGTAATTTCTCATCATTATTCTTAAAAGAACACTTTGACACACTTATAGATAACTTTTATTAGATATGTAAAATAAATATCTACCACTGTCTAATATCTCGTTCACTCATAGCTGTTGTAAACGCAGTTTCTTACATCTCGCGTGACACAAATAAGAATGTAAAAAGATGCGTGAAGAATAAAACAGAAGATAATCGCTAGCTATCAGTACTAAGTTAGTTTCTCTAACACGATAGTGTCATATTAGTCTTGAAACAACGACGAAATACAACAGAAATGTAAATGTGAAGTTCAAAATATTAACAAATGGCAAATGAGAGGAGTCTTGAGACCCCCAGAGTCATTTCTATGTAATCCAAAAACCATATTAGTATGAAAAGTGTGTTAAAATCTTCCTCTTTTTTCTGCTTATTATGACGGAAAAAAGAGAACAGAGGTTAGGAACCTTAGGTCCCCCGCTCGACCATGCGAGGGTTAAACTAGTGGTGCAAAAAAGGTACGTACTTTCTTTCCCGTATTTTCACGCAAAATTACGCAAAAGTACTCAAATTTTCCAAAAATTGTACATGATCTTCTTTAAAAATTTATTTTTAAATGAAGATACATTACAGATACATTACATATAGATATTACATTAAGGGAAAATCTCTATCTTCTATAATTATATTTGAAGAAAGATGCCGAAAATTTTTTGAATTTCTGCAATTTTCTAAAAATCAGTGTTTTCAACGAAAATGAGATATGTTCTATTCACTAAACCATCCTTCTCACAATCCAATAACAAAATTGAACCAAAAACGTTGGATCCGTATGTTTGAAAATTTTGCAAATGTCCCAGGCGCTTCATGTAAACTTCCCCCTCAAAATTAAAATTTCGATTTTAAATTCAAGGGACTCACGTCATCAGCCATAACAATTGAGGAATATCAATTTAGGAGGAAATCGGCTGAACGGTTTAGCCACTAGCGTTGTTCACAAACGGATAGACGGACGGGCAGGCAGACAAACGCTTTGCTGTCATTCGATTTTTCGGTAACAAGGACTCAAAAAATATGGATTTTGCCTACACCGCGTGTTAGAGGAAATCTAAATTTAGGTACTGGATTTATTCACTTTTTCATTATCAGGGTCCTGTAATAAATTTTCTGCCGAAAATTCGCCGTTTTTTCACGCAGCTTTACATAACTTTCTCTCTACTCCGCAGCGAAAAAGTAATTAAGAAATAGAATAATTAATTAGCCTTTAACTTTGGATATTATTTGGTTGAGATTGATTTTTGCGCGCTGGTAGCTTTAGATGGCACGTGCGGCCCCTGGCGACGCAGCAGCGAAGCAGCGCGCGCGGTGGCTAGCACTAACGCTTTCGGGGAAAGCTTCGAAATTGAGTTGAACCAAACGATATCTGCATTGCCTAAGTTGTAAATACACTTAATTCGCATATAGTTCCTTCAGCATCTTTGCGCCATCCTGCATATCTGCAAATAAAATGTACCTACTCTTTACCCTAGTTAGTATATACCGATTTTCATGAGTACATTAAACAGTTATATTCCCAGATTCTCCTTCTTTCACACTGTACGAATGATGGATTATTTCATGTACAATTATTGTATAATACCACTATCAATTATAAACTACATATTATACGACGTACCATGAAAACAGTAATATAATGTAAATTGCATTGATTGATCATGGCATTTTTATACACACGTTCTGTAGAGAGTACAAAAAATTATCACCGAATCTCCCTCACACATTCGAAAATCAGGAAATATTACAACTTAACTTGAAAATCGGTATTTAATAAATAGTATTTATTTATTTAAATATTTCTTTTCGGTTATCACCGATGAACACTTTAGTAGAGCACAGAGAAGGCACAGCATGCGGTGTCCACTGTTACTCGCGAGACTGCCGCACCGTGGCGCCTATGTAGCAATGGACAGTTAAGTTGTTATTCACTTGCGGCGTTCATCACACTTTATTATTGTAAACTTATTCAAAAAGGCCGCGTGGAATATGACATTTCTGTCAACATAATGAAGGTACATTTGCTTCTCAATGAGTGATTTGTACGAAGAGTAATCCCAAATACAAGAGTCATACTAAAACTTAAAATTAAAAAATGGAACTGTCACTACTTCTAGAGGCAGATTTAACAGTGGATGCCCCGAGTTCGTGCCGTGTTTCCCTCCTTCTAAAAAAACTCGCAAACCCCAACTTTAGACTTTTTACTTATTTGTATGCTACTTAATATGGAGAAAGAATCATGTTTAAGTAAAAAATGCCCATTTTCCCAGAAAAAACGTTTTCTTGGTCCCTTTTATCGAAAAAAATATTTTCCTTGTTCCTAAGTGAAACAACTTACCCAAATATTGGGTACTCATAAATCGCCGCTTGGGGTACTGCATGCCGAAAAAGTCGTTTTTTTTGCTGTCGGTTCGCTCGTCTGTCAACAGCACTAGCGCCGAAACTATCTAGGACTTTCATCAAAATGGATATTCTCCTAATGACTCACGATATGCCTCTTGAATTTAACAAGGATATTTCAATTTTTGCCTTTACATGAAATCCTAATGACATTTTCAAAATTTTTCAAAAATGTTTCCAAATGTTTTCTTAATTTTTTCTCAAATAGATAAATGGTGCATATGTTTTAAAAAATGGCATACATTGAAACGACTAAATTTTCAAATAATTGCAAAAGTTTATAAATTTTTCAACCCTCTTCACTAACTACAGTTTTGAAAATGTTTTATTTGCAATGAAATGTGTTTTCAAACTTAGATCTTTAAGTAGTGTAATAAAAATCTGAGTTAATTTTCATTTAACTTTGGACGAAATCGCGACTAATTTGGTAAAATGCTTTTGTAAAAGGTTTTCCGAAAGAAAAGGCGTTGATTTTATTTAAATTTTTTGTTGAATAGAGAAAAGTTTGTTTCATGGTAAGGAAGAGGTTCAATTTCCATTAAATTCCTGGAATTTCGAAAATTGCAATGTAAACATTTCATGCTGCAGGAGAAAAATTGAAATACAAAAAAGAAGATGAAAACCAAAATGGAATATGAAGTAATATTGTAGTGGTCAGAGGTATGGAATTAAGAAAAATTTGTCCACAGGAAAGACTGTGAATAGAGGAAAACAAAAATAGAGAGTTTAAAGTTGAGCAGAAGAGCCAAAGATCGAAGAGCGAATATAAATGAGACTGGTATTGGAGAAGCAAACAAATGAAACTGATTGGAATCGACATGAGATGAAGGTAAAGCCAAGAGCCTGGCGATGAGAATGGGTGACAGAAGAGAGGATGTGGACAAAGGGGGCGTGGCGATCCGGTGACGTGAGTTGCGAAATGAAATCAGATCAATGTCGAAAGAGGGAAGCAGGAAACGGAGCATGGATGGGCAAAAAGCCAGGAGTGACATGGAATATTTCTTATTATTGTTATTGTGCTTATAATAATATTTGTACTGAGACTACGATACCGTATTTGATAATTGCAAAAGGAAAAAACATATTCGTATTCATATTTCTAAAGGCTTGGAAATAGATTTTGCTACCTAGACGTAGAGAAAATACCACTGTTAAGAATAGTTTTTTTTCATATAAGTCTTGGGATTCAATTCTAAGTTCTTTATGTGAAACTCTGGACAATTATCGTACATCTTTCTGCATAGATCCCTTATATGACTTTGGTCAATTTTCAATCTGTTATATTTTTTATTAATTTATTTCCATTCCCCGATTTTGATCCAGTAGTTGCTACTTGTAAATTGCATATTAACGGGAATATATTTGACTCAATAGTATCCACTCAGTTGTGTACACCACGTACGTGCTTCAGACATTAATTCAATAGGCATCAGTTCACGTTAAATCATAGTGTGGTGAGGATAAGCGAAAACCGCTCCCGGCCGTTCTGTTCTTCACCACAATTGCAACGCCAATGTATGTGAGATATTTTCAATTTATTTTGGTGTATAAAAGAATGAAAGAAAAATCAATAATTTTCGCTTTGCACCTTGCCGCTAGAGGACATAAGCTTCGTGTTCTGCAAATTTTAAGTAAGTGGGAACTTAAGAATTCTTAAATTTTAATTAATTTGGTGACTGATCTACTGGCGTCTTTATCCTACTCTACATAAAGCAAAATATTTTGAATTTTAAGTTTCAAAAGTTAACATGAAAAACTGTACATGAAATAATATTCATTCATACACTTTGAATGTACTCTCAACTAAAGTTTAAAAACGCTCCCACCCGTGTCAAAAGTTTTACGCAGCGAATTCTCGAAATTTATTTCCTTTCACTGCAACTTGGAGATTAGTGGCGAAATCTATTTCACAGAGAAGTCCTTACATCAGCGAGCACTCAGTCGGACAGGATGGAGCCTCTAGACGAAATGAGGAGAGCTGGTCGGGGCGACGCGTCGCGACGCTGTACAGAGCGAGCGAGACGAAGTGTGCGGGGCCGGCTCGTGGACGTGGATTTGTGGGGGAAACGAGGACGGGCGCGTTCAACAACAGGGCAACGTTTTTCGAGGGACACTTTTTGTTGGAGGTCTTCAGCCGAAGTCACGACAGCAGTGTAATTAAACAAAAGTTGGAAAGACTCTTTACGACGAGCAAACGCTGGAAAATTCAGTCTGTTTTAAATACTTCTGTGATTCCTTTGATTTATCTTGAAAACAATGTGAAGAATTACTTTGTAAACTATACGAGTATTTAATTTTTGGACACCATGAAGTTATGTTATAGAAAATATTTCAAGAAACTACTGTCGTATTATTGTTATTGAATATTGATGAACATTATTCCATTCTACATCATACTGTTATTTCTTAAACCTTACAAAACCCTTTTCTTCTCGACGAAAAGGAGGTTCTAAAATAAAAGGGAGCTTTATTCTAATTACATTACTCATACATTGGCATGGTTTTTGTGCGCTGACGTTTCAGGAATCTATCCTTTAGAGTACACTTCAAAGTGCTTAAATAACGAAAATCGAGAAGACACATAAACGAAGTATATCTTAACTTTTTAATTTGCAAATGAATATTTTTACTGACACGCATTCTACCGACGTAAGATTAACGTCCTTCTGCAATATACATTTCAACATTCATCAACCATATGGTCTCGCAATGCTTCATCACATATCTGAGAGTCTAAATCTAACAAAACACAAGACGAGAAATTAAATCGAGATGAGGCAACACTCTGTATGTGCAAAAGGACACGCGGAATCAACTTTTAGAGTCTTTGGGATATCATAGGTGCACTTCTCATGATAGTGCTTACTACCGAGCTGATAGGCTATTCAATCGAAATAGTCATTTCACACTTGTCGTCATCCCTTGTGGATAACATCTTCAGTCTCGGTGGGGCAACAGTCGTAATGTCCTTCTCTAGTGCCAGGGCGGTGACCAGGAGGGTATTACGACTTTAGATGCAACAGCCACTTGCCGCAAGTGTACACGAAGCGTCTGAAAGGGTGATTTCGACTGGACCACTCCCTGTCAGTAAGCAGACAATACTGATACCGACTGTGAAAGCTTACATTGTTTTATAATTGTCCATGAACTCAACTCCAATCTCTTTGAGTGCATGCTGTGCAGTCGAAACCGTCATTTCACACGTGTCGTCACCCCTTGTAGGTAATATCTTCAGTCTCGGTAGGGCAACAGTCGTAATGTCCTTCTCTAGTGCCAGGGCGGCGCGGCCAGGAGGGTATTACGACCTTCGCTGCAAAGACACTAGATGCAACAGCCACCTGCCGCAAGTGTAGACGAAGCGTCTGAAAGGGCAATTTCGACTGGACCACGGCCTGTCAGTAAGCAGAACCAACACTGACATCGACTGTAACATTGTTTTATAATTGTCCATTAGCTCAACTCCAACCTCTTTGAGTGCAAAGCTGATGGGTATTGTTGGAATGTGCGTATCACGCACGTGGCATGGGAGGATAGGGCAGAGCGTCAAGGCTGCGAGGGCGGGAGGGCGTGACTCGCAGGTCGTGACACGCAACACGCGAAGCGTCACAACACACACGCAGGTGGAGCCCCTTGGGTTCTACAGGGCGCGGAGCCAGCGTCATCAGGACACACGTTTTCATCCCCCATTTACCTATCTCGTTCTTTAAATTTTCAGCATCATGAAACTGTCATATTCTCAGAACATCTCAGAAAATGTAATGTTTTAAAAATATGAAGTGTAACACAACCACATTTAGAACAATTAAGCAAACAATTTGAAGAATGTTAATGAAATTAAAATCAAATTTCCTCCTTTAGGTATTCATTATTATGTATTTATGATTTCATGTGAATGTTTTGAAAATAATATATTGGTTGTAATACTAAATTAAAAAATTGCGGTACTAGTTTTTGAAGAGGTTTCGTTCGAGTGACCAATAAAGTAAGGCGTGTCTGAAGGTAGAAGATGATCACTTTTTGCGAATGGATGTGGACAATTTCATAAAACAAAGCCCCACGTAACCTAGATTTGTCTTCGCGCACCAGATCCTAAATTGGTGTTTAGAAGATCCTCAGGGAACGACCCGCTCGATGGCAGTGCAGAATGTGTTACGTACCAACCATAGGCAAATGTATGTAACTTGATTTGTGAGATGTACCCCAGATGGTGGTTAATAGGAACCTTCTTCGATCACCTCTGCAGCTCCTAAAAGTTTGTAACATTTATTCTGAGGCACCCGTATATCATTCCCAATGAAGAGTCTATGTTGGCCTGCATTGTCTCCAAGTTCCTCGCCAAGACACGGCCCATTTGGGAGAAGAGGGTTTACACATTTTGCGCGTGTGGTGAGCAGCTACGGAGCCGCGCCATTTGGACCCAGCGTGCGGGGCGGGGCGGGGCGGGGCGGGGCGGGGCGGGGCGGGGAGGGGCGGGGCGGGGCGGGGCGGGGCGGGGCGGGGCGAAGACGCTCGCGACGTCTCATCCGTCAGCGGCGCCGCGCGGACAAAGGCGGCGGAGGCGGAGGCGGGCGTTGACGTCAGGGGCGCGTGCCCCACTTCGCACGCACGGCATGGGCACGCCGCCACCCGCCACGCCACGCCACGCCACGCCACGCCACGCCACGCCACGCCACGCAACGCCACTGACAGCCTCCCTGCCGGGGCCTTGAGAAGCGGCTGGGGGATGGGTACCGTGTCACTGGGAGGAACAGGAGAGAGAGAGAGAGAGAGAGAGAGAGAGAGAGAGAGAGAGAGAGAGAGAGAGCGAGAGAGAGAGAGCGAGAGAGCGAGAGAGAGAGAGAGAGAGAGAGAGAGAGAAAGG